>CM046883.1:10653204-10670177 GCA_025688845.1 Cucumis hystrix
TTATTATTATTATTATTATTATTATTATTATTATTATTATTATTATTGTCTAAAGAAAATTTTAAATGAAGAATTAAAAAAAAATGTTTACTTTTTTGCCATATTTGTAAATCAATTGATCATTTTACTATTTATATATTATATCCAAGAAAAATATATACTTTTTATTACGAAAATAAAATTTAATAAGATAGCAACAAGACCCTAAAATAGCATTTTGTTTTTTAGAATAAAAAAAATACATTTTTTGTTTTAGATTTTCATTTTAATATTTTGTTATAAATGATTTTTTTACGAATCCCAATGTATATATATATATATATTTATCAAGGACAAATAAAACAAATACAATAAATAAATAAAAATAAAAACAAAAAAATAATTCAAATTTAAAATTTGAAAAGAGAAAGAGATTCTGCATTCTGGTACAACAGCCGTTGATTAACGGCAACAACAACAAGGATTTAAAGTCGGATGGGACCTCAATAAAAGAAACACCGTCTGAAGCCCCGTATACGACTTTAATCATTTAAATAAATATGAATATCTTTTTAGTCATTCTAATGGACCTCGCATATTTCATTGCGCCTCAATCCTATCCGAGTAAATGTATCATTTTATGAAAAATGTTAATAACTAAATGACATTATTTTTTGAATGGTCATGAATAAGTTTATAAATAAACCCTTTTGGTTGAGAGAAGATTCACATCAATAATCATTTGTCTTCTATAATCGAATTTCTCTCCATATCCACAATCCTGATGTTCGGTAGATCCACAAGATTTCGTTCATTGATCTTCTATATTGGGTGCTACACTTAGAAGAAATGTGATATGTTCTATCCTATGAGATACTTACTCTAAATACTCAAGCACTAGGGTAAGTAAATTTGTCTTAAGGAGACAACATGAATTCGTTGGGTTTAGATCTATATTTATGTATGATTTTGTGTTTATTGTGATAATAATCTTCATAACAATTGATAATCTGCATAACAAAAAATTGCTATCTAAGTTTCTCTCGATTCCAATTACAAAAACATTCTCTCAAATATTTACTTCCACACATCTTTTCTCCACTTCTCAACTAGAGAATACAAAAGAAATTTAATTAGAGTTAGCACGCTAAAAAATTTAAAAGAGTAAGAACATTAAAGTTTAAAGTGTTACTTTTAACTAAGACAATTGAAAACCAAAGATATATACTCCTTTTAGAGTCTATAACTTTTCTAAACATTTTCAGTGTAGAATAAACTTATGATTTTTCAAAACCTTTTTACGTACGATAGCTACATTTATCCAAGTGTTCATTGCCTACAATCCAACCAGATTCACGCTTAAACGATTCTCTCTCTCACTCTCACTCTCACTCGCTTTGAGGTATGGGGGTATTATTTCTTCAAATTAAAGTCTTGAAGCCCTAACAAATTTGAAGGTTTGATTTATTAACAAAAATGTCGTTCAACGTAATTACCTAAACATCTTTAATAAAAAACCCATTAATATAACAATACACCTAATACATTTCATTTTGACTTTTTAATCATTTTTATATACATGTATAACAATTTTGTGATTTGAAAACTTCATTTTGTTTCTTCAAGGATTTCTTTTTCTTTTTCTTTTACCTTTTCAACTAATATGTTTATCTTTTGTTATGGTATTTGGTTTTTGCTAGTTATTCAAATTTTCAAATAACATATTTTTAGAGATGATACTTTTTGTTTTTCTTTATCTTTTAATTCTACTCACCCATTTACATCATATAAAACTAATTATATATAATAATAATGAATGTATGTATATAATATAACGGTAAAACTATAACCCTAGAGGCCATTTGTGGTGAGAATAATGTAGGACTATAGTAACCCTTCTAGCTACAGTACTATTTTAAAGTATTCAATTAGTTATAGTAAACACTATCTCAAAACCTTCAATTTGTTATAATATTTACGATTTGCTACAGATTTTACTATTTGACATTCATCATTTTTTATTTCTTGCTACAATGTTTACTATTTCCTTCACAAACTAAAATAATTTATACCTCAAATACAAATTATTATAACTCAACTATAATAACAAACTCCTTACTCCAAACTTTTCCTATATCCTTATTTTTTCTTTAAATTTCTTTTATATTATTTATTTTGTTTTCATTATAACTATTTGAGCTAAAATAGTACGTATAGATGAAAACTTTCTTCGATGAAAGGGTGGTTTTTTTTTTGGTGTGAACCAGATAATAGATATAAAATATTATAGTCTAACAACGGAAGATATATTTAAATGAAAAATTATGTCATTTGATTTCAACTATTTGAACCAAATTGGTGACATGACGGAATGGTTGAACCCTTTTGTGTATGTGTATGTTTTGTTTGTACTTTATATAGAAAAAATAGATATGTTGAACGCTTAGTCCCATCTCAAATTTTCATTAATTTCTATTTTATTTTTCTCCATCTTTAAATAGGAATGTATTTTATGTTAAACAATGAAAGAATAAATTATTGCAAAAATTAGTATGAAAAAAAAATTCATTTTTAATCTTTTAAGTTTTTGTTACTTGTTTATGGTTATTTAAGTTTTTAATATGTTACCATTTTAGTCCTTAAATTTAGAGTTTAGTTTTAATTTAGTTCATAAGTTTCAAAATGTTAAGATTTCAATGTGAAGAATTGAATTTTGATTTGACTTCGTTCCTGAATTTTAAAATTGACATTTTTAATTTTGATCTTTTACTAAATATTCATTTTACGTCTTTTAATAGTGTAATGTCTATAATTTAATCTAAATTTTATATTAATTTTCATTATTTTCATCACTAATTAATCTAAATTTAAAACTTTACATCATAATTATTTTAAATTAATTAATAAACATTAATGTTAAAGACCGAAAGTGAGCATTCAAATTAAAAATGTAAATCTAAGGTTTGGGTTTTATTTATTTATTTTTCTTAAAATATATTAGACTTATATCTAGAGGAGAAGAATCGAACCGTTAACATCAAAATTAATTAGTAAATTTTTATGTTAGTTGAGCCATGCATATTTTAATACATAAATTGTCGCATATCTCAAATCCATTAAGGACAATTGTGTTTTAAAATGTTGTGTTTAATGGAATGAAAAAACAATGCTTAGGAAATAGCATAAATATTCAATTTGGTTAAAATCTTATTTTGGTTTTTAAACTTTGCCTCTAATTTCGTTTTGGTTTATAAATTTTTAAAAGCGTCTCATTTGATTCCAGAACTTTTGAAAAAAGTTTGATTCATGCCGTTAGAATTTTGTTAACTCTTTAACATGACATGACTTCTATATTTGAATGATTAGACTCTAAATTTATCATACTAATTAAATTGATAAATAACTAAGAAATCTAGCTAATTTGTTCTATAAATCTTTTATGTCAACAAAGAAACGTAATCAACACACTTGAATCAAATAAACTCAAATTAAAAATTATTTTTTCTCCAAAAGTTAAACCTCTCACATCCTCTCCCCAACTCCCCACCCTTTATTTATTCTTGAAATTGAAGGGACCGTTTGGATTGACTTGAAAAAAAAATGCTTTTAAAGAAACTCATTTTTGTTTAATTTTTTTTTGTGAAAATTGTTTAAAATACACTTAAAAACTATTTTGAGTGACTTCCAAAAACTCTAATTTTTTTCAAAGTAATTTATTTTTTGAATTAAACACTTCAAAATATAATCCAAACACACCAAAAATCTTAAATCAAATGAGAAGAACGACATTGAGTAGAATAAAAAATAAAATAAAATTGACATATTGATGTTAACATCAAAGGCAAGGTAAAATAAACTAGAAAAATAAAAATAAGTCAACCCCCTCCTCCCAAAAATAAGAAAAAAGAAAAAAGAAGGAGAAAGAATTGGGAGGAAGAGAAAAAAAAATTGTATGTAGAATAATTGCATCTAACATATGAATTGAGAAAGTGAAGTTAGAATGACAATACGTCAAAATGGTAACTATCAAAATCTAGAAGATGGTGACTTAATTAAAAATTAAAACAACAAAATCTTAATTGTTAAGTTAAAATATGCTATTTTTAAAGTTCAGATACTAAAACAAACATTTTTAAAAGTTTAGAACAAAAATAGAATAAGACACAAAATTTAGGAACCAAAATAGGATTTAAACCATTTCATTATTATTCTTTAGCTGAAAATGTACTTTTGGTCTTTTAAGGTTTGAAGTTAGCATCTATTTAGTTTATGAAGTTTGAAAATGAACATTTTAGACCCTGAACGAGTTGGTTGACTAACAAAAGTATGACGTGGTGGGTTGAGTTGGCAAATTTTTATTGACATTATATAATTATATTTTGATTTGGTGGATTTTAATATTTATTTTTCATTCGCTAATCAGCTCCCCCCTCTTCAATCTAATCTTCTTTCTTTTACGCGACAAGGAAAAGAAATTTATTGTCAAACACCGCAGGAGGAAAAAGTACTTCTCTTTTAAAAATATCATTCATTTACAGAAAAAAATCAAAATTATGAATTAATGAACCTTAATTTTAGAAATAAAAAAGTAAAATAAAAAATCACATTGTAATGTCCATGACCAAGTTAAAAAATAAAACAAAATTTGTTGAGATATTTTGGCAAATGAATTATATCTTTTCAAATAAATAAAATTCTTTTAACAGTCCTGAAGGAATCCTAATAATCTTAATAAGGTTAGTTTCTTTGATTTTAAAAAGATATTAAGCGTTTTTTAGAGGCTTTCGGGTGAGGTGACAGAAGAAAAACTAACAAGGAGAAGTACAAAATCTCAGTGACGGACCGGGAAGATAGCGGAAGAACAGATGAAGAACTTCATGTATATCTATACTTAATATGTTCATCATGTGAAATAGGTGGATGCTGAACAACCTACCAGTAAGACGATAATGGAATGAATATTTTGATATGGAATATGTTAGCGAGAAGATTGCAGAATTGAGGGAGCAATTCTGAAAACCAGGGGAGCCTGTATAAATCTGAATAACTTGTTGACAAGAAGATCATGAGTGCTGTACGAACAACTCTAGAGTTCAGGGGAGTCTGAACCATTCTTCAAAGGATGTTTGAAACAATCCAGGAGAATCTGAAGTTTATGTTTAGTTATGATATGACTAATTGTGATCCATGTGACAAGTTACATTATGAAAATCTCAATAATATTCCATATCTGAGCAAAGAAGCTCTCCAGATATAGACAATATTGGTCGAACTGGGTTAACAAAGTGCACTGTGTTTTTTCTGTTCTTGCTCTCTAGTTAGACACATAGTTAAGTACTTATGATATAAATAAAAGGTATTTAACTTATTTCTTTTCAAAATTGATTCTAAAACAGACCCTGATTTTGGCTTTGTTTGATTTCAAAAAGCTTATGGGTTTTTCATTTTCTTTCCATCACTTCACAAGTTTTCAATGATTTTTTCAGCCTAGCTTAAGTCAAAAAGTACAATTAATTCTTTATTATTGTTTCTTATGAATTGTCTTCAAACTAATGGGTTTTCAAAAAGAATAATTTGATTATTTTTCTTTCCTCAACCAAAGTATTCGGTTGCAGAGGAGGGAGAAAGGAGCAAGAAGAAGGTGAGAAAGAAAGGGAAAAAAAGAAAAAAAGAAAAGGAAATATAAAAGTCTACCAAATCCAACAAGAATTATATAATACTAATGAAAATAGTCACTCAACTCAATCTCTTACTTCATATTTCTCTACTAGTCACTCAATTCAACCTCGATCAAATTATTTGAGTATTATTTAGAAGTATTTTTCAAACGAATATTATTTAGAAGTATTTTTCAAACGAGCGAGACGTTAGCTAAAATGACATTTAAAATGGTCATTTTCAAATAGACACTAATTTCAAATCTCATCAACCAAAAATATATTTTATCATATTTTTAAAATTTAATTTATTTGGCCTAATCAAATAAATTGAAGTTCTACATTTAGGTTAAGCTTTTATTGTCTAAAAAGAATCGGGTTTAATTTGTCTTCCTTTCCTAATAGCACCTCATCAAGAATTTTTAATGTTAAGTCTGCGTTAATGTATTTTGTCAGTCAAAATTAAAGACAATAAAATAATAGAGTTCTTCTCTACATTCAAATAATAACAATAATAATGATAGTCCTATATACTAAAAAAAAAAAAAAGAAGAATGTGTTAGAGGGACCATTATTGATTTTATGGTACTATAACTAAAATTTGTTTGTTTTTTTATATAAATAAGTTGTATGTGAATTGATTTATGAGAGTTGGCAAAAATTAAAGGATGTAAAGTTAAAATGTTAATTTAGTAAGAGTTTCACATTGATTAAAAATTTTGTAGGATTTAAATTGTTGTGTTTAATTGTCGTATGAGTTATGCTCATGATAATCCTATAAATAGAATTGAAATATGGTTAATTTTTATAAATATAATAAAACACCAAAATATTTACAGCCTTGTAACAAAATAAAAAGCCCATGAAATTGGCCATTTTTTTTTTAATATTTTAGGTTTACCCTTTCTTTCCATTTTCTTTATTTTTTTCTTTTCCTTTTTATCGTCTTTTTCTATTCTTCTGAAAATTTTCTTTTATTTTTTTTTCAAACTGTTATTTGGTTGTTCAAGACCATGTACCAAATATAAAAGATCTTCATACACGATATTAAATAAAAACCGTTGGATATTGGTACACGCTTACATTTGACTACAACCAAATTTAACAAATATAAAACATCTTGAAAAAAAATTATTGGAATATTGGTGCACGATCATTTAGATTTGATAGTCAAATCTAAACTATCGTGTACTAAATCTAAATGATCATGTACCAAATAATTTTGAAAAAAAATCTAAATGATCAAATCTAGCAAAACGATCATGTACCAAAGAATAGTCAAATCTAAATTATCGTATACCAAAAAATCTTTAAAAAAATCGTTTAGATTTGGGTCCAAATTTAAACGATCGTGTACCAAAGAATAGCCAAATTTATACGATCGTGTATCAAATATATTACACAAGCGAGTGACCAATTAATCACGAGGCATTTTTGGTATTTCTCATTGTGGGCATGTGAGCTTTTTCCGTTTTCAAAATTGTTCAATGTAAATATTTTGTCGCTTTGTTATATTTTTTAAAAGACCCCTAAAAAATATATATTTTTTTACTTGTTTAAAATAAGTTTAAATATTTATTATTTGTTTTATATGTTTTTTAAATTGTTAAAGAAAATATCAATCTATAATAGGATATTTTAAAAAATAGCAAAATATTAAAACTATACATTTTCAAAAATAGCAAAATTCATCCAACTCTCTTTAGTCATTTTAAGTTTTTTTCTATATTTTGTAAACATTTTCATTTTTTACTATCCATAATAATTCTTCATTTATTATAATACTAAATTATAGAGTTGTATCAATTTCAACTTAAATTTTTATAAGTATATCAATTTACGCTCTTTACATCTCATTATAGAAAATCTCATATGAATCTTGTAGTTTTATCTGACCTTCATAATGAAACAATTTGGACTTGCAGTCATTTTTTTTAAATAGCCAATATATTTATTCTATTTATCTATTTTGTAAAGCTGACATTTCAAGAAGTTTATATATGTTTGAGAATTGATGCACGAATGTCTTTAAAAATAACAATAGTAAAGAGTCTAAATTGATTTAGTAATGAAAACTCTCGAGTTTAATTGACTCAAATCCAGATAAGGAGGAAAATTTGATTCCATATGATCCTTTCTCACATATGATTCGCTACTGAATTTACAACTGTAATAAATTTTATTATGCATTTGATATGTAGGTATCAAGTATATATATATATGTATATATATAAAATGTATAAAAAGTCGGTAACTCAGCAATGAGTAAAGTACATATGGTTATTTATGCACTACACATAACACAAGATCCAATTAATAACAAATTACAAATTTGGTTGTAGACTATATTTTTTTAATCTTTTGAGTAAAGTGCTCACAACCCCACGTGTTGCCTCTGATCTTCGGTTACGGACGACCACCAATTCTATCAGTTCATGTACTGCGGTCATTTGATCCTTTACAGTAGTAGCCATACTTCTATGGTAACGAGATTAACTAAATCCATTAAGATGGGGGTTGAAGTTGGCAAGTCTTTTGAACACTCCAAACCAACTGACTTGCGATGTATTTCAAGAATTTGGTAACTTCGTTCCATAATTTGCCTTCAAATTATATAATTGACTTTTTGGAAACATCTACAAGGAATTTTCCTGAAGAGAAATTAAATGGACAAAATTATTTTTCATGGTCCCAATCAATCAAGATGTTTCTCGTGGGTTAACACTAGTTCGGGTTTCTAACAGGAGAGATTGTCCGTCCTCCACTAGGTGATACCTTGGAACGACTCTGGAAAGGAGAGGACTCACTCATTTTGTCAATGCTGATTAATAGAATGGAACCACAGATCGACAAGCCTCTACTGTACGCAACCACAACAAAAGATTTGTGGGATACAACTTAGACAATTTACTCGAAGCGTTAGAATGTCTCTCGATAGTATACTATGAGAAAACAAGTCCACGATTGAAAACAGGGGATCCTGGACGTGACTTCCTATTTCAATAAGCTCTCCTTTCTCTGACAATAAATGGATTTGTGCAAGCAGACAATTTGGGACACACCAAATGTCGGTATACAATATGTTAAACTTAAGGAAGCTGATCGTATTTATGATTTTCTTGCAAGGCTTAATCCCAAATTTGATATTGTTTGTGGCTGTATACTCAAGCAGAGACCACTTCCCTCCCTAATGAAAATGTGTTTTGAAGTCCTACTTGAAGAAGATGGTGCAAAATCTATGGGTGTACTGACTAATGGAAACGGTAGATATGCGCAACGGAATAAGGATCAAACTTTATTCTAATTGCATCTAAACACTTTAGTAATTAACATGCATTACAACCCTAATTGAAACAAAGATAGGGCTTAAAAGAAAAACTCACCTTTGATACTTTTCTCTTCTTGTAATCTTCTCACGAACTCTTCGCAATCTACTCACAAACTCAAAGCTGTGACTTCCACTAGTGTTGACCTGCTATTCTCCGGACTTGGAACCGAGTTGTGGGACTCGAATGGTGGAGGAAAATTAGAGAGAGATGGTAACTTTTTTTTGGGAGGAATCTAACTTTTAGATCTTTTTTTTCTTTTTGTTGAGAGTAAAAAATGTTCTTGGTTTATTTTGTAATTCTCAATTACAAAATTAATTCTTACACTTCTCAAAACAAAGAGTCTTTTCATCTTCGCAATAAACCACTTTACAAGCAAACTGTATGCAAGAGCTTTCCTATCTTACCACTTGTCATTCTTAGTGAGATAGGTGTCTTGCATTCAATAAGCCACTTCATATCACATGCAAGTGATAAACTTGTCAAATCTCAACAAGTGTTATTATTTAAATTAGTCTAAGGACAATATGGTAATTTAACATTTAAATCAAATTCAAAGTTTGACTTTTTCAAGTCAAAAGTCAACATTTTGACTTTTTACCATTTTGTCCATCTTGACTAATTTCAACCTCCCAAGCATGAATTCGAATTCATTTCTCTAAAAATTAAATCACATTTGAATATAAAGTTGGTTAAAGTTTGACTTTCAAAGTAAAAAATCAACATTTTGACTTTTCACAACTTTGACCATTTCATCAATTTCGAGCTTTTGAATATGAATCCATATTCATATTTTTAATATTTAAATCACATTTAAATATGAAGCTGTTCTATCTTAAGCTTATAGCCAATGACTATATCAAATATATTCGTCGGTTTCTCTCTCTTTATCTAATTCGAACAATTCGAATTATTCCATCATAATGTTCTAAGTTGATTCTTTGTGAGCTAGCTGGAGAACCTAATGGACCTATAGATCATGGGCTCCAATGATCCGAGATTAACTGGCTAAACTCTTTTAGACTGAGTTAATTAACCTTCGTTAACTAACGGGCCATTCCACTAAAGTCCCGTAGTTGCACTCCCCTCACTATAGATATATTTGTGTCCATGTGATATAACCATGATTCGTAAGTTAATCCTTCACAGGTTGTTCGTAACCTCGACTGGGTCAAAGTACCGTTTTACCTGCAAGACTATATCTTGCTTCTTAAGTCCCACTAATCCACAATTGAACAATTGGTTTAAGGTCTAACCTATAAACTGAATCCCTCTGGGGTCAATGAGAGGGTGAGACCTCTTGTTCAAGACTTGAATCCAGTCCTTAAGGAAACAACCTATCTACTATCTCTAAAATGGGTAGGAGTAAATTCCATCTTGCACCCTATGTCACTAACTATCCATCCGGTCTTATCCCTGAAATGGGAGGCTTATTGGACTAGCGCCATTGAGCTGCCCTCACCTATACAGATCTAAGGATAATTTCATGCATGTGAACATAAGTTCATAGTTAGCTCAAGATTAAGATTAACATTGGATATCTATAAACAAAATAGTCGGTTTTAGTAAAGTCAACGATGTTATAACCTAAAAGCGACTATTTCATGGTTCCAATCTTATGTAAACTTTTTACATTGGATGCCCCCACTTCCATGTCTCTACATGCATGATTTAGGATCACATCGTTTGTACTAACTACAAAGCGGGTTGCATCCATAGTGTCCCTAGAATAAGGTGCCCAACCCTATTCGTATACGATAGAACTATTTAGGCTATATACTCGAACTTGATCCACGTTTATGTCTCTACATAAAGTTCAAGTTTACTCAATAATAGCCTCAGGTCCTTAGTTTATTGGCTTTAAGATTTAGTATCAATAATGACTTTATTGAATAGAATATGATTACAAACCACAAATTTTAGGACACAAATTCTAACACTGACTACCCTGCCACTAACTCTGTTACCTTTAGTGTCTGGTCCGCGACCCATGATAATGAGAAGGATAGTGAGAAATCAATCCATGTATGTGACCACTGCAAGAAACAGTTGCACACTAAGGATCAATGCTAGAAACCTCATGGTTGTCCCCCTAGGAGGTAAGAAATGGTCATATAACGAGAAACAGAACTCAAGTGGCTCTATTGCAAGCCAAACCAACACTCCTACTCTGTGTGTCATTGCTAAATTAGGCATGCCTCAGTCCCTTGGCCTTGTTAGTGTTGATGGAAAGAATCCCTGGATTTTAGACTCGGAGGCTATAAATCACTTGACAGGTTCTTCAGAGCACTTTGTCTCTTATACCTCATATGTCAGTAATGAGAAAATCTAAATAGCTGATGGCTCTTTAGGCCTGATTGCTAGCAAAGGACAAATAATTCTTTTTTACGGACTCTCTCTATAGATCAATGTTTTGCATGTACCTAAGCTTTCTTACAATTTGTTATATATCAATAAGATCACTCGCGAGTTGCATAATAAAGCTACGTTCTTACCTGAATCTTTTTATTTTCACGACATAAGCTCGTAGAGGACGATTGACAGTTCCCATCATAGTAAGGGACTTTATATCCTTGATTATGTTGCCTCTGGTAGTAGTATATCTAGGAATAATTTACTATCTTCCTATTTTAGCACTTCTCAACATGATTGTATGTTGTGGAATTTTTGGTTGGAGAATAAAACATATGCACAACTAGAGACTTTAAGATGAGAGTAAGAGGTAGAGGTACATTACAACCACTCAAAAGGGGACAAGTTGTCAAAAATAGAGGAAGGAAGACAGTTGATGACATAAATAGATGTAAGAGCAGCCTCACCCCAAAACTTCTTAGGGCAATAGGTAGATGGAAGTTGAGCAATAATAGAGTCCAGGATATGACGATGTTAGCATTTGAATCAATCATTTTGTTGAGAAGTTTAAGGACTAGAACGTTGGACAAAAGTGTCTTAGTGGGTGGGAAAGAAAGGAATAAAGATGATAAAAGCCCTCATACTCCATAGCATAATCAGTGCAAAGGATTTTAATGGATTTAGAAAATCAAGTACGAGTCATGTTTACAAAGGCAATATAGATTTGAGGTAAAGAATAACAATTTTTAAGAAAATAAACTCAAGTAAAACGAGAGCAATCACCAATAAATAACACAAAATATCGATAACCATTGGCTGTCGAAGTAGGAGTCGGACCCCAAATATCATAATAAACTAAACCAAATGATGGGTTACGTAGTGAATAAGGCATAGAAAAAGATCCTAGTAAGTTGTTTTTAAAGTTTACAATGTGCACAATCAAAGGAACTGAATTTAGAAACATTATTCAAAGTACAACGTTTACTTGAAAATGCATGACCAAGGCAGAGATGCCACTGATATGTAGTAGTATTAGTGATGGCAATAGAAACAGGGGAATAAATGAATGGCTAAAAGGGTGTGTGCTCAAATAATCTTCTCCTTGCGACTCGTACCAATTGTCTGCCCCATTCGCGGATCTTGAACCTGACAACCATGAAAAGAGAAAAGGACAGTTAAACCAAGATCACATAACTGTCCAACATATGCAAGATTGAAGAATTGGTTGAGAATATAAGTATTGAACAAATTCATGGTAGAAGTATCAACAAAGTGCTAATATGAGAAATAAACATGTGATTACCATTAGTTGAATGGATAGATAGGAGTTTTGATAGAGGTAGAAGAGGACAATAATGTTATATCAGAGGTTGTATGATTACAACAGGCTAAATCAAGAAGCCAAGAGGTATTTGGTGTTAAAGCAAGGACAGAGAAATTGGAAGAGAGCACTTGTTTGAGTAAATCCTACAGATCATTAATCTAAAGGATTGGAAGATGGTGTGGAGCAACAATAACAAAGGAAGAACAAGACCGATAGGAACTCTTTGACTTGAAAGTGTAGCTCAGGGGACGAGGTGGCCGAATAGGATAGTTGTCCAAAATATGATCTCTCTTGTGACAATACTCGCATTTTAATAGTAGGATAAATGTTAAACTTATGACCATATTGCTTATAATTTTTGCAGAATGATGACTCATTCGAGGTACGAGGATGAGTGATTGCTAGTGCAACATCAAATGACATGGAGGATACGAGTCCAAGTCTTTTCTCCTCAAATAAAATCTCTTGGATCGCAGCATCAAGTGATCGCAATGGACTACGATGTAACAAGGCAGCATGAACAAATTCATATTTGGGCCTCAGTCTCATTACAACCTTGATGAGTCGTAGATGACCAAGATTAATCTTAGCTTGGTCTAACAGAGTCCAAATGGGCTGGAGAGTAGCAAGGTACTCATTGACAAATTGTCCCATATCTTGATTAGTGTTGAGTAGAGGAGTGTCTAACTAGTACTGGTGAGCTAGGCTAATGGTTTGAAACCGTGGAACCAAAAAACTCCCAAAGCCTTTTGGCAATTTCAAATGCATTAAATGGAGTATGAATAGCGGGGATGGAAGTATTACCTAACGAGCTAATGATTTGATGATTTTTGTTGTCCCAATCTTCCAATCATTAAGAAAATTTACCATTTTACTCGGTAGCACCTTTGATAGGTTTGACTATGCCCCTGTTACAATTCGCCATAACTTTTGACAAAAAAAAAAGCATTCATATTACTATCGAATTTAGAGTATTTTTGGAGATATTATTCTGGATATTATTCTTATAACTAATTTGCATATCATTTCCTTAAGTATATTGTTCTTTGTGTTAATTAGGCTTGTACCTCTAGTAAAAGATCAATGAAATAGAGAATTATTCAAGAAAATAACATGGTATCAGAGCTCTAAGGTTTTTTTTGCCTCATTGAATTCTAACCGCCACATCCACGTTCGATCTCTGCCTCCGCTAATCATTTATCGATGGAGGCAGAGCCATCCCCCACTAGGATTTTTCTATTGTATAGTCATTGTCTAGTCGTGCCTCCTAGTTTGTCGTGTCGCCAGTTTTATTTTAGATTAATTCGTCGTGTACAACTCATCAACAACAATTTTGCTACATGTCATTGATAAGACTCATCATCGTTCCTCTCCTTTGCTTAGCCACCACCATCGCCCCTCAAATTTGTAAATCTGTCGCTGCCGCCACTCCTTCCCTATTCCACTCAAATCTATAGATCTATCGATCCACTCCCTAAATCAACTCTGATTCATATTAGTTTGTTAAGATCTATTGTCGCTGCTTCTCATGTTTGTAGTCCTAGTCGTCGCCCTTTAAGAACTTCAAGTTCACCACCGCCGCTCATCTTCTTTCGTGCTCTATTAAGATCTGTAGACGAGAGATGACGACAACGATGACCTGCTCTGATTCTATTCTATTTTTTGTTTGTTCTGGCCTGCCCAGATCCACATTACCTGATTTCGTGCTCCATCCAACTTCTAAGTTTAATTCTTACCATATTTGGTTTGGTTTAATCTTCTGGTTTCGATTTGCTCTACTATCGATTTACTTTGTTTCAGATCTGTTTCGCGCAGTTCCAATTCCCATTTTTTGTCACCATCGCCCCTAAGACTCCTAGTTCTTGTTCACCCTTAGACTCGTCGCTCATATCAGATGAAGAAGGTGAACCTCCATTCAGATCCATGATTCGTTGCTCAGTTCTACTCTGTTATGCTCCAACGACAAAGCTCTTGGTCTGTCCACTCTACTTTGGTTTGACTCGACCACGCTCGCTCTCCCATCACGAAGCTCACCGATGTCATCTACGTTTCTATGTTCGATCACGGTCGTCCAGATCCATCTCTGTTCTTCGTCCACAATTTTGTTTGCTCGCACGCTCACTTTCAGATCAGGTCATTGACGTCGTCTTTATTTGATTTCTATTCGTCCACTCCAGATCCACTACACATGTCTGTGTTCATGCATCTATTTCAAACCCGGTGCATGATCCAGAACACTCGTTCACAATTGGTTCGACTGTTCAAATCTAGAACGCTCCATTTCACCCACCGTTCGTTCATAATTGGTTCGACTGTTCAGATCCAGAACGCTCCATTTCATTCAGTTCTGATCCCAAGACAACGTTCAGGTTCTACTTTGATCCAATGCTCAGATCTACTCAAGTCAGATTAGGCTCCGTCTGCTCTCCGTTCGCATATGTTCACGACTGTTCACCTGCCACAGAGATCATCTTTGTTATTATTTTCTTAGCAAACTCAAGTTCGTGATTCTAGAACCATCAGCTTGAGGGAGGGTATTGTTGTAATTAGAGTATTTTTGGAGATATTATTCTTATAGTTAGTTTTCATATTCTTTCCTTAAGTGTATTGTTCTTTGTGTATAATTAGGCTTGTACCTGTAGTAAAAGATCAAATGAAATAGAGAATTATTCAAGAAAATAACACATATGATGGGCCCAAGTGACATAGTTCAAACCATCAAACATGGTGCTGATAGATTGAAATACATCCATCTTTTTCATATATATATATATATATAGAAACACACAAACACATATACATATATTTATTTATTTATTCTTGGTGAGGGTTTCACGGCTGGGTTTTCTTCGGTGAAGGTAGGCTTTCAGGTGAGGGAGCTAGGTTTTACAGTGGTTTACTATTGGGTTCCTATTGAGGATTGGTGTCACATGGGTTTTACTGCTGGGTGCGGTGGATTTCAATGTTGGGCTTTAAATAGGTTTGATTTCGATGATTTGTAGTAAGATGGATGAGTGGTTTAGGTGATTTGGGTTTCATGGTGGGTTTTTTATTTTAGACGGATGATTACAAGGTTGATTTGGTGGTTTGGATGAAATATTATTTTTGGTGGATTTCAAGGTGGGTTTGGTTTCTGTGTGTGGTTTCATTGGCAAATGGGTGAATTTCAAGGTGTGGCTAGCTTATGTCACAAGGGATTTTGGGTGAAGATGTAGGTTTTCTAGGACTCTGATACCATGTGAAATTTTATTATAATCTATATGTCTTAATCTTTTTAATAAAGTATAGATGGGTATTTAAACACAACCGATAACTGATTCTTGGTTGGTGTGTATTTGTGTTGTTCTCTTGTTGGAACAACATACAAATGTTACTTGGAACTTAGTTTTAGTAATCTATGTAACGCAACTGCAATACATCACTAAGTAGGTTCCCTATACATAATGTGTCATGTCTTTCTGTATTGCGTGGTTCATTCTAAGTGATACGTTATAGGTCATGATCATAGCATAAAGTGCTCACTATGTACCTCTTTATCACGTGAAGCCTAAGTCATCGTTGAATCCAAGTTTTCCTACTGCTTGCCCAAGTGCAAGCGAAGTAGTAGGTTTACCAAGGTAATCGAGGGTTGAACACGAGGAATAGTTTCAAGATATTAGTTCTATGGTGTTGCTCATCCTTTAGGCATTATGCACAGGGGGTAAAGCATGATAAAACGGAAGAATAAGTGAACTAACTTGCATACGAGAGAAAGGGAAAGGAAAGTCTACGCACTATTAGGCAATAAAGCAATGCGAGAACCTCGACGCAATATAACTTACTTAATAAGCTCATGACTAAGGCGACCTTCTCTCGAAGTGTTTAGATGCCATACTTGGTCACATTTAAGAATGCAAATGATTGTGGTTGATTAGGCAAGATATATCTAGAAGGCTTCACTTATAACACTTATAGAACTTCTCGTTTAAGGACAACAATATCTTAGTGCCTAATGTCTGCACTTGTTTTCCTTTTAGGATACAAATATTGAAAGTTATCTCGCTAAGGTAGGGTTTGTTACCAAACTCCTCTTTGTGTGCATCAACCTTATCCTTACTACTTTCTCTCTCTAGTAGTTGGCAATTGACACTAGTCAAATGATGAATATAACTCAACTAATACTATAAGCTGTATAAGTTAGACTCCTGATCGAGAACTTACCATGAACCTAACTACTAATAACATGTATAACCTAACTACTAATAACATCTTGACAAGTGAAAAGTCAAGAAATGATGGATCGAAAAGGTATAAACATGTAATATATGTATAAAGAATGTAGGCCTTAGGCCACTG
>CM046883.1:10670187-10832215 GCA_025688845.1 Cucumis hystrix
CTCTATACAACAACCAACAATACTATGTTTAGTGGTTAAGGTAACTTGTTGTTAGCCATCATGACTTGAACCCAACCTACTAAACCCTATTTTATTTTTTTTGAAAAGGATACGAGTGTCACTATTATTAATATTGAAAATAGAGAGACAAAGCTCAATGTACATGAGGGTTATACAAAAGCAATAGGAGGGGAGGATCAGCAGGCACTAAACCCTATTTTATTTGTATTCACTTTAATTGGCCAATGGGCCAAGTCAGGTGGTCGGTGACATCTCATTTCGTTAAAAGATACTTATTGTGATCCCAATCAATTGACTACAAATTCCAAGGGTGTATACATGTAGCCACATTGTTGAAAGCTTCCCCACATAGAAAGTCTGGGAAGAACTGAAGGATTACAACAAGTGGCATTCATAAGCACACATTCAATTGACTACAAATTAAGATAAAATTTTCAACATTTAAATCCTAAAGCAATCATAAATTCTTATAAAAGGAAGAATCAATAAAGAAAACTGAAAACTCAAAGAAGGTAATAAATATTATTATTGATGTGAAACCAAAGAGTCTTTTTATTTTGTATGAATATTCGGCTCTTAATCAATGTGAGAGGATGTACTCTATTTATAAGAAAAATAGATAGTATCTAACAGCCTATTAATGAATATCTTAATTAACAAAAGAATTAAAATATAACAGAAAACTAGAAAGCAGTAGATTTAAATATAACAGAAAACTAGAAAGCAGTAGATTCAGTAGATTTAGGCTTATTTGATTTACATGATTCCACTCCCCGAACATCAAACTTGCCCTGAGTTTACTATGAAAGCTGAAATTCATCTGGTGCATTGTAGCTTCTAAGGTCTGCTACAATGAAGATTGGGTTGATGTTAAATCCGTGCGGTAGTTCAATTTTGTAAGCATTGGGCTCATATTTAGCAAGTATTCTACACGGGCCAATTTGTTTGTCCTTCATCTTTTCATAGGTTCCAATGGAGAACCTCTTCTTCTTCAAATGTGCCAATACAAGATCTCCAACTTGGAAATGTACTTCCCTTCTCTTCTTATTCTTCTCTTCTTTGTAACTCAGTAGTCTTAGTGATATGGTCAATGACTTTTGTGTGAAGTTTTTGTATTCTTTCAGCCAACTGTTCAATTTCCTCTTGGATTTCCACTTCTTTAGGAAAGCTAGTTAGGTCGAATGTCAACCTTGGTGTCTTGGTGTACACGATCTCGAATGGGCATTTGCCCGTGGTTCTATTCATCATATTGTTAAAAGCAAATTCTGCTTGTGGGAGAACCATGTTCCATTGTCTAGGGTGGTTTCCACTAAGGCAACGAATTAGATTTCCCAAGGACCGGTTAGTCACCTCAGTTTGTCCATTCGTTTGTGGGTGAGCAGTGGTACTAAACTTCAAGGTGGTGTCAAACTTCTCCACAATGTCTTCCAAAAATGGCTAAGAAATTTAGTATCTCGGTCAGAAACTATTGTTTTTGGGATGCCATGTAGTTTAACAATCTCCCTAAAGAAGAGAGTGGCAATGTGCACTGCGTCTGTGGTTTTTTTACAAGACAAGAAGTGAAACATCTTACTGAATCTCTCCACCAGAACCATAACCGAGTCGAATCCCCTTTGAGTCTTAGGTAGACCCACTACGAAATTAATTGACAAATCCTCCCATATGTTCTTACGAATCGGTAGAGGAGTGTAGAAATCGGCATTAGATGAAGATCCTATTGCTCTTTGGCAAATAGGACATCTTTTCACAAAGTTATTAATGTCTCTTCTAGCTTGAGGCCAATAAAACCTCTTGATGATAATTTGAAAAGTCTTTTCTTGGCCAAAGTGTTCAGCTAGGCCTCCCGAATGAGCTTCTTTTATTAGGTCTTCCTTTAAGGAAGTATGTGGAATGCATAGTTAGTCTCCTTTAAAGAGAAAACCTTCCATCAAATGATAATTTCGATCATGGATATGAGCAGTACAATGACTTCAAATCTCACCAAAGTCTTCATCAGTCTCATATCGCGCTGGAAGATGGTTAAAGGTTGTAATTTCAACTGAGAGCACAATGAGGAGAGTCTCTTTTCTGCTTAAGGCATCTGCAACCCTGTTTTTTGTTGCCCGCTTGATGCTTGATTAAGAAATCAAATCTTTGGATATAAGATACCCATCTAGTATGCATCTTGTTAATGTTTTTTTGTGCTTGGAGATACTTCAAGGAGAAATGATCAGTGAGCAGCACAAACTCCTTAGATAATAAGTACTGCTCCCATTGTTTTAAGGCCCAACATGTGCATAAAGTTCCTGCTCGTATGTGCTCCAGTTCTGCCTAGGACTCAATTTTTCACTAAAGAATTCTACCGGATGACCTTTTTGGGAAAGGACAGCACCAATTCCCACTCCACTAGCGTCTACTGCCACTTCAAAAGGGCTGTCAAACTCCGGTAATTGAGGACTGGTTGGCTGGCAAGCTTTCTTTTGAGGGAGTCAAAACTATGCTGCTGTTTTTCTCCCCAATAAAAGGCTCCCTTCTTCAAACAATCAGTCATAGGAGCTGTTATAGAACTAAAGTTCTTAATAAACTTCCTGTAAAAAGATGCCAACCCCATAAATGCTTGAATCTCCTTTACTGATTTAGGAATCGGCCATTTAGTTACCGCTTCCACCTTGCTTCCATCCATCTTCACTTGATTTTCAGATATAATAAAGCCTAGGAAAGATATTTCTTCCATGCAGAAAATATATTTCTTCAAATTAATGAACAACTTTCTCTTTTGAAGGGCTTCAAAAACTAGCTTCAGGTGCTGCATATGATCTTGTTCATTCTTGCTATAGATTAAGATATCATCAAAGTAGACTGCTACGAATTTGTTTAAGAATAAATGTAGCACTTGGTGCATCAATCGCATAAAGGTACTTGGGGCATTTGATAAGCCAAAAGGCATCACTAACCATTCGAATAACCCCTCATTAGTCTTGAAGGTCGTGTTCCACTCGTCTCCCGGCCTTATTCTAATTTGATGATATGCGCTTCTTAGGTCTACCTTTGAAAAAACAAGAGCTCCTCCAAGTTGATCAAGAAGATCATTAATTCTTGGAATAGGGAAGTAATACTTGACCGTGATTTTGTTGATGGCTCGGCTGTCCACACATCCTCCAACTGCCATCCTTCTTTGGAGTTAATAGAGCTGGTACGGCAGAAGGGCTGATGCTTAGCTGAAGATGCCCTTTTTTCAACAAATCTTCAATGTGCTAGTGTAAGAATTCATACTCTTTAGGACTCATTTTGTAATGAGGAAGGTTGGGAAGAGATGAGTCAGGTATCAAATCAATAATGTGCTGGATGTCTCAAAGAGGAGGCAATTCAGAGGGCTCCTCCATTATAGGTTGAAATTGGCTCAATAGGTCTTGTACCTTTGGTGGAATGAAGCTGGAAATTTTTGTAGTATGAAGGACTGCAATAACAAGTCCCAAAATATCAGATTCTCTGGTTTCTATAAATTTTTTTCCACTTACAGTGATGAAAAGATGACTTTCAGCCTTCATTTGATTGACTCCTTCTTCCTCATTCTTCTTGCTTAGGGACAACAACACAATCTTCTTGTTCATCCGTTGGAACTCATAGGTGTTCTCTCTCCCCTTATGAATAGCTTGAATATCGTATTGCCACGGTCTTCCAATTAAAATATGGCAAACATCCATATCCAAGACATCAGACACAATACGATCCTTATAGGTCCCTCCAATTGATAAAGGGACTGAACAAACCTCATTTATTTGGGCATCACCACCTTTCTTGATCCACCCAATCTTGTAAGGACTTGAATGAGGCTCCATTTTCAGCTTAAGTGCAGCCACAAGCTTCTTGGAGACAATTTTCATTGCTGCCGCTGTCAATGATCACACTGCACACTTTGCTTTGGATGGTACATCGAGTCTTGAAAAGGCTATGCCTTTGCTGGTGAGAGGTGTCATTTTCTGGAGTAATTAAGACTCTTTGCAGCACACACGATGGCCTCTCTCCATCATCGGGTTCTAATACTTCTTCTTCTTGAGAGAGATCCTCTTCTTGTTCTTCAACATAATCTTCATCTTCTTCAAGAATAGCCACCGTCTTTCTTTTAGGGCAAGCATTTGAGAGATGGCCAGTTTGACCACAGCGGAAACACTTGCTTAAATTCGACCTTTGATAGGCATTTTCTGCTTGCTTCTTTCCATTTGTCTCATTAGTTTTATCCTTCTCTTGATCTTTGTTATAACGAGTCATAGAGGATTGAGTTGCAACCGATTTGGAATTAGTGTTCCATGGTCCCCTTCTTGTATTTTTCTTCAAATTCAATTCAATAATTTCTTCAACGGATTCTGCATAGGTAATAGCATCAGAAAGATTTAAAAAAGGTTGTAATTTTACCTTTTCTTTGATGTCAAACCTTAATCCTCCTACAAACCGTGCAATAAGGTGCTGCTCATTCTCCATTATATTGGTTCTTGTGCCCAACTGGTGAAATTCCTCGATATAATCAGCAACTGTTCTTGCTCCTTGCCGACAATTATGGTACTGGTTATAAAAAGTTTGCTCATAATTGGGAGGAAGGAAACGTGTCTTCATTAATTTTTTCATTTTCTCCCATGAGGCAATAGGTCTCTTCCCATTTTTTCACCTATTAACCTCGAGTTGTTCCCACCAAGCCGATGCTCCATCCTTCAGTTTTATTGCTACTAAATGAACTTTCTTTACCTCGGGAGTATTCATATAATTGAAAAAAAATTCAGTATTCTTCAACCAATCGAGAAAAATCTCAATATTACGTTTACCATCGTAGCTTGGAAGATCAATTTTCATCTTGTATTCTGCTGGTTCTCTCCTTCTTTCATCAAACTGAGGTCGAAATCTGTTCTGATTAAAAAATGGCCTTTCTTGCAGCTCATCATCAGAGGAACTCCAATCTTGAGGTTCTTGATACATTTCTTGGTTTCTTGGAAAAGGATTTTGATAATCTTGAAATGGTCTCCTTCGTTCTTAGGCATCATATCTCCTTTCTTGACGATTTCTTTCAGCCCTATGAATTCCAGCACTACAGATGCCACACTGCCCTCAGTCACGAACAAGTTCTTGATCTTCTTGATGAACATCTTGAGGAGGTGCCAATGCCTCTAGTCTTTGCAAAACTTCTTTAAGTGTATTTTCGATTCTTTCCACAGAAGCTTCCACGGACAGCAATCGTTTCGAGTTAGTTTTTGGAGAGAGGACGGGGTTTTCCTCCGCCTCTTGATTTTGAGCAAGTTGCTCTGCTGCCGTTGGATTAGCACGTCGAACAGTCATTTGGCCCAGAAACTTTTAGGGCTCTGATACCAATTGATGTGAAACCAAAGAGTCTTTTTATTTTGTATGAATATTTTGCTCTCAATGTGAGAGGATGTACTCTATTTATAGGGAAAATAGATAGTAACTAACGGCCTATTAATGAATAATAAATCTTAACTAACAAAAGAATTAAAATATAACAGAAAACTAGAAAGAAGTAGATTTAAATATAACAGAAAACTAGAAAGCAGTAGATTTAGTAGATTTAGGCTTATTTGATTTACATCAATTATAGTTTGATTACTACCAACTACATACAGAAATCGAAACTGCACAACCCTCACACACCAACTGGAATGAGGTAACTTAGATCTAAATCATTCGCCCTTCACTCTGCACATTTTTAAAACAGTTATTTCAATTTGGAGAGGGAAACAGAAAAAGAAACGAGCAATCAAATGTAAACACACAAGTCTTGTAAGAGTAACATACCTTTGATTATCTTTCTTATGAGACAAAAGGCACTCAAGAATGCATTCTTTACAAAACGTGTGACCCTTTTGACAACACATGGGGTCGATGAAGGGTTTTAAGCATAGGCAACAGACATCGAAGGGCTTGATCGAGTCCTTTCCAAGTCTCTCTTTTTGTGTTCCATAGCCGAGCTTCCGCTTCTCATCATAGGTGAAGAAGGCTAGATCATTATTATTTTTTGAGTGTCTCTGAGGCATATTTCTCTACCTCCAACTCGGTCAATCTGAAGTGAACACAAGGGTCAACAAAGTCAGAGAATTTGGGAGACAATGAGCCCTACAAATTAATGGAACGGAATTTCCCTTTCGAGTCAAACTAGATTTTTTAGCTAAACTGTAAAGAAATAATCCAAAGACAGTCGCCGCATGGAAGGTTGATATTGTTATTAATCATAGTCATTTCCTAGTCACTTCTACTAATTTCAAGTGAAAAATATGAATCTCAATAGATTACAAATAAAGCCACAAAGATAAATCTACTGAACCTTTTCAATTCTTTCTCCAACATGGCAAAGTCTTTTTTTTTATAAGAAAGGACAAAGAAAGAATGGATATTATACATTAAAAGGTATAACCACCTACGTGAAGGGGGTTAGAGGAAACCTCCTCCCAGAAAATTAACAACATGACAAGAGTTTTCAGGTCATGAATAATCATCAAGATGTTGTAGTTACAGAAGAATATCTGACTAATAATAATAACATCAATGTTTGTATGTTGCAAATCGAAAGTATTGTTAGAGATAGTTGATAGGAACATGTAGGTCATGCTTTAATCTTTGAGTTGAGCTTAAATTACTCTAATGGGTCATGAAAATAACTTCACCTGTTTTCAGTTTTTCAATAAACATATTTTCTGAAAAAAAAACAAAAAGAAGAAGAACAAGAACAAATTAAAAGGCTAGTCTAATAATCTTTGTTTTTAATTTTGAAAACATGAACTTCTTAGACACCAAAGATACCCACACAAAACTTCTTACTTGAACCAACTCTTTCCTCAAACCATTTCTCTTGGCTCTTATATACTCTTCCTAGAACAAAATTTGAATACTCACATCAGTTTATCATCTAGAACAACTTAAGTCTAACAAAATAAAACAATGTCAACATTCAAAAGCTTTTCTCCTGAACTTAAATCTAACAAAATAAATCAATACCAATACCAACAACAATTTACAGGAACTGTTCATCATGAGCAAGAAAACGTCCACAAAAACAACTCGATGCTAAAAATTATCCAAAGTTGTTTCGAGGCCTACAAACATAATAGTTCTAAAGGTTTGGAGCTTAAATACAGCACTTAAAAGGGTTTAAAATGCCCTTACCCACTGAATCCAGCCCAAACCAACTCGAATTTTGGCTGATTGGTGTCCGAATACGCTTAATCCTGCTTATTTGAAGTCGTTATGGATTGGAAAATGCTAAACTAGGGCCGACTAGGTCATTACGGACCCTAGTTAATCAGCGAAGATATGCCTGGCCGTCACGTATCGAGGAGGTCGCTGTCACAGCAGATCTGATCGTGGGTCGCTAGTGTGCAAGCCGCGGTGCCGTGGATGTTCGATGTTGTTGGTCTAAGCGCCGGCTGGAGCGTAAGAGACGTGGTCGAAGAAGAAGATGCGAGGGATTAGGTTTCCGGTCGCCGGGCAGGAGGTATTGCCGTCGAAGGTGGGAAAATCTGGCGGAGAGGTGCTGGAAGGGGAGGGGCTGCCGCCTAGACTTGCCGCCGGTCGTACTTGCCTGTGCCGGAGAAAAGAAAGCGATAGAAAGGAGGTGAAGAATGGATTTACTATTTAGGGCCCATACTCTAATTTTCTTTTCTTTCTTCTCTCTTCCCCTTTTTAGTCTGGATGAATGACCCGGAGGCCTCAGCGGCTGTGTCTTTATCTTTCTAAAAATTAAAAGTTTTGAAGATGAGGTAAAAATGAGTCACATAATCCAAGAAAATATAATATATAAATAAATAAACGAATGAATTAAGAATATCTTATAATTTTTCACTGTCCAAATAATTTGGAAAATTCTCCAATGTTGGTGTATCTTACAATTTCATCGAATATCACTATTTATAGACAATTTGACAAACATAAGATAGGTTACATGGTCACTAAAAATCCATGTTTACTTGACACATGACATGAGTGTTAAATGATAAATGGGTTGACATGTGGCTATGGTCACTAAGCAAACTAATGGGTATCTATTATTAATAGTATTTATAATACTCCTCCTTAGATGTCCATTACATATATGAAGAATGTCTCTTTAAAACCTTACTAGGGAAGAACTCAATGGAAAAAAAACTTAGTGAAGGAAAAATAGTACACATTTCATATACTTACAAAAATAAAATTTACTCTCTCTCATGGACACATCATTTGAGATCTCTAATCATCAAATTCTAATGTTGTGCACCAGTTTTCAAAGGTTGTAGAAGGTAATGATTTTGTAAATAAGTCCGGCAAGTTATCATGTGAACAAATTTGTTGTACTGTGATATTGTCATTTCTTCAAGACCATGAGTATAGAAAAGCTTTGATGAAATGTGTTTTGTTCTATCAGCTTTAATATAACCTCCTTTTATTTGAGATATACATGTCGTGTTGTCTTCGTATAATGTTGTTGGAAGGAGTTTACTAGAAGACAAACCACATGATTCTTGAATATGTTGAGTTATCGATCTTAATCATATACATTATCGGCTAGCCTCATGAATTGCAAAAATTTTGGCATGATTTGAGAAGGTAGTTATGGTTTATTTCATTGATCGCCAGGATATAACAGTTCCTCCACATGTGAATAGATAACTTGTTTGAGATATAGCTTTGTGTGGTTCAGATAAATATTCATAATCTACATAAGCAACTAGGTTAGAATTGGATTTATTTAAATAAAATAATCTCATATCAATTGTTCCTCGAAGATAACAAAGTATATATATTTAATTTCATTTCAATATCTTTTTGTTGGAGAGGAATTGCATATAGTTAATAAATTTACTGAAAGTGCAATATCTAGTCTTGTATTATTAGCAAGATACATAAGTGCACCAATTACACTAAGATATGGTACTTCTTCATTATCATCTCGAGGTTGAAATATATATTTCCTTACATCTAGTGAACAAACTTGCATTGGAATGTTCAATATATGTGATTTATCCATAAAAAAATATATTCAAAACTTTTTATGTATAAGGCAATTTTTTTTTCGAGATCTTCCAACTCGAATTCTTTCTTAAGATATTCTACTGTCGTTGAAAGCTCTTTAGGAGTTCCAATTATATTTAAATCATCAACATATACAGTTATAAATGCAAATCTCGACTGTGATTTCTTTATAAAAAAAAAAACATTGACATATTGGATTATTTTGAATCCTTCTTTTAACATATATTCACTCAGAAAATTGTTCTACACTCGTTCTGATTGTTTCAATCCATATAATGATCTCTGTAACTTTATTGAATATAGTTCTCAAGAACTTGATTTATATGTTTTAGGTATCTTAAACTCTTATGGGACTTTCATATATATATTATTATCAAGAGATCCATATAAATATGTTGTAACTACATCCATAAGATGTATGTCCTAATTTTCATATATAGCCATGTCGATTAAAAATCTTAATGTGATTGCATCCACCACCGAAGAATATGTCTCCTCATAAACAATACAAGTCTTTGTGAAAAATCTTGATGCAACTAATCTTGTTTTATATCTTGTGATCTAGTAATTTTAATTTTTTCCTCACAAATACTCACTTATATCCCACAGGTTTGACACCTTCTAGTGTTTGGACTACTGGTCCAAAAACTTGACGTTTTGAAAGTGAATTTAATTATGTCTTAGTTGCTTCTTTCCACAAAGACCAATTTTTTCTCTATTGACATTCTTCAACAAATTTTAGTTCAGGATCTTCATTTTCAGATATAATATCAAGAGCAACATTATATACAAAAATGATGTCAACTACATTAGTTCATTTCCATCTTTTTCTTGTCATGACATGGTTTATCGAGACTCATTATTATCCTAAGTTGTTTTATTTTCTTTGACATTTTTGTCAGAAGTTAATTTTTGAATTTCTTCTGGAACATCCACATCCTTAATAGAGTTATTGACTCGATTTCTTTTTTGATGATTTTTATCTTTGGAACCTACTAGTCTACCACACTTCTAGCGTGTTCCAGATTCATTAATGACAACACGTTGTGTAGGGATATCAATATTTGATGCAACATTTGCATTTGTTATATGTGATTTAGTTTCTTTCTTTGTATCTACAAATTCATTTGGTAACTAATTTGCTATATTTTGCAAATGAATTATTTTTTGAACTCCAAGTTAACACTGATCTGTACGATGATCTAAATGAGACAATAATGATACATTCCATGTAACGTCTTTTTCCAACTTCTTAATTCATCTCCCTAATGTTGAAAATTTTGTCTCATTAAAATGACAATCAACAAATCGTGCAATAAATACATCACCCGTAGAGGCTCAAGATATTTAATAATTGATGAGAAATCAAATCCAACATATATTCCTAGCCTCCTTTGAGGACTCATTTTAGTATGTTGTGGTAGAGCAATTGGAACATATACTACACATCAAAAAAAATTCAAATGAGAAATATTTGGATCATAGTCATGTGCTAATTGTAATGGCGAGTACTTGTAATAATTTGTTGGCCTAATACGCGCAAGTGATGCAACATGGAAAATAGCATGCCCCCATACAGACGTAAGGAGATTAGCTCTCATAAGCAAGGGTCTAGCAATTAATTGCAAACGCTTTATAAATGATTCTACAAAACCATTTTGTGTATGAACATGAGCTACAAGATGTTCAATAGTTATCCCAATAGACATACAATAATTATCAAATGTTTGGAATGTAATCACCGACATTATCAAGCTGAATGTTTTTAATTGTATAATCAGGAAACTGTGTCATTAACTTAATTATTTGAGCAACTAATTTTGCAAATACAAAGTTTGGATATGATAATAAGCACACATGTGACCATTTGCTAGATGTGTCTATTAAGACCATAAAATACTTAAATGATCCACTTTGTGGGTTAATCGGTCCACAAATATCACCATGAATTTGTTCAAAAAATGTAGGTGATTTGATTTTCACTTTATCTGAATGATGGTTTAATTATTAATTTTCCTTGAGAGCAAGCATCACTTGATAATTCATTAGATTGAATAATCTTCTGGTTATTCAATGGATGCCCATGTGAATTTTCAATAATTCTTCTCCATCATTATGAATGCTTGATGACCTAATCGATTATGCTAAATTACAAATATGTCTAGATTCATGAACTTCAGGTTCATTGTTGCATATATTTCAATTACTCTTTTATGAGTATAATATAATTCAGAAGATAAAGTAGAGACAACCTTTCTAATATATATTTTTCATTTGAGACAGTAGATATAATATAAAGATATTCTATTCCATTCTTTCTATCAGCCTCAATATGGTAATCATTGCAACGTATATCTTTAAAACTCAAAAGATTTATCTTTGATTGACTAGAGAACAATGTGTTATCAATTGTGAATTTTATGCCTCTAAGCAAAATAATATTTGTTTCTCCAAACCCTTTAATCAAGTTTCCAAAACTTGATATTGTATTGACTTTTGCTTCCAGCATTGTCAGTTTAAAAAAATATTTTTTATTTGTAAGTATTGTGTGTGCTTGCACTATTTGCTAGACACAAATCTTCTTTGTTCATTTCTAAATCACCCAACATATGAAAATTATTCATATTTCTTCATTTAAAAGAAAATAACTACAATAAGTCAAACGTATTTGTATATTAATAAAAACAACATATGAAGAAAGATAACAAAATAACAATATTATTCTATATATTTTTAAGTCAAAAGAAACACTTGTTGTTTCACCAATTGTGTCAATTTTCTCTTCAGAAGTTCCAAAGAAATCTGTCATATCAAAATTAGTCATGTTAGATGGATCGAATATATCTATATCTTGATAGGCACAATTGGAAGCTTGATATAGGTCAACTAAGTGTTTCGATATACGACAAATATGTGACCAATGTCCAGTCATACCACATCGGTAGCATATTTCTTTATCACTTTTTGAATTCTTATTTTGTCGAGCTTTCCCTTTATGATCATCGGTCTGTGTGGTTATTTTGAAATTTAGATTATAAGAACGACCACCACATAAATAATAACTGTTTCTTCCTCTTCCACAGTCTCTACCTCGACCACAACCACAACCTCAACCTCAACCACGGTTAAAATTCACAACATTCGCTTCAGGGAATGATATTGTTCCAATTGATCGAGATTCATGATTTTTAATCAACAACTCGTTATTTTGTTCGGCAACAAGAAAACATGAGATGGGTTCAAAATATTTTGTAAAATCTTTCTCTCGATATTGCTACTATAGGAGCATATTCGAGATATGAAAAGTAGAAAATGTCTTTTTCAAAATGTCCATATCAATAATTTTCATTCCACGTAACGACAATTTTGAACTGATTTTGAATAATTCAGAATTGTAATCACTTACTGATTTAAAATCTTGTAGCCTCAAATGTATCCAATCATAACAAGCTTGAGGAAGATGAAATTTCACAGTTAAATATTCCACAACTGATGAGGATTTAAATGATCGTTCCTTTCTTTCATACCTTGTAATTATAAATGATCATACCGCAACGTTGGAAGATGATTTAAAATCTTGTAATCACTTACTGATTTTAAATGACCATATCTTTCTTTTAATTTATTCTACAACATATGAGGATCTTTCACAGTTAGATCCTACCTTCAATTTATTTTAGGACCAACCTTCGACAGAGGAGGCGACTGGAGCTTGTGCTGATAACGTGTTGTAAAAATGAGATACAACCGGAATATGAAAACTGAGAAAACCTCATAATTTTCCACTTTCTCCAAGTAATTTGGAAAATCCTTCAATGTTGGTATATCTTACAACTCCACCAAATGTCACTATTTATAGGCAATTTGACAAGAATGAGGTGAGTTACATGGTCACTAAGAGGTTCATGTTTACTTGACACATGACATGAGTGTTGGATGATAAATGGGTTAATATGTGGCTATGGTCACTAAGCACACTAATAGACATCTATTATTAATACATAGTATTTATAATAGATGAACTCTATTTTTTAAATAAAAAACTTAGAAAATTAACAGTCTATTTGATAAAGAATCTATATTTGTTTGGATTTAGTCATGACTCAGTTTCTGTTTTCACCTTATAAATTCAATTCATTTTTGTAATATAATATATGATCTAATGTATTGAGCTTTTTTTTTTTTTTTTTGGTTACATTACAAACTTAGTCCCTATAATTCAATAGAGACATAAAAATAGTTCACAAAACTATTTATTAAAGTTTTTCAAACCATAAAAATTATATATGAGGTTTTATCAAATTATAAATAGGAAATTTTTAATCACAATGACTAAATTTGCAATTTAACCAATTTTTTACATATAAATTATATTCATAAATAATGAAATAATACTTTATTGTGGACTAAATCTTAGTGGATGAGTAAAACTAGTTTTATAATTTATAAATATATAGTAAAACACATTTAAACAATTTTTAAAGGTTAATTTTCATAAATATAACAAACCATCAAAATATTTACGGCATGTGTAACAAAATGAAAAAGCCCATGAAACTAGCCATTTTTTAAATATTTCAGGTTTGTCATTCTTTTTCATCGTCTTTCTTCTTTTCCTCTTCTGCGATTTTTTTCTTTCCATCGTCTTTTTCAATTCTTCTTTTTTTTTCCATCATATTTGTCTTATTTTTCAGTTTTTCTTTTATTCTTTTAAGTTGTTATTTGGTTTAAGATTTTGTACAAAATATAAAAAATCTAATTTTTTTTAGTTTTTTTTTCAAACTCTTATTTGGTTGTTCCAAATATAAAAGATCATAAAAAAATCGTTGGGATATTGATAGTCAAATCTAAACGATTATTTACTCATCAAATCTAAACGATTGTGTATAAAGAATCTTAAAATAAATGTTTAGATTTAGGTCCAAACGATCGTGACGGGTAAATCGTTTAAATTTAATTCGTTCCTTATTGATATAATTTTTCAATTTTGACTTTGCTCTTTTTTATTAATATTGGTTCATATTCATTTAATGTAGAATGTTTTTAATTAATATCCTCCTTCATCTTATAATACTTTTTTAAAACAACATTTTAGAAGAAAATAAACAAAGTCCTTCATTTTAGAAGAATTTTGTTTATTTTCTATATTCCCAGCTAAAATCGAACAACCTCTACATTTAGATCTCATGTATATGTCAAATATACTAAAACATGTAAATATACACCACATATACTATAATTTATTTTTTGTATGTTTACAAATATAATAGAAAAGATAAATATATGTCACATATATCTTCAGTGTATAAGACGATATACTGTACAAATTATCTTGTTTATATGTTTTTTATCTAATATATCCCATAGTTTTTATTGTTTTAGAAAACAAATGGATAGTGTTGTATATATTAAATATATATTCGTAGTTTCTTGTTAATTTTTGCTTTCATTTATGATGACAACAATATTCGTATTTTTGGAGAAAAAAAGTTTCTTACTTGTGTAGGTATTTTCTTTTAAAAAAAGTATATTTGAAAGTTTATCACAATAAAAAAAACATTGCATGCTTTTCTTTCTATTATTATTATTGGGTAAATTGTCAAAAATAGAAAAACTAACAAAATATTTACACTTCATAGAAAAATCAAGTGTAATAAATTTTGTCTTTTAATGGTTTTTTTATGGAGTGTATGTAATACTCGTATCTTCTATCCCACCGACTTGCAAGATGTTGAAAGATAAGTTAAGAGTAGCCTGAGAGTCTCGGACTAAGCCAAGCATCTCAGGACAGCACCCTAGAGTATATCAAGTGAGACGAGTACCTAGAAGTAGGATCTCAGGACAAAAGTGTTGAGGCTTAGTTCAGTTCGACTAAGAGAAAAGAAAGAGAGCCTTGAAGTAAGAAATCTCTGACAGCCTTAAGTAATCAAGTGAGATGGAAAACATAGAGTAAATCTTGGAACTAAGATACGTGCATCTCAGTTCTTGCCAGTCGAGTTGAAGGATAGAAAGGTTTGGAGATGTGTGCTTGGTGATAGAATTTAGACATGCATAGCAAAAATTGGATCTAAATTTTACTCTAATTACTAAGATTAGCATGTCTAGTTTTAAACCCTAAATTAATTTGAAAATAGGGTTTTTAGGATACTTACATTCGAAACTCCAATTGTTGCTTGAACCACCCCTAAGGTTCACCTGCTATCCTTCAAACTTAAAACCGAGTTGTAGAACCTGTTGGATGAAGGAAATGGGAGAGAGAAAGAGATGGAAATAAAAAGAGGATTTGGGCTTTTGTAGAATTTCTTTTTTTTTTCTTTTTTAAAATAAGTGAGGAAGAAGAAATGTGATAGTTGCAAATATAGCAATTAGAATCAAAATAATTAAGTATATAACAGCATTTTAAAAAAATTTGTATGTATAGCAAAATCGGTCAAAATTTATCACTGATAGACTATGTAGCAAATATTGGTCTATTACTGATAAACCATAAGAGCCTATCAAAGATAGAAGTCTATCACTGATAGACTTTGCTATATTTACAATTTTTACAAAATATTGATACATAATAATTATTCCAAAAATTGCTACCCATTATAATTATCTAGAAGGATTAAAAATCTGATTTCTTAAGAGAGCTCAAAAAACCAACCCATCAAATGAATTGAAAAGCCTTATTTATAAGAAAGTTACATGCAAAATTGCATGTCCATGCAATATCAAAGCTCAACTCAATATTAACTTTCTTTACTGGATTTTTTGTCTTCATCAAAAGAAAACATCTAGTCCACTAAAGTTAGTGGGATTATCCAACATTTTTGTTGGATAATCACACCAACTTTGGTCAAAGGACAAATTGGTCATTTGGTCAAAAGTCAAATTTTGACTTTTCCAAACCAAAAGTCCACATCTTGATTATTACCATTTTGTTTGTCTTGACTAATTTCGACCTCTCGGACATGAATCCACATTCATTTTCTCAAGATTCAAATATCATTTGAATATATCGATGATCAAAGTTTGACTTTTCAAAGTAAAAAGTCAACATTTTGACTTTTTACAACTTTGACTATTGCTATCATTTTCGAGTTTTTGAGTATGAATATGCATTCATATTTTTAGTATTTAAATCCACCACAAACGAGAAAAACAAAGAGAGAGGAAGTATAATCTGATACGAGAGATATGTACATTAGGTAATCTAGGGCAAGTGGGAAATGCGTAATGGGTATGAGGATGTCCTAGTTTATTGTATTTGTATATATACGTTTTATGTAATATACTTGCACATTTTACCATTTTTAATGTTTGAGAATTACTTTATTATGTACATCCCATAGATACTAGAATTTTAGTCCAAGTGGAATTCAATGGGATTTATGTCCTAAAACTCGTAGATTGTAAATATAATCCAAAATGTTATTATTATAATTTTAATAAACGTTATTGATTATATTATTTGTTTTGTCTTAATAACCTAAATCCAATAAACTAACATCCTAAACTATTTGATGAGTCTTGAACAGTATGTAGAGACATACATGGATCAATGTTCGAGATCAGCTTAAAGGGTCTATAGTATAAGGATAAAGTTGGGTACCTTATCTTGATAACATTATGGATACAACTCACTTTGTATTTGATACAATGCTCACTTTGTATTTGCAACTATAATTTGATATATTAAATCTAAATGTAGAGATTGTTCGATTTTAGTTAGGGTTTCTTTGTTCTCTATATATATATGTAGCTTTACTCTAATTCTAAATGAGTAAAATATATACAGTTTTCTCTTAATTCTTAAGTACATGGTATCAGAGCAATTAGGGTCTGTCGTCATCGATAGCTGGGAAACTCCGTGCGTGAGGTTCACGCACCAGTGCGTGGGTGCACGTGCAGCCTCCATTTTGATCTCTGTCTTATGAACTTGTCTTGAATTCTCTTTTTCGGTCAGTCTGTGCAGTTGGGTCCATCAAAGATTATTCGGTTTGACAAAAATTGAAGGCTACGACCTCATTCTAGGGTTTTGGCTTGTTTTGTTCCAATTTTACAGTTGTTTAGATTGATTTCTTTTGTTTTTGTGTGGACTACAATCAGTGTGTGCCTCCAGTATGGCAAACATAAAAAAAATTGGTAGTTTCTAACGTTATTCCCTTAGTCTCTAAGTGTTGGATTTTATGTCCTAAAACTCGTAGATAGTAAATATAATTCATTGATAGTTATTAATAAAGTGTTACTATTTTAATAAATGTTATTGATTATATTATTAGTTTTGTCTTTATAACCTAAATCCAATAAACTAACATCCTAAGTTGTTTGATGAATCTTGAATAATATGTAAAGACATACACAAATCAATGTTCGAGATACAACTTAAAGGGTCTATAGTATAGGGATAAGGTTAGGTACCTTATTCTGACAACACGATGGATACGACTCACTTTGTATTTGATACAAACAGAATGATTCAACGTGTTCGTGTAGGTGATATACTAGTGAGGATATCATATGCAATAAGTTTACATAAGATCGAACCACGAAATAGTAACCTCTATATGTAACTTCGTTAACTAGTTGTGTTTCTATTTAATGAGGATGACCTAAGTAACTTAGTCTTAATTCTGAGTGTATTATGAACTCCTGTTCACGAGGGATTGTCCTTTGATTTGTACGGGTGAGAGTGGCCAGATTACCGACTCAATATGCTTATCATTTTGGGGACAATACCGAGTGGGGAGCTAGAAACATAATCACACAATATGAAATTCACTCTTTCCCGATATTAGGGTAAGTAGATGAGTCTTCCCTTAAATGATGTCTCCGGAACATGAACAAAAGACCCTACCCTCTGTATGACACGAGACGGGTTTCTATTTAGTGGTTGGACCATAAACAAGTTGTTCATTACAGAAGCACTAGTATTTAAGGACTAGAAATAACCTATGAGTAAAACAGTAATTTGACCCAACTAATATTACGAACACTCGTGAAAGACTAACTTACTATTATTGGTCTATATCCGTGGACACATAAATATATCTACAGTGAGAAAAGTTCAGATGTAAGTCTTTAGTAGAGTGTACACACAGTTAACGAATATTGATTAATGTGGTTAATGAGTTTAGCCAATTAATCTCATTTCGTTGTAGCTTTTGATCTGTAGGTCCATTAGGTACCCTTCTTAGCTCGTAAAAGGTAATGAAATTTATTTATATTGGTTGTAATTTGAAATGTTCAAATTTACTTTGGGAATTAGTATAATGTATGGTGATACATTATAATATAAAGTTTATATTTTAGTTAAACTTTATTATATGAGAGAGAAAATATTTGAATCAGTTCAAATATTAATTTAATGTGAATTAGATTCATATTAAAATTATAGATTGACATTTAATATGTATATGATACATATTAAAACTATAGGATATGAGAGAAATTTATATTTGAATATGATTCAAATTTGGATTAAATTAAATATCTATATTTAATTTAGAAATTAATTAATTGGAGAATTAATTATTAGTTTGGTTTAATTTGATTTAATTAAATTAAAACTATAGGTTATGTGAGAGATATTCATTTAAATACTATCATACTAAATATACGTGAGCTAGTTGTGGTCGCATGATTCTTTGATCATGCATGAGCTACTCTTGGCAGTATGTTTAGACGCCTTGCCATGATCAGATTGACTACGAGATTGTTGATTGGCTTGTTGGATATGTGATGATATCGCTTTAGTTAATATTTCATTATCGATGCATATTTACACCTTTTGTTGAACATGTTTTATGAGTTTTTACATCTATTTATTTACCACTCACTGAGTTTTGACTTACATTTTCAATGTTTTCTCCCCCACCTGAGACAGCGACTCAGGACCAAGCATTGTTTGAGCCCCGTCATTCTTGTAGATCTTCTTTTTTTGTATGTATATAGTTTAAACTTTTGTAATGCATCACGGGGTGATTAGTCTTATCTAGAGAGGCACTATGAACTCGTGTTTTGGAAGACCCCCAATTAGTTTTCATTCTTTTGTATAAAATACGTAGTTTGTACCTTAAATTCTACTCAAAGGTTTGAAACCGTCTGGATGTGTGTGGTGAGACACACTGGTTGTATGTAGTATCTGAAGTCTAATTATAATCTTATAGAAGTGGAAACGTCTTCTCTTTTAGGTGTGGCTACCCCATATTTTAGGGGAGGTGCTGCCGAAATTTTTATGGAATTCTATTTAAAAAGGTGTTTTATAAATTTTACGTTTCAAAAGAATGTTTAAGGAGTAGATTCACACCACAATCTTGTTTAGAGGAAAATTCTAGAACGGGGTGTGACATGTGGTGCCACAACCCATATGACAGGTAATTCTCGCCTATTTTCTAGATCGTTGTTCCTACCCCTTTTCCATCTGTCACATTAGTAGATGGCTCCACATCCTCTATTATTGGCTCTTACACTATTCACCTTACCCCATCATTTTCTCTATCTTCAGTGTTACATTTGCCTAACTTATCGTTTAATTTAATTTCTATTAGTCAACTTACACATGACCTTAATTGTGTTGTCTTGTTCTTTCCTGGTTATTGCATGTTTCAGAATTGTGTGACGAAGAAGATTATTGGTAGAGAATATGAGTCATGAGGCCCTTATCTCTTTGATCATCAAGTACTGCAAGTTGTGGTGTGTCATGTCATTCCTTATCTCTTTGAAGTCCATTGTCATTTAGGTCATCCATCTTTGTTTGTGTTGAAGAAGCTTTATTCTAAACTTAGGTCTTTGTCCTCTTTGAACTGTGATTCATGTCAATTTGCCAAATTTCATCGTCTTAGTTGAAGTCCTCGAGTCAATAAACAAGCAAAGGCTCCATTTGAGTTAGTCCATTATGATATTTGGGGTCTGTGTCCAATTGTGTCTCAAACAGGCTTTAGTTATGTTGTTACTTTTGTTAACGATCATTCTCATCTAACTTGGTTATATAATGAAAAATCATTCTGAGTTATTAGGTGACTTTTGTGCCTTTCATGTTGAAATAAAAAATCAATTTAATGTCTATCTCAAAATTTTGCGTACTGATTTTGCATGTGAATATTTTCATTATACTCTTGGCTCTTACTTGTGTGAACATGGCATTATTCATGAGTCTTTGTTTGCTGACATTCCATCTCAAAAGGGTGTTGCAAAACGAGAAAATAAGCATTTACTTGAAACTACCTGTGCTTTATCATTTCAAATGCACGTTTCAAAATTTTTTTGGGCAGATGCTGTTTCCAAGACTTGTTTTTTAATAATAGAATGCCTTCCTCCATTCTTAATGGTGAGATTCCTTATCGTGTTCTTTTTCCTACCAAGTCTTTCTTTCCTAGTGCTTCTAAGATATTTGGTTGTTTGTTTTGTTCGAGATGTTCATCCTCATCATACTAAGTTAGATCCCAAATCCTTGAAATATATCTTCTTGGGTTATTCGCGTGTTCAAAAGGGGTATCGTTGTTATTGTCCTACCCTTAAAAGGTATCATGTTTCTTCTGATGTTGCCTTTTTTTAGGATACACCCTTTACTGCTTCACCATCGAGTTCGTGTTAGGGGGAGGATGACAATCTTTTTATATATGAGATTACCTCTCCCACACCATCCTCTTCCTCTGTTACACCTCATTTTTGCCTGTTGCTTACTCGAGCCTACTCTTGGCGACCTCTACAACAACCTTCATATTCATATCCTTCATCAATGCCTCATTCATCGTGCAATCTAGGATCAAGTGATGATCTTCCCATTGCTCTTCGCAAAGGTAAATGTAAGTGTACTTACCTTGTTTCTTCCTTTGTTTCCTATCACCAGTTGTCTTCTCCCACATATGCTTTTATTATGTCTCTTGATTCTACATCTATTCCTAACACTGTTCATGAAATTTTATCTCATTCTGGCTGGCGAAATGCAATGTTTGAGAAGATGACTGCTTTAAATGATAATGGTACTTGGGATTTGGTATCTCGTCCTATAGGAAAGAAGGTCATTGGTTGTAAATGGGTGTTTGCTATCAAGGTGAATCCTGATGAAACAGTGGCTCGATTGAAAGCTCATCTTGTTGCCAAAGGTTATGCCCAAATCTATGGAACTGATTATTTAGATACATTTTCTCCAATTGCCAAATTAACTTCCATCCACTTATTTCTTTCCATGGTTGCTACCCATAAATGGCCTTTACATCAACTTGACATTAGGAATGCTTTTCTACATGGTGATCTTCAAGAGGAAGTTTATATGGAGCAACCACATGAGTTTATTGCTTAAGGTGAGAGTGATAAAGTATGTCGCCTTCGAAAATCTTTGTATGGTTGTTTAACTCCACATGCGTGATATGGTAAGTTCAGTCAAGCTCTCGTAAGCTTTGATATGCAGAAGAGTACATCTGATCATTCTGTTTTCTATCACTGATCTCATAATGGTATAGTTTTACTAGTTGTATAAATTTATGATATTGTTATTACTGGAAATGATGCATTAAGAATTTTGTCTCTTAAAACTTCCCTATAGGGTCAATTTCATACTAAAGATTTGGGCCAATTGAAATATTTTTTAGGATTGAAGTAATGAGAAGCAAGGTATTTATCTTTCTCAACGAAAATATGTACTTGATTTGTTGTTTAAGACAGGAAAATTAGGAGCCAAACCAAGTGGTACTCCGATGGTGCCAAATCAGCAACTTGTTAAAGAAGAAGAATTATGTAAAGATCCTGAGAGATATATGAGATTAGTTGGGAGGTTGAACTACTTAACAATGACTCAACCAAACATTTCTTATTTTTTAAGTGTTGTAAGTTAGTTCATGTCTTCCCCTACGGTGGATCATTGGACTACAGTAGAGCAAATTCTGTGCTATCTAAAATTAAGTTGCTCTGATACGTGTTATATAAAGATCATGGACATATGAGAGTTGAATGTTTTTTTGATGTTGATTAGGCTGGATCTCGAGAGGATAGGAGATCGACTTCTGGATATTGTGTCTTTGTAGGTAGAAACTTGGTATCATGAAAGAGTAAGAAACAAAAGGTTGTTTTTCGTTCGAGTGTTGAGTTAGAATATAGAGATATGCACAATTTGTCACTACAAGAAAAATGACATATTATGATAATTGTATACCTCCCAAATTGAAAGGAGGAAAGAAAAACTGTCATAAAATGTCAAAATTCACAGTTTTTTACTGGAAAATGTTGTTTTCGGATTGCACTTATCCATGACAGTTATTTGTTGTCATAAAAGGTAAATTCATTAAATAATTTATTCAAATTTATTAAAAATATCTTTTAATAAAACTCCCCTCACGCAAAAAGAACCTCACACAAAAGAAACCTCAAGCATTGACCTCGTCTACAACCTCACGCTGCAGTCCGTCCTCCCACCATCAGATTCTCGAACTCCACCCTCAACCTCATGGGCAAACGTCGTTGACCATCTCCAAACGTTGTCTATCATCGACAATCATCGTCCACCATCCATCCTCAAAACTCCTTGCCCATCGTTGGCATGTTTCTCAGGTTAGGTCACGTCACGTGCTCCCATTGTCTTTCTTTTCGGTTCCTTTTTTCTTCAACTTTTACAAATAATATTATGGTGTTCATCATGTTCTTTTCCTTTGATAGCTCTTGTGCAAATTTTGTAGTGAAAGTGATTGTTTGAGGCTTCTTGGGAGGTTGTAGTTCTCTACGAATTTTTAAGAAAGAATTGTTAGGTTCTTTTAGAAAACTATATGTAAGTTTATAAACGTGGCTAGTTAAAGACAATGCAATTTGATTGGCAATGAGATGTTTTGAGTATTGACTGTAGATTCTGGACTAATTTTGAAATAGTATGGATTCAACAACTATTATCTGAGATAGGTTTTAGTATTATATTGCCAACTAAATTATGGTGTGATAATCAAGTTGCACTTCAGAATACATCCAATCCAGTATTTCATGAACGAACTAAACATATTGAAGTGGATTGTCACTTCATTCGTGAGAAAATCCAAGAAGGGTTGGTGTCCACAGAATATGTGAAGATTTGAGAACAATTGGGAGACATTTTGACCAAAGTTGTAAATGGCGCAAAGAATAGACTATCTGTGCAACAAGCTGGACATGATTGACATATTTGCTCCAGCTTGAGGGGGAGTGTTATGATCTATATTTATATTATATGTCCATTATCGTAATTGTACATACAGTCTAGAGTTTTTTGTTCTTAATATATATGTGTGGCTTTACTTTGATTCTAAAGGAATAAAATATATACACTTTTCTCTGAATTCTTGGGTGTAGTATTTACAAAGCATGAGTTTCAAGTTTAGAGAAGAGTTTATGAGAAAGCATGTTTGAGCTTAATTTCTAAAGCATTCAAATTGAGAAATGTTTCTTTGAACATGAGATTTACAAATATGGATTTGAATGCAAAGTTTGAAAGTATTTGAACAAATAAATTATTCAAGCAAAGCTAGACTTGAGACTTGCTTAAAACGCAAGAGATTTACATAAGCATGCTAACTTAAGTGAGTTAAAGTTTTAGCATGAGATTTTTTTAATATGTTTTAGTCTATACTGAGATGTTCTGACTTGATATCAACCCTACAGGGGAGATTGTCCTGTGCATATAGAGGTCGTGTGATGAGGATATCCAGTAGATGCCTAGAGTTTTCATCACATAGACAAGATAAGAGATGAATGCCTCCGCGAATGTCTAAATTATTCTATCTCACGATACTTACAACGAGATAGGGTGCTATTGGCACCTATAGTTCATTTTCGTAGGTATTGTACCAAGGGATAGGACTTCCATGCCTAGATATTCGTCCAATAGATACATGAAATTCAAGGTATATCAAGAAGGAAAAGAGTTGAAAGCTAAGTTTAAGAAAAGAATTGTTTTGCTAAGTTTATTTTATTTATTGCTCAAAGTTTTCATTATTATGTTTTATTTTAAAAGTTGTCACTCATGGGGCTTTATAGCTCACCCTTCATTGTTTTATTTCCTTACAGGTATATATCGTGGTTCTGAAGCCTGACTGCAAGTCCGCCTACTCTGTTAGAAGTTTGATTAGATTTTTGTACAACTCATTCTATTCATACATTTTAGATTGTAAAGGATTTAGTGGTTGTCTGTAATAGATTAGTAAGTCTTTTGAGTTTTGTTTTGTATTAGTGCGAGTGATTAAGACTTTGAACTTAGTTATGTTTGTTGAAGATGTGTTTTAACAAGTTATCCATTGGTTGGATGATGGGCCTGAAGATCTTTATTGAAGTTTAGATATTTTCTCTTCTGCACCTTTATGTCTAAGTATTTAAAAAGATCTAGATAAGAGTTACAGTTAAGCTGAATCAACAAGTATTGTTAGAAGAATAACGATGTCGGTCAGCTTCATGTCACATCTCGAGTCTAGTGTGCTTCGAGATGGAGTGTGACAGTCTAAATAGTTTGTTTGTTTTTTGTTTTTTTTTTTTTCTACTTTTGAAAAAACCTTTATTATTATTATTAAGAAGGGCTATTCACGGCAAAAATAGGAAAGTTAAAACAATTGTGTAATTGAACATATTTATTTAGATATATGTGTATGCAGTCATAGATTTTATGGTAGGACTTACGTTTCATTACGATTACAAAATACTGGTAAACAACTATAATTAAATGAGACCTACATTTTAAATTAAAATAGATAAATTAGGTTTTCAAGGAAGTAAACAAGGCCTAAATTTGTGAACTAAAAGGAAAAAAAAAAAAAATTCTTCCAAATTTTCACTAATTTCACGATTTCAATGTTCATTGAACCCATTGAGTAAAAGAAAAGGTAACCAGACAAATCTAAATTATGGGACAAATAAGCCCTTAAAAATCAAATTATAAATTAGGCTAAATTATATTTAAAAAAATGTCCATGAACTTTATCATTTAAGTAAAAAGTGCCTCAAATTTTAAAAGTCTTCAAAATATTATTGAACTTTTGAAGTGAATTAAAAAATACTTTTGTTGTTGTTAAAGTTTTGTTTAGAAAATACTCATAAACTTTCAAAATTTCAAAAAATACCATAGACGTGAAAACAATAAAAAAAAAACTTTTACGACTATAAGAACAAAAACCATCAATAACGTCTTACTTCTCAGTTTTCTATCTTTTCTTTTTTTCCCTTCTTCACACGCTCTTGCTCCCCTTTTTATTAACTATTTGACACTTGTTCATGTGAAATAAATAAGTAAATAAAATTGTGCACTTTAATTAAGATATATGAACTATAATAAGAAGAAAAATAACAAATAAAGCACTAAATAATTTATTAAATGGTATGTTAGTTGTTGAGTATGTGTTACAGTCAAATACATTTTTTTATTTCACTATTTATTGTTTTGGTATGTCTTAGGAGGAGATTTTGATTTTTGGATTTTATGTTTTAACTTCAAATTTTGGTTCGTGAAAAAATATATGCAATCTAAGAATTGGAAAACTAAGAAAAACATGAGAGCATCTATATAAAAAAGTGAGGATATCTAAATTATTTGTTTTACAATTGGTTCTTTTCGAGTTTAAGAAAATTTCAAACAAATTGTTTGTCATATTGATGGTTAAAAGAATTTTTAAACTATTTAAAAAAAAATTAAAGTTATTTTATTACAAGAAATTAACAGTTTTTGTTCGAATACTAACAACATATGAGAACTTGTGTTAAGTCAATAGTAGTTTTGAAATTTTTTGAAAGCTTAGAGATATTTTTTAAACAAAATTTTAACCGTTTATATCCAAAACTAATGATAATGTTATTTTTTCGATTCATTTGAAAGTTTAAAAATATTTAAATTTGAGTGATATTTTTTTTTTATAACTTAACCTATAAAATATAATAAAGATGAAATTTGATGTGAAAATAAAATTAAAATCCAAGGAAAAAGCTACTTTATTTAAAAATTGAGTGAAATGTAGACCATAGAAATTTGATTTGATAGTTGGTTGAATATGCTTTTCTCAATTAATTAATTCCAAAAGAAGTGAATATTGGTATTGATATCTACACCTCCGTATTTATTTAGATTAGATAGAAAGTAAGATTATAAATGTAAACGATGAACACATCATTGCTTAAAGAAAACTATATCTTTAATATTTTATTCCCACTTTTGGAAATAAAAGTTTATAATTTATAATACACACGACTATTCAAAAAGGAAGGAAGAAACAAAGAAAAAAAGATTCCAACCTAAAAGGAAAAGGCTAAAAATATCACCCAAAAATATCATGCTTTCATATCTAAATCAATCACTTAAAAACGTCCTTCAAATATCTAAGGGATTTTTAAACAAATATAATAAATCGAAAACCAAAAAATGTCTAATTCCGTAAAATATTTGGTATTTAGATTTTGTTAGAGCATTCTTTAGATTTAGCTACCAAAATTCTTGTACACCATTATTTGAACATATTTTTTTAAAATTATTTTGTTAGATTTGAATAGTTGTTTTTCAATACTCTTTCTACTCAAATCTAAATAATCACACCAACATCTAAAAGATTTTTTTTAAAGATATTTTATATTTATAAACTAGTAAGAATAAATATGAAATTCTAAAAATATAATGCTTTTCTTAAATGGTTATAAATATTTACTAGTTTTGTTATATTTATGAAAATTTACCAATATTAAAATATAAAACTCAAATGTTATTAATAGTTGTATATAAAAAGTTGCTTGATATGTTGTTATGTACCATGTTTATCGAATGCTCAACACTTTCTATCCAATCCAGATAATTAGTCAAGTTGTTAGGTTTGGGGGTTTTATTTATCACTCTAAATGGTTTACATCGGAACCAAAATATTCCATTTAGAGGTTTGCGTTTCCTTTTATGTTTTGCTAGTTTTATTTTATATATGTTGATTCTTCGTTGTTACATGTGTTGTTACATGTTTTGTGTATGCATTGACTATGAAGTATGAAGCTCTCTCTATACTTTTAAATTTTATTTGAAAATAAGTTTTAATACAACTTTGAATGCCTGTACTTTTAATTTTCGCTATTCTGATCTTTATATTTTTTTAAAAAAAATATTTTACTTTCTATGCCATTAAATTGGTGCTATTTTTAATTCATAAACTATCAAAATATTTATTTTAGCCAAAGTTTATTTTAGTCGGAAAAATTAAAATCTACAAATTTGAATTAATTATTCTTAGATCCAACTTCGGGTAGATATAAATTTTTACTAATACAAGAATGTGAGAAGTTCCTTGTTTCAAACATATAAACAAAATAAAATAAAAATTTATAGGAGAATTCGAGGTGGAAGAATTTAAAGTAGCTATAAAGAATTTTTGAACTAAAAGAGCAATAATAAATGGTTAAAAGGGACGGTCACCAAAGGTTTGACAGAAATTTCTGGAAAAGGGTCTTATTGGAAGAGAAAAAAAAATACACACATATATATATTAAAGAATAAGGACCATTTTATTGGGAAAAGCAAAATTAGTATTTATTTTTTCTTTTTAAAAAGATAAAATATTAGAATTAAAAAATGAATGGTATGAAATTCAGAAAAGGTGGGCCCACATCCGATTCAGTGCCACGGTGGAATCGTAATTCCTGCTAAGTTCTTCTTCAGCACCGCCGTACCTTTCATTTATTATTCCCTAAATTATATAATATTCTTCTAAACTATCCACTTTACATTAAGAATATAATATATATCTCTTTTCTTTTCAAAATACCATTTACCATTCAACTTTGAAAAATACTTTGTTGTCGGTATATAAGTACTACTCTATTAATACTCGTTTTAGATATTTTTTGAACTTTCAAAACATGTTTTAATATTCTTACCTTTCAAAATATATAAATGTTCTCTACTGTCAATGAAATTTTATTAAATGTGAAAGAAACCAAATTATATACATATCCTCCCTTTATATATATATATATATAGTTACTTTTTTTTTGTTTTATTTCATCTGTCCAATTTTTTACACCAATTTTATCGCAACAAAATATAAACCATAACTTCAAGATTTTTAATTTGCATATAAATCTCATCTTAAAACTGTAAATAACTAAATGCAATAAATCTGCCTATTATCAAACATTGAACTAATAATGTAAGATATTGTAAAAACATGCAAGCCCAATGTTTTCCTTTGGTGTTTTCATTTTCTTTTTCTAACAATCTACATACTTAATTGAATGGGGCAATTTTTTTTCTCTTAATGAAATAAACAAGAGGTTAGACCATTAACAAGAAGGAGAAATAGGGAGAGAAAAACAACAAAGAAAATGGAAAAGTTATAGGTCATAGGTTGAAGTATGGAAGAGAATGAGAATTGAATAGGTGAAGAGGTGAAGAGGCGTAGATAAATGGTAAAAGAATTTTTATTTAAAAATAAATAAATTGAACTTTTTAAAATGTATAGATATTCGTGCCAACTAACAGTAATAATACTTTTTAAATTTTATTAAAGTCAATAGTGTTTTTAAAATTTTTAAAGGTTTAAATGTATTTTTTGACGCAAACTTTTAAAGTTTAAAGTTCAAAGGCATTTTGTATGATGTAACTTTATTGTTTTTACTTTTGGAACAACATTATTAGCTTTAATTGCAAGTTTACAACTTTTAGGATCCAATTATCCTTCTGAAAAAACGTAATAGGTATGGATAATAAAAAAAAGTAGGTCATATGTTGGATTACTTTTGATGTTCTTTTCTTGTGTTCAGTAATCATATTGACATTTGAGGTTGACTTTTAAATTTATAATCAACAATTATATTGAACAAACAAATTGCGCTTGAAAATTATATCATATTATTATCGTTGCTGTTATAGTTATCGTTACGACTACCACTATTGTTACTGTTTCAGATGAAAAATTATCAAATTGACACTTTAACATTGTCGTTATTGTTATCATTACTGCTTGACCCTCAAGGTTGAGATAAAAGTAATGATAGTTGTAGATTTGACATATTTATAGTTATCGTTATTGTTATCGCTTGATCCTCAAAGATAGAGGTAAATGTAAGGGTAATTATAAATTTTCATAAATTTAAGTAAAATACGATCAATAGCATAGATATACTTGTAATTCAAGTTTATTATATTTGATCCACAAATGAAGTTTCATTAGGATTGCATTAATATCCATTATTGTTTGGCAAACATGAGCTTAATTCACTCAACTTAAAAAATGTTTAATAAAAGTTTCAACTTTTAATTTTACATCAGTCTTAAAACTTCACCAAATATATAATATATATATATACACAACCGATTATTAATAAAAACTCTCTCTAGAAGCAAATGATATATCTAATTAAATAAAAATTAAATAACTAATTTAAAGATATGATTTCCTTTATAGAAGATAGAGGTTTGATCACAATTCTTAGGATTGTTATAATGAAATAGGTAGTTTTGTTTCTAATAATTTTTATATATATAATAAAGAAAAATTATCGTAAATGTTAAATTTGAGCACAACTTTAGATTTTATACCATAACAGAAATTTACCGATATCTATCTTTAATAAAATTTAAAATTTAAAATTTGGCTACATTTTGTAAATATTTTAACTATATTTAAAAATGTCCACATCTAATTAGAATAAAATGGTAGGTTTTTATGATTTTTCTCTTAGAAAATTGAAGATAACAATATGGACATATTAGAACTATTGGTGTTAGAGAGGAACTATGAAACTCAATTTACATTTTATTTATATTGATATTTTAATTAAAAGTTGTGAAAGAATTATACTGAATTCTCGTATCTTACTTTTGAGAAGAAAAAGAAAGAAGCTTCTGATACCTTAAAAAGAACAGTGGCAATTGGCATATCTAAATGTGTTGAATATTTAATTTATTTACTAGAAAATTTTATGTCCTAAACACAAACAAATAAAAGTAATTATGGAAATATAATAATTTAGTGTAATTTAATTCAAATTTTTTTTTTAAAAAATAGTTCTGTTTGGCAGAAAAAAAACTTTAAATTGATTCAGAAAGAATCGGTAACTTAAAAATGATTAAACAATATAGAAAATATAGTTTAAAAATATGCATTAAAATAAAGTTAAAAATATATAATATAATTGGGAAATCTTAAAATTAAATATAATATAGATATTTGAGTGTTTGAAATAGGAAGCGAGAGAGAAAATATAGGAAAAAGAAAAGAAGAAAATATAAAAAAAAATATAAGAGGGAAGGTTTGGTTAAGAAAGAAGAGTTAGATACCAAAAGGCATGGAGGCATCGGCGTATTGGATCGCATGGACCCACAGAGTGTAAAATGGAATCGCGGGTTGAAAGGTCTCCGTCTCCTCCGTCTCCGGCTCAACTCAACTATTTATATATACTCCCAACCCAACCCCCAGCCCCCACCCCTCCCCTCCCCTCCACTATGAATTAGAAGAAATTAACAAAAAAGAGAAAAAAGAGAAAAAGAAAACCCAAAAAAGCCTTCATTTTTTTCTCTCACCTCTTCTTCATTATTCGGTTCTCTTTCTCTCCGTCTCTCAAATATTTTCCGGCTCGACGTCGGCAGGTTTGTTCGGACCGAACTGCATTTTTTTTCACTTCCTCTCCCCCATCACTTTGACTGAATCTTCGAATCTCAATTCATTTTTTTTGATTTCTTTGATCACCAACAGCAATAAACAAACATATAAATATCTATATCTATATATCTATATATATTTCTTAAAATAATATTTGCATTCGTTCGCTGATCGCCGCGGGATTTCGATTGGATCTGCACCGTAATCATACTTCCATGTGAGACAACTTTTTCAAGCTTCTTTGATTCTTTGTGTTTCTTCTGTTTATGATTTCGATTCGTTCTTATTATTTTGCGGATTGTTGGACGGAGCTGGGTTATTACAGATTACTCTTAGATGCGGGAACTCGGGTTTTTTATTTGTTAATTCTGCTGATTTTAGTGCTCATGAATCTGAATCTGCTTTTTTGGATGTGAATGCTGTACAGTGGTTCTGTGTTGGTTTAGGACTGTAGTTCTGCTGCTGTACGAATGGGATGTTTGATTCTGGTTGGTTTACGGCAATTATTTGAATGAGATGCTGTTTAAGTAAACTGTTAAGTGCCGTCCTTGGTTAGACTTCATATGAAATTATATGGTAGAGAGTTAAGCAGTTTGTTGAGCTGCAAGACACTCTAAATCTACTGAAGCAGTTAAAACTAAATCATCTGCGATCAAATTTAACGGTTCTTATTGGAAAAAGGGTAATACGGGAAACTCGGTTAATGGGGATGGCATGCATACGGAATTTAAGCGCTTCAGTTACTATGATGCATGATGGGGTTGAAATAATCGTTGTGGTGTTTGGATCTTTTGAGGCCATTTATGCTTAGATCGGTTTTGTTGCCCTTAGACTAGTAGGTATGTAGTAGGTCTTGCAGAGGAGAGTTTTTGCATGTTTGTTCTTATTTTATTGGGTGTAGAATAAATGATTTATATATGGCTTCATGCTGTTGAATAAATGCTTACATGGTTTTTCTTCTTAAACAAGTAATACTTATTGCTAATTTCCTCTCTATTATAGTTAAGATCGTGGGCATGGGCTCTGCTTCAGTCATTGATTTAATAGAAGCCGCCTCTGGCGTGCATTTTTCTGGACGTCTTCTGGATAGAAAGCAACAAAATGGACATACAAGGAGCTTGATCTCAGAAACTGAAAATTTTAACAAACAACCTTTTGTCATTGGCAAGTATTTTCAAGCGTTACATGCTTGATTTCATTTTATGTTGGAGTAGATGCTAGATGCATGAACCTGACGTTTATTTAAGAAGAAATTGACATTTATCCTCAATTTTTTTAGTAGGTAATTGTAATGCATGGTTACTTATCCCCATCATAACAGTTTACAAAAATGACTTTAATCTAGACCTTTTTTGAAGAACATCAATCCTTTAACACTTCATAGCTAAAATTACATGATATATGACTTTTTTTATTCTTCCTTTTCCTTTTCTTTTTCTTTTCCTTATTTTTTTCTTTCTTTTTTCTCATCTTTCCCCCTTGTTAGCTGATTGAGAAAACTCAAAATGACATCAAAGGTCCGGCCATAATAAATTGCCATTTTTTATTTGTTTTTTATGTTGGTGGTCTGCGTGGCAATCAATTCCTTTTGATGAATATTTTTGCTCATCTATTTTATTATATTCTAGTTTAGCATCACTTATGCCATTCTTTTTTGTGCTTTATAACCATAAATTTTCCCAACATACTCAAATTAACAGGTCTCTTTGATCTTCCATGTGTATGGCTCACAAATCTTCTTAATCTTGAAGGGGTTGCTGGTGGTGCGGCCTCTGGAAAGACAACAGTTTGTGATATGATCATTCATCAACTTCATGACCAGCGAGTTGTTCTTGTTAACCAGGTAGTTTTTCTCTATGGAAATTTCATTTACTGGCGAAGAACATCAGAGATATTATGATAGGTGAATTTCCTTAAATAAGAAAGTTTGAGAACATCAACTGTTTGGACTTAATCTGAATTCTAACCGACCTCCTATATATGGATGTCTTATTTATTTTTTTAAAACTTAATCTACCCCTACCTTTTTCCACTTCGCTATATGGAGCATGAAGGAGAATCTCAAGCGAGCATTTTCATCTGATGAGTATCTGACATTGACACTGATATTGATATTATTTGTTTGTTTCATAGGATTCTTTCTATCATAATTTAACTTCCGAGGAACTTATGCAAGTACATGAATACAACTTTGACCATCCCGGTAAGTTTAATTTAATGTTTCAATTAATAATTCATATCTTAGAATAATTGTATTATTCCTTAGGTATGACACCATTGAATAATTCCAAATTTATCTCGATGGTAGTATTTCTCTTGATGAGATATTTCATTTGATGTTACTAATTGTTCCTTTAAACATTTTGTGTCTTCCATGTCTTCCTGTCATCCATTTTACACAATTCATGTTGCTGCCTTGTTTATACTATGTCTTTTTTTAACTTCTTGTTCTGCTTTGCTAGTTATGGTTAAATTTCTATGGGTAGGAGAATATCTAATAGATTGAAGTTATCTTTTTGGCGTTTGATGATAACTACTAGGTTGTGGTGGCAACTGGTTATCCCGTCAACATTTTGGTGTCATATAAAGACTGGAATTTTAAGCTACCAATACGTTTTTACGAATCAATAGAAATTTGAACTTTCTGGTTTCATTAGTTTTATAGTTGCTACAGTTCAAAATCATATACTTTATGCAATATATAAAGATGCTTTTGGGTTTTACCATTTGAAAAGATTAAAATGTTAATGTTTTTCAAGTCGTACTCTGAATAATAGTCTGAACCCCTGAGGAGTATCTGATGGTCAGGTTATAACTTATGTATATTGCTTGAGTTTGACAAATACTTTAGTTGTATTCTGGGTTGGGGTGGAAAAACTGATGGAATGCTCCTTTCTGATGTAAAATTTCTTGTTATCAGATGCATTTGACACAGAGGAACTTTTAAGTTCAATGGATAAATTGAGGCATGGGGAGCCTGTAGATATTCCAAAATATGACTTCAAGAGTTATAAAAATAACGTGTTTCCACCAAGAAGGGTATGGCAATCAGACATAACTGCCCTGATTGAAATATTGGTTATTCTTGCGCTTTTCTGACTTGTAGATTTGTTTTCCCTCTCCCCTTTTTGTCTGTGTGAGGCATATGAATTGGTCAGGCTGAAAGCTCTTTCTTTTAGTTTCTGATTTGGCATTACTTTCGTGCAAATAGATTCTCAAGGTGCCGTCATGTATCTTTAGGATACTAGGACATGCCTGTACAATGAATTTGATTCTGCTCTTCTACTCTGTTCGGGTTTTGATAACTTGATTGTGATCTGGGAGAGGTAATGTACATGGAATTTTGTAGTAAAGAGATCTATACTATAGGTAAAAGTTATAAATTGATGGATGCTTGATAGGCTTGTTTATACCTTTAAAACACTGATCAACTTTATGTGCTTATTTAATTATTATTATTGAAAATTAAACGAATGGGGAGTTGTTTGATTTATGGAAGATTTTCTATTTCACCTTCTTTATACTGTTTATTCAATTTCTTATTGTGACACTCACAAATAAATCCTGCGTATATGTCATGGCATCGTGTATTTCCTTATTTCTTTGTTCACTGTCTAATTCTTATTTGCAGGTAAACCCTTCCGATGTTATCATTTTGGAAGGCATTCTTGTTTTCCATGACCCTCGTGTTCGAGAACTGATGAATATGAAGATATTTGTTGATACAGGTCTCTATGCTCTGTCCTTACTTTTGAATGTGCTGTTTCTATTTTTCTAAGCCATGATTATCTTTTCTTTTGTAGCTTTTGAGACTTTTTGATCTGAAATTATGTCATAGAGGTCCTTTGGCTTTGTTCCTACCAATGAATGGTGGTGTTGCTATTATTCTAGGCAATAAAATTACTAGTTTTATAAACTATCAGGTTTTTAATGAAGTATTTTCTTCTTTTTATGCCGGTTATATTCCTTTGTGGGGTATATATGGGTGGAGGTGGTGTGTGAGATAAATATATCTCCATTCTCATTAACAATGAGGCAATAAGGCTTCACTTAGTTTGTGGTTTTTGAAAGGTTTTCTGGTATTTTCAGTACTACCATTACTAAGAACATGCACTTGAATGGATTATGAATTGTGAAAACTGTGAATAGTTATTGGATTTAATTCCAGAGAATGAGGAAAACATAATCACATAACAATTATGCTCTTTGTTTTCAAATGGTTCTATTTTCTTTGTGTATAAATTATTGTGTTTATATTTCTTTAATTAAACGAATAGGATATATTAAAATAACTTAGAATAATCTATAAAATTATTTATGCGTATATTTAAAATTTTAAAATATACAAATAGTTCTAACTAGATGTCTTGATGGAAATTGAGTTAATCTATCTGTTAAACTTTCTTAATTTAGTCTACAAATTTTCAAAGAACTATTTGTATGGTAAAATCATTATTTATTTATTATTATAATTTAGTTAAAAATATCTGTAACCAACACGTTGTTTTCAAACATTTCAGCTTTCTTTTAATTATTCTTGATAAACTTTTTTCTATCACAAACCAGACATTTTGTTATGGCACATCCAAAATTTGGGGAAATGTTGAACCTACTAAATCGAATAATTGCTTCACATTTTATACTTTTCAGTGCAGATGCTGATGTTCGTTTGGCGAGAAGGATAAGGCGTGATACTGTGGAGAAGGCTAGAGACATAGCTGCAGTACTTGATCAGGTTATTTGTTCTTACCATCAAATATTCACTAAAGTTTAGTACTGATACTGTTGTTTTTTTATTCATAACTAGACTGCTTCTTTCAGGGATAGTGGTTCTTCTAATGTTTACTCAATAGGTTTTCCTTCACTTGCAAATAACTAATACATGGAAATTAATCTACAATGTTGGATTGATCGCAATTTCCTTACTTTCCCACTCGTTTGACTTTAATTGTAACACGACTTTAGAAACGAATATTTTTAAAGTTTTCAGCTGTTTCTAGATCGTGCTTTGTCTTTCTTCTTCTTTTCCTTTTTTTTTGTTGCTTTTTTATGTTTAGGAATTTTATAATTTTTTATGTTTTTATTTATTTATTTTTATAATAATGTTTTTGCTGTCCTGTTGATGCAGTATTCAAAATTTGTGAAGCCTGCTTTTGATGACTTCATACTTCCTACAAAGAAGTATGCTGATATCATCATTCCCAGAGGAGGCGATAATCACGTAGCCATTGATTTAATTGTACAACATATTCGCACAAAGCTTGGTCAGCACGATCTTTGTAAAATATACCCTAATTTATATGTTATCCAGTCAACCTTTCAGGTATACAAACCGTCTTCCATGTGTTTTGCTATTTTCTTAAAGAATGCTCAACGTAATTTAAATATCTACTTTTTGTATTTCTAGTTATCTTTTTTGTTGGGTATTAACACTGGTTCCTTTTTTCTTTCTTCCAGATACGAGGCATGCATACATTGATACGAGATGCTAAAACTACAAAGCATGATTTTGTGTTCTATGCTGACCGACTGATTCGGCTGGTAAGTTAAGTGCCTGTAGAAATCTTTACTCTATCAGCTGTCATCTTTCCTTGAGGGCATTGCCCAAGAAGTTTCTGTTTGGTTTTTATTCCTTGTCTTAACATCCTGACCCTTGATTTAGGTTGTTGAGCATGGTCTGGGACATTTACCATTCACAGAAAAGCAGGTGACCACTCCAACTGGTAAGCCAGTTTACTTAATATATCAATGTTTTTATGTCATCAAGCCTTCTGGTATTCAATCCCAATTTATTAATCAGTTGAAAGATGGGAATCTAAGCATTTAGTTTCTGTCCTCTTTTTGCACTGATCTTTGAACTCTATGCTTTTCTGTCAAATTTAAATGCATTTTGATTCTTTTAATTTATGTTTTTAAATAATCATATCTGAATGATTTGCATCATTGCTCTCTGGCATTCATCCTATTACTTCGGACATTTCTTTTCAGTGAAAAAAAAAGCTAACTTCAAAGCTTCATTCTTAAGTTTTAGGTGCATTGCCATGTTTTTCTTCTCTGCTTTTACTTGAGCATTTGGGTTGGGACCAACAAATTATATTTTTGTTAAAAGGATTTATCTCATCAATTTATATAAATAAATAACCAAGTCCTTGCTTTCTTTATCCAGAAATCATAGTCAAAACTTGCATGTAAATTTGTTGTACTTGTAACTTTCTCTTCGAGTCAATATGTTTAGTAACTCACCCCTTTTTGAGTCGTGTTGTATATTTTTTATTTATACGTTTAAAACCTGAATTTTTGGTGTGGACACAGGATCTGTATACAGTGGTGTTGATTTCTGCAAGAGGTTATGTGGTGTCTCTGTCATCAGGAGGTTAGACGTCATCCCAAATATTTTTTATGTTTAGTTTTTCTTCCATTGTTTTGTTATCAAAATGTTAGTTTTTCTGCCAACAAGAGCTTAGCTCAACTGGCACCTGTATGTACCCGAGGACTAAGAAGTTTTAGGTCCCCCACCACCATTTTGTACTAAAAAGAATGTTAGTTTCATTCCTTCTAAGGGATGTCTTTAATTTGCTAAGGTTTGTGTTTTTATCTTGATCCTTGTCAGTAACATTGAGTATTTTAAACTTATTTCAGTGGCGAGAGTATGGAAAATGCTCTACGGGCATGTTGTAAAGGCATTAAAATTGGAAAGATTCTCATTCATAGGGAAGGTGACAATGGCCAACAGGTATGCTCTTGTTCTGGTTTCTTGGTCTGTTTGGTTCCCAAGGAAGCATAGCATGCAATTCGCTCACGTAAACTGACATGTTTTCTGTGTTGTAACCTTTGTGCAGTTGATTTATGAAAAATTACCCTCGGATATCTCCAATAGGCATGTTTTACTATTGGATCCCATTCTTGGCACAGGTTAGTTCTGTGTTAACTCATATCTCTAGATTTTACAAATTATTCTTTCCGACTCTGCTCACTCAAATTTCTGCTTTTTTAAGCTTTGGCATGGCTATTGATTACTCTCATGTGACCAGTGACATGCACTAGGCTGGTTGTGAGAACTAGGAACAAAAATTTGAATACATTTATTCTGATAGTCTTGACAACTTTTCAGGAAACTCGGCAGTGCAAGCTATTTCTTTGCTCATAAGTAAGGGTGTTCCAGAGCCTAATATTATCTTTCTCAATCTCATATCAGTAAGTTTAAAAAGTGTTTTTGAAATTCCTTTCTACATAAGAGCATGCTTCTTTTTGTTTTCTTATTGAAATGTCACTTTCTTCCTCACCCTAGGCACCTCAAGGCGTACATGTGGTGTGCAAACGTTTTCCAAGAATAAAGATTGTGACATCTGAAATTGAGATCGGTTTGAATCAAGATTTTCGAGTGGTGCCTGGTATGGGTGAGTTTGGGGACCGGTATTTTGGAACCGACGATGAGGAGCAAATGAGGCCTCTCCACAATAGTTGTTCTTTCAAGTAATAACACTCCCACAAACACAAAAATCATAACCAGTCGTGGGTGGTGGAGAGAGACAATCTCGCCTCAAAATAATGTGCTTATTATATGATGCGTTTCACGAGGTGTTTCAAAAGAAAATTTTGACTCATAAGTGCCTTATATGGAACAAACGTCCCTTATTATTGTTATTGTTATTGATTATTGTTACTATTCTTCTTATTCTTTGGCTGTGTAGTTGGCTTTGATATCTTAAGCATGCTTTGCAATATATAATACCCCGTTGAGAGATAGAGAGAAATGTTTACTACAAAGATATTTTCATAGGGAGATTGTATCAAGCTTAACTATATCAGACTCGGAAACCTGATTCTGTTTAGGTACTAATGTTATATTCTAATCTTGGAATCTTTCTTTTAGCCAGAAAGTATCATATACTGGAGAAATGTGGTCACTTATGAGAGAAAGTATAACATATTTAGAAGGATTATTAGAGGTATATAAATTTTGAATATGCATTTAATGGATATTAGGAGTAGGTCCATTGTGGCGGCCAACTCCGATAATTTTTGTTAAGAGCACAAAGAAACAAACAGATGAGGGAAGAGGAATAGAGGAACAGAGAGTACAGATGAGGGAAGAGGAATAGAGGAACAGAGAGTATCGCTATGGAATGACAAATGAGGTAAAATCCAAAAAACAACTTTGTTTAGAACTGCGCCTCTTGCAATCTCGAAGGAAGAAATAGATGAGGACCATTGGCTTTTCTTTTTTTCTTTGTTTTTTTTTTCGTGTTTGGAATGATACAAATAACAGGATTTTGAGTTTTGTTCAAGTACATCGAGGGTATGGATAATTGAGGGGATGAGTTGCCACTTGCCACTTGGCTTGGAGTGCCATCACTCATTCCTCTATCCAGCCTCGATAACCCCCCTCAGGTTAACTTTGTGACACGTGTCCATGCATGCATGGGCTCTGATTCTGCCTGGATATTCCATGACTAAGCTTATCTATATAGACTGGCCTTCCGCTTTTGCTCTTTCGTCCCTCACCTTCCTATCTCTCATAATCACAACCTTCCCCTCTCCACTTCTAATCATGTCTGCCTTTGTTGGAAAGTATGCAGGTACGCCCCTCTCTCTTTCTCTCTCTAATGTACACACACGTGCAAATGCATATAATGGAGAAAGAACCGTTTGTCTTGTGATGTATTCTGAGAAGTGGTTGAAATTTCTTTTTGTACAGAGGAGCTGATTAAGAATGCCAAGTTCATCGCAACCCCAGGGAAGGGTATATTAGCAGCCGATGAGAGCACAGGAACAATTGGGAAGCGACTGGCAAGCATAAGCGTTGAAAACGTGGAGTCCAATCGCCAAGCCCTTCGTGAGCTTCTCTTTACCTCTCCCAATGCTCTCTCTTATCTCTCAGGTGTAATCCTGTTCGAAGAGACCCTTTACCAAAAGACATCAGATGGGAAGCCGTTCGTGGAAGTGCTACAAGAGAATAATGTGATTCCAGGCATCAAAGTGGACAAGGGAACCGTGGAGTTGGCTGGTACTAACGGCGAGACCACAACCCAAGGCTTTGACTCCCTTGGGGCTCGGTGCGCACAATTCTACAAGGCCGGTGCTCGCTTTGCTAAATGGCGTGCTGTTCTCAAGATTGGGCCTTCTGAGCCCTCTGAGTTGTCTATCCAACAGAACGCTCAGGGCCTGGCTCGCTATGCCATTATTTGTCAGGAGAATGGGTTGGTCCCTATTGTGGAGCCTGAAATCCTAACTGATGGCCCTCATGATATCAACAAGTGTGCTGCTGCTACTGAGATTGTGCTCGCTGCAGTTTACAAGGCGCTGAGTGACCACCATGTGCTTCTTGAAGGCACCCTCCTCAAGCCCAACATGGTCACCCCTGGCTCCGGTAGCCCAAAGGTGATAATTCATTCATCACCTTGTTCATTTTACATAAAAAATCTTAGAAACACAGGCCAAAAAGTTCAAATTAGGATACTGTTGAAGTAATTTTGAACTGTTGAAGTATCAGATTAAAGATGATGTTATATGATAATAGGTAGCTCCAGAGGTGGTCGCAGAGTATACGGTGGCTGCACTTCGTCGTACTGTCCCAGCCGCCGTCCCAGGGGTTGTCTTCCTATCTGGAGGACAAAGTGAAGAAGAAGCTACACTTAACCTCAATGCCATTAACAAATTGGAAGCGTTGAAACCATGGACTCTTTCCTTCTCTTTTGGGCGAGCATTACAGCAAAGTACGCTAAAAGTATGGAGTGGAAAGAAGGAGAACGTTGAGAAAGCTCAAGCAGCCTTCTTGGAGAGGTGCAAGGCTAACTCTGATGCCACTCTGGGCAAGTACGGTGGTGGCAGTGGCGGCGGGGTGGCCTCGGAGAGTCTGTATGAGGCTGGCTATAAATACTAAATTAACTTCAATTGTGTGGTTGAATTGTATAATAATACTACTTGATCTTCTTTCTGTATCCTCAATTGTTCACATCCCGAGTTTGTGTATGTAACCAAAGCTCTTTACATCATGTCCGTGTTCTCCATAATTCATTTGAAAGGATATATGTTACTTTTTTTTTTTTTTTTGGTGTTGTTTCCTATTAAAAATAGATGAGGTTTTAAGTTAATTCCATCACAATATTTATCATTATGGAGAAAGAAACTTTATGGGTTTTCAGACGAGGATAGAAGGATAAGTAGGGCAAATGGTTAAGAATGGATAATGAATAGAGAATTTTAAAAAGATTATATGCTCAATGGATTGATTTGGATTATAAATAGAGAATTTTGAAAATTACATGCATAATACTTCTTAAGCTTTTGTGCTAATCATGAATCACAGTTAGTAACAAAATGGATGGTTCGAATGTCTCATTAAAAAAATAAATTTTAGTTTTGGTTTCTATATTAATTTTAGCCATCAACAGTAGTCATTGAAATAATTTGGAAATTGGCTAAGAAATGGGTTATTCGTGGAAGATTGATGGGTTTCTATTCTTGATAACTAAGTAGATGGTGGGATTTAATCATATAATCTATTCTTGATAACTAAGTAAATAAAAAATTTCTATTACCCCATCTTAATGAGTGTGACTTTAAACAAGTGCGGCTAATAAAAATTAACACATAATTATCTAGTTAATAATTTTTTTAATTTTTAACTTCGATGTCTAATAAGTTCTTAATGTTTGTTATTAGCTAAACTCTTGTGCAAAAAAATGAAGAAAAAATTGTATCTAATAGGTAACATCAGAAATTTATTTTAAAAGGAATGTAGCGAAGCAACAAAGAAATGTAACATCAAGGTTCAATTATATATAAAATCAAAATTTCCTCTAATAGTAGAGTCCATTTACTTTTATTAACATGACTACTCCATTAGATACAAAACTTGAAGTTTTATAAATGAGTGAAAATTTTGTAAGAAATTTATTGGACACAACTCAAAATTTAATAAAATTTTAAAATTTTAGTAATTAAATTACAGGGGCATAGGCAGAAATAGCAAAAAAAAAAAAAATAATAATAATATGATTCATGTCACTACATTTTTTTTTTAAAGTGCAAATGTAGCAAATTTAAAAGTCGATAATCCTTGATAGCCCTCCGATAGCTCTCTAATAACCCTTTGATATCACTAATTACTTGTCATTATTTGTCATATTTGCAAAAAAGAGGTGTCATTGGCTATTTTTTTCTAAATGTTTTTGTCATCTGATGCAATTTTCTAAATTATAATTTGATCTTTAACACAAATGTAATGTTAATAAATTTATATATTTCTATATTAAGTGATATTAATTAAAAGTGAGAAATGATTGTACATGGCAAAAAATTTGAAAATATTTTAAGAAAATAACAAAGTTTCAGATTCTATCAATGATAGATACTATCATGATCTACTAATATCTATTATTGATAGAATTTAAAATTTTGCTATATTTTGGTTCGTTTTGCTATTGTTGAATGAGAAATTTTACTTCAATCACAAATTGACACATTATTTAATCAAATTAATGAAAAAAAATTATAAATAGTTGAATTTGGGATTAATTAAATATTGACAAGCATTCCAAATTGGTATTAAGGACATAAATTGGTGAAACTCGATGGTGCCATGTGTCTCTGTGTCGACCATTAGATTAATTTAATTATTTTGGTCTAAATAAATTTAAGATTCTGGCTAAAGTCCAATTGAGCTCGAAAATAGACTCAATTTAGTCCAAATGTTTAATAAGACGCAAGTCCAGACAGTTAGCTTCAAGGGCTAGGTCAACAGGCCAATCAAGCTCAAGCCTACAAAGTCTACCAGAGAATTCTATAAATAGAGAAATTCTCTTCATTTGTGAAGATTAAAAAATTTAAATTCTAGAGATAATTCTCCCAATGACTAGAAAACTCCTTAACTCCTAAAGTTCACTTCTGCATACACATTTAATTGAGAGAGAATAAGAGAATCAAGTGATAGAGATCGAACCACATTCGCATCAAACCAACATCTACACAAGTTCAACTCCATGAAACATGTTTGTCCGAAAACCTTGTGCGAACAAATTGACACGCATGGTGGGACATCTCTACATATCATATCTCTATCGTCGTCGATATCAAAAAGTAAACTAATGGCACTAAAGAAAGTTGTATCAAAATCTACTTCTACAAGTGACTCTTTCACAAAACCTATCACCCATAGTCGTTTAAAGGTGATCACCCAAGACTAGAGACAAGGTTATGCCATCGCACAGACCATCTTGAAACAATTAATGGAGTCTCATAAAGGTGAGATTGTTATCAAAGAAAACCTCTTGTATTATAAGTCTAATTCTACCTCTAGCAATAAAGAGAAAAATTAATTTCCTGATGAAAGTTGTCGAGGAGCAAGATCATGAAAATCATTGCCTTGAGGGATTAGATGCAGGCTAGTGAAATTGTTGAGTCAAGCCAAACTCCTGCTATCAAAGTCAATGACAAATGGAAGAATGCAATGCAGAAAAACCAACGCAATGATCCTGGTAACACTAAGAATATGACTCACTCTGTATTTGATACAAACATAATGATCCAACACGTTCATGTAGGTGACATGCGAGTGAGAGTATCTTATGCAATGAGTTTGCATAAGACTGAACCACGAAATAGTAACCACTAGATGTAACTTTGTTAACTAGTTAGGTTTCTATTTCATTAGGATGACCTAAGTAACTTAGTCTTAATCTTGAGTGTATTATGAACTCCTGTTCGCGAGGGATTGTTCTTTGATTTGTAGGGTGAGAGTGACCAGATTGCTGACCCAATATGCTTATCATTTTGGGACAAGACAGAGTGGAGAGTTGGAAACATAATCACACAAGATGAAGTTCACTCCATCTCGACTTAGGGTAAGTAGATGAGTATTCCCTTAAATGGCGTCTTCAGAACTTGAACAAAGGGTCCTACCCTCTCTATGGCACGATAGGGGTTTTTGTTTATTGGTTGGACCATAAGCAAGTTGTTCACTAGAGGAGCACTGATATTTAAGGACCAGAGGTAACCTAGGGGTAAAATGGTAATTTGATACAACTGGTGTTATGAACACTCGTGAAGGACTAACTTACTGTTATTGGTCTACATCCGTGGACAGAGAAATATATCTACAGTGAAAAGAATTCAGTTGTGAGTCTTTAGTGAAGTGTACACACAATTAATGAATATTGTGTAATGAAATTAATGAGTTTAGCCAATTAATCTCATATTATTGTAGGTTTTGATTTGTAGGTCCATTAGGTCCTCTTCCTAGCTCATAAAGGGTAATGAGTTTATTTATATTGGTTGTCATTTGAAATGTTCAAATTTACATTGGGAATTAGTATAATGTATGGTGATACATTATAATATAAAGTTTATATTTTAATTAAACTTTATTATATAAATTTAATTTTGGATATGATTAAAAATTAATTCATGAGAGATAAAATATTTGAATGAGTTCAAATATTAATTTAATGTGAATTAGATTCATATTAAAATTATTGGTTATGAGAGAAATTTATATTTGAATATGATTCAAATTTGAATTAAATTAAATATAAGATATTTAATTAAGCAATTAATTAATTTAAGAATTAATTAATAGTTTATTTTAATTAAAAATCGTTGGAATATTAGATAACCAAATCTAAACGATCCTGTATAGCCAAATTTAAACATCAAAGAATATAAAAAAAAAAAGTTTAGATTTGGCTTACCAAATTTAAACGATCGTCTACCAAAGAATCTTAAAAGAAATAGTTTAGATTTGAATGTCCAAATTTAAACGATCAAATTAAACGTATGTGTACGGCAAATTTAAACGATCATCTACCAAAGAATCTTTAAAAAAATCATTTAGATTTGACTGTCCAAATTTAAACGATCTTGTACCAAATCAAAACGATAGTGTAAAAAAAATAGTCAAATTTAAATGATTGTTTTTAAAAAAATCTTGAAAAAAAAAAAATCGTTGAAACTTGGCAACCAAAATTTAAACGACCGTTTACAAAAAAAAATTATTAAAAAATCGTTTAGATTTAGATTTAGATTTGATCGTTTAAGTTTGGCTTCCCAAATCTAAACGATCAAATCCTAAACGATCGTTTCTCAAATACTAAACGATCGTTTTTCAAATACTAAACGATGGTTTTCCAAATATATTACGCACGCCAGATGCCAAATTAATTGGGGACATTTTTGGAAGTTTCTATTGTGGGCCTGTGAATTTTTTTTGTTTTTGAAATTGTTCTATACTATGTAAATATTTTGCCGCTTTGTTTTATTTTTGAAAAGACCCATAAAAATAATATATAAATTTAAATATTGAACATATTAAAATTTAAAATTAAATTAAATATATAAATGTAAAAAATTAATAAATATAAAATAAAAAGGGTTTTTTTAAAGTATATAACAAAATAGTAAAATATTTACAATGTATAGAACAATTTTGAAAATGGAAAAAGTCTAGAGGCCCACAATGGAAAATACCAAAAAAAAAAAAAAAACTAGTTAACACCCGATTAATTGACCATGTGTGCACATGTAATTCTTCTTCTAAATGATCATGTTGACAATGCTAAATGATCACTTACCTTCTCAACATGATGGTTTAGAACATATCAAAGTGATATTTAAACTAGAGATGTCCATTTAACCCGCGGGGCCGAGGTCCTGCAGGGATCTGCCCCGAATAGGGCGGAGAATCTCTGAATACATAGAGAATGGGGAAGGGAGTGGGAAAAATGTTTTCCCCGTTGGCAACACGGGGTCGGGGACAAAGAATACATCCCGACCCCATCCCCGCCCCGATTAAAAATATAATTAGTTAAATATATATATAGTGAAAAAAAAAACTTATTTTGATATTCTCATTTCCTTTTTTCTTTATTTCATTTCTTTATTTTTTTTTCCTAATTCCAATTTTTATGTTGTAAACTTGTATATATATACGTTGTGCCTTGACTTGTGATTTGTAAACTTTTCATTAAAAAAATATATTGTTGTGTCTTAAGATGTAATTGAAGGCTTTGTTAGAATACTTATAGATTGATTTTTGATTTTATTTTTTTTTATAGATTTTTGAATTTTATGGATAGATTTCTAAATGTATATTCTCAAGGGCGGATTTATTAAGGGGTCAGGAACACGATTTTTGTATTTTAATATTAATTTTGAAGTGTTAGATTACAATATATATTAAATAGTGCTTTATTATTACTAAATTTTACCTCTAGTATAATATTCTAAGTTAAATTTTTGTTTTTATAAACAACAACTATAATTTGACATTTTAATAGTTTTAAACAAGAAAGTTGATAATATTCTATCGAAAATAAAATAACATTGAAAATGTATATACATTTCAAGTTGTGAATTGGAAAATGAGATTAAACTTTAAAAAAACGGAGAATATTTTTCCACAGGAAACCCGATCCCTGCAGAAAATTTTCGTCCTGTTCCCCACCGGGGAATTGGTGGGGATGGGGAATGGGATATGCGGCGGGGACGGAGAGTGGCATCCCCAACCCCACCCCACCCCACCCCGCGCCCGCGGACATCTCTAATTTAAATGATCTTGGAAGAGAGGCTGAAAGAAAGACGGAGAAGAAGAAATAAAGAAAAAGAAGATGAATAAAAATAGAAGAAAGTAAATCTGAAAGTAGAGCTGAAGAAATCTTGAAAAGAAGAAGAATAAACTACAAATAAGAGGAAGAAAGAGAAGTGACGAATTGTCCGCCAAATCAAGGGCAAACTTGAAATTTATGAAAATATTTTACCGGCTTCATGGGCTTTTTGTTTTTGTTACACGGACCGTAAATATTTTGATGTTTTGTTACATTTATGGAAATTAACCAATAAAAAGTAAATATAGCTAAATAGAAAAGAAAATTTAGAATTATATCTAAAATTTAAAAATAAAATAATACATTAATCTAAAATTCAAAATTAAATTAATATATAATAATGAAAAATTAAGAGAAAAAAAATTAAACATATACGTAGGAAATATTAATAAAGAAAGAAAAAAAAATTAAGAAATATTAAAGCTATAAATATGAAAAATTTTAAAAAATAAAACAAGGTAAGAAATATGAAATAAATAAATAAATAAATAGAAAACTCATAGACATATGTTCCACCATCGAGTCCACTCGAAATTTTAGAACATAATGAAATAAAATCAAATAAAATGGGATGAGAACTAAAATTTTGTTCAATGTTTAGAAACTATTCTTAAATCTTAGGAAGGAGAAAACGAAAATGATTATCAAAATCATGTTTCTTAGAAAATGTGAAACATAAATAAGAATAAGAAACATGAACGTTATGAAAATACTCTTAAAATAGAAAAACAATGGAAATAGTTTCTCCAAGTTCTCTTTCCATTTTATTTGATTCTATTTCTTTTATATTTTGAAATCTTTAATTGGCTCATTAGTCATAGTCATCAATCAATCTATTTTTTAATCAAATAATTTTCACGTCAATTAAAAAATATTTTAAATCTATGAAAAATATTAACAAGTACACACATCTTAATTATTCATTTAAATAAATTTGTAAAAAAAATCATTGTAAATGACAAAACTGTTGAAAATATTTATAAATATATAGCAAAATTTTGAATTTTATCTCTGATAGACACTAATAAACTCGGAAGGAGCATTCTTAAGACCGAATGGCATTACATTCCATTCGTATTGTCCGAAAGGAACGTTGAAGGCAGTTTTGTATCTGTCCTTTGGGTTGATTTGAATCTACCAGAATCCAGACTTCATATCAAATTTTGAAAAGACTTTCGCATTAGCGATCCGCTTAAGCAAGTCTTGTCGATTAGGAATCGGATACCTAATCCATTTGAGAACCTTGTTTAGAGGTTTGTAATTGATAACCAGACGAGGAACACCTCTTTCCTTTTCTTCTTGATTATTAACATAGAAGGCCGCACAAGACCATGAGCTCTTTGATGGGCTTATTAATCCTTTCTTTTGGGATCTGATATCTCTTTGAAGCAGGTATTAACTAAGTCCTTGCTCATTTGTATGGTCCTGGCCTTTGTAAGAATTTGGGCCTCTTTGAAGTTGACAGCATAGGGTAGGTCTACCATATGCTTCTTTCTAGCCCAGAAGACATTGGGATAATAGACCCAAATTTCTACCTATGACAAATATATTGATCAGTATATTAATCAAAAGGATTGGGATAATAGACCCAAATTTCTAACTAAGGACGCCTTCATAGCCTGAGTCAACAAAAAGGCTAAAGAAACGGGTATTTGCGTTCTTAGCAAACCAGTCACTTGGAAGACTTCAGTGGGAAAAGAGATCTTTTCAGAATACCCTCCTGAAGAAGAAGCTTCCTTTCCGCATCCCAAGATGCCAAGTGCTACAATTATCTCTTCTCCTTACAAAACAATTGATGAAGAGAAAACAAAACCTATTGGTGTTAGAGAGATAAAAAGATTCAACAGCAGCTCAATTATTCCAATAAGGTCTTGACGACGTTATCAAGATCTATTGAAGATATGAAGCCTGACCAACAAGGAAAGGCTCTTGCACCCCCAAGTCGACCAGGATTACCTAAAGTTGATCCCAATCGACCCATTGTGCATCCAAACTCCCTTGACTTCAAACTAAAGGGATCAAGCACTGATGAGCTTTTAAAGGAAATTACTCAAAAGCTATCAGTAACTTCTATCTCAAAAGATCGCCCTGAAACATCCTCGAAGAAGGAAACAGGCAACTTTGGGGTAGGAAACGTCAATATGATTCGTTATGAATCTCCCAAACTTCAATCACTATAGAGACCATCCCCTCCAGACCTAGGATGGGATGATTTGAAGCCAGATTTTCGATCATTTGACGGAAATAACATTGAAACTTGGAACATAGACGGATGTTCCGAGGGATAGATGATGATCATCTTCCAAGAGATGTTTGTCGCAGCGACAAGCTATCTTCGAAGAATGAGTCAAAAGGAGATTGTAGACGCCCTAACCGCAGGATTCACCGGAAACCTCCAAAGTTGGTGGCATAATCACCTAACCAACGAAAATAGAGAAGCCATCAAAGAAGCTGTTATTGAAAAAACAAAACAAGGACCCAATGGCGACACTGTTACAATCCAGCCAAATTCAGTCAACACCCTGATATACATGGCTATCAAACACTTTGTAGGACGAACTACCCTATACAGTGACCAATCTACCAAAGCTCTATTAGGAATGAAATGCCATAAGATGAGCAACTTCAAATGATATAAAGACACATTTATTTCACGTCTTTATAACCTAACGACATGCAAGGATGTAATCTGGAAGCACAAATACGTCGAAGGATTACCAAGGTATGTTCGTGAAAAATTCTACTCCACCATGGTTATTAACAATGGAGGGTCAGAAATTGATTGGGAAAATATCTCATATGGGGATATTAATTCTACAATTCAAAAGATATGCCTTGAAATCTGTCAACAGCAAAGACATGCTACAAAAATTGCCAAAGATTCAGATTACCGCAAAGAATTGGGATCTTTCTGTAAGCAGTACAGAATAGATAGTACTCCCCCATCCAGGAAGAAGTCTCGTCCGAAGAAATTCTTACAAAAGAGATACCCGGATGATTCAATCAAACATGGTAACAGGAAAAAAAAATACCATGGCAAAGGAAGAAACAAACGAAAGTTTTCCAAAGAAAGCCCAACTTGTTTCAGATGCAATAAGAAGGGTCATTACGCAAATAGATGCCCTATCTTCAAAAGGATCAACAAAATGGAGATTGATGAAAAGGAGAAGCAATCTCTGTTAAGTATCATCAAGGCTGAACAACTCTCTTCAGACGAAGAATATTCAAGTTCAGATCAAGAAGAAGATTTACTCAATGCAATCATTGAAGAATCTTTTGAAACATCTTCCGTGTCCAACGATGAGTCAGACAACGAAGAACTAATACCTTTTTCGGGTTGCATTAATGTTCTCATCAGCACCCAAAAAGGTCTCTTAGATATCATCGACGATGTACAAGACGATGATATTAGAAAAAAATTACTTCTAAAGTTACGGGAAGATCTTGAAACTCCCGCTCAAAAGTTCAAAGATCCGATGAATTTTAATTTTCAATCGGTATTAAACCAATTAGCAAGCGATAAAGCTGTTCCTGTCGAGATTCCTGACCTCCAATATGAGATCAAAGTCCTAAAAAGGGAAGTGCAGGAAAATAGGCAACAAATATCTTATCTTGAGAATGTTGTCGGAGCAATTCAAGAATAGATAAGTTTAAGAGATAACACTGAGCAAGCCGAAACTTCCAACAGCGGTATCAATGTTATCAGCAAAGTCTTTAATAAAAAATGGCTGACGAAAGTCATCCTAAAGATCAAAGACTATAAATTTGAAGCAACAGCCCTAATTGATTCAGGAGCTGATCAAAATGTTATCCAAGAAGGGATAATTCCATCAAAGTACTTCAAGATTACTAGGGAATCTCTAAAAGGAGCAAGTAACAATGCCCTGCTAATCAAGTACAAAGTTTCCAAGGTACATGTTTGCAAAGACGACGTATGCATTGTAAACTCATTTCTCCTCGTAAAAGGACTTATAGAGGAAGTAATTTTGGGTACACCTTTCCTCACCAAAATTTACCCATTCACAGTTTCTGATAAGGGGTTAACCTCTCAGAAATTCGGCAAGAAGATCATCTTTGAGTTTTGCAAACCAGCGATTCAAAGATATCTTTCTACAATTGAGAGCGAGATCGTTCAAAGTCTCAATCTTATTTCAAAGAAGGAAAAACAGATTGAATTTCTTCATGACGACATCAAAGGAAGAAAAATCAGCGAAGAAATCAAGAAACCTTCTGTTCAATTAAAAATCCAGTCTATCCAAAGAAGGATAGTATCAGAGATTTGTTCAAATTTGCCCAATGCCTTCTGGGCCAGAAAGAAGCATATGGTAGCCCTACCCTATGTTGACAACTTCAAAGAGGCCCAAATTCCTACAAAGGTCAGGCCCATACAAATGAGGAAGGACTTTGTTAATACCTGCTTCAAAGAGATATCAGATCTCCAAACGAAGGGATTAATAAGCCCATCAAAGAGCCCATGGTCTTGTGCGGCCTTCTATGTTAATAATCAGGAAGAAAAAGAAAGAGGTGTTCCTCGTCTGGTTATCAATTACAAACCTCTGAACAAGGTTCTCAAATGGATTAGGTATCTGATTCCTAATAGTCAAGACTTGCTCAAGCGGATCGCTAATGCAAAGGTATTTTCAAAATTTGATATGAAGTCTGGATTCTGGCAGATTCAAATCAACCCAAAGGACAGATACAAAACTGCCTTCAACGTTCCTTTCGGACAATACGAATGGAATGTAATGCCATTTGGTCTTAAGAATGTTCCATCCGAGTTTCAGAAGATCATGAATGACATTTTTAATAAGTATCAAGATTTCACGATCGTCTATATTGATGACGTCTTGATATTTTCAAAAAATATTGATCAACATTTTAAGCATATTAATTTGTTCGTCAATATCGTCAAAACAAATGGTCTTGTGGTTTCTGAACCAAAGGTTAAGTTATTCCAAACCAGTATCAGATTCTTAGGATATGATATTGATCAAGGAATAGTTAAGCCTATCCAAAGATCTCTTGATTTTGTGGATAAGTTTCCAGATGAAATCTAGGATAAGAATCAGCTACAACGCTTTCTTGGATGTGTCAATTATATCGACGACTTTATTAAAGATCTTCGGACAATTTGTCTGCCACTTTATGACAGACTAAAGAAAAAACTCAATCCATGGACGGCTGAGCACACCTGAGCAGTCCAGTCAATCAAATCCCTAGCAAAAGGAATCCCATGCCTATCACTAGTGGATGAAAAAGCCAAAATGATCGTCGAAACTGATGCCTCAGATAAAGGTTACGACGGTTGTCTTAAACAGGGAATTAACGGCAAGGAATACCTTGTACGTTTCCACTCTGGTGTTTGGAATAGTGCTCAAAGAAACTATTCCACCGTAAAAAAGGAAGTTCTAGCAATAGTCCTTTCTGTACAGAAGTTCTAAGGAGATCTTATCAACAAGGATTTTCTTGTCAGAACAGATTCAAAGGCCAACAAATTCATCTTTGAAAAAGATGTAAAAAATCTGGTTTCAAAGCAAATCTTTGCAATGTGGCAAGCAATCTTATCTTGTTTTGATTTCACAATTGAGCCTAGAAAAGGTAGTGAGAATTGCCTTGCTGATTACCTCTCAAGAGAACATCTCTAAAAAACCTCTCTCTTGAAGACTCCAGCAAGCATTCCTCAACATGCTCCCCAATTCCGGCCGACCTCGGCCACCAGAGAGGCCTCCGCCTCCAAACAACCACAATCAGCATAAACCAACTACTTCTCAAACAGCAAGCTCCTCCAGAGCTGGCTCTTCCAAGGGCAAACGCCCCATAACCCAATCGTCTGCTCCATCACCAATGAGCGCAGACAATTACACCATGGACCTAGGCTTTCAAACGGTCTCTAGGCGTCGTCAAGGTTCCTCTTCAAGGAATCTTTCAATTGGATCAACCTCAGATCCTTCAATGACTTTGCTACGTCCAAACACCACGTCAGCAAAGACACCATCAAAACCACAATCCTATGTCTGGACGGTTAAACCGACAATCTTTATGCCACGACCTCCGATCACAGGATATCTTACAAAAACAATTCTGGAAGAAATTGTCATTGAACCAGAATTTGATGGACCTTCTGTCCAAGAAGTTAGTTCCCAGGTTTATCCAAAAGGGTTCAATTTCTTGCCTGAAGATATCAAGAAAACAAGACAGTTTTATGAGTTTATCTTAGTAGATACTACTTCTGCTGAGATCACCCATATTCTGAATCGGAACAACCTGGAAAAAATTGCCTATTCCAAATTGAAAATTTTTAGGGTTCTTACATCATCCCATTGGCCACAAGGGATGCTTGTCCCCCGAAAGTTTTCCAAACCATTCAATCCGCCGGCATACACATACTGTGACTATATGGAAGCATGGTATAAAGTATTCTGGTATGATTCAAATAACCATTCTTGGTTTATTACATTCTGTAAGAAATCCTACAAATGTAATTTTCCGAATTGGTTCCAAAAATGGTGGAGCTATTTTGGACTTACTCCGGAAATTTTTCCAGTACAAGTTCAACAAGCCTACCATCAATTTTCAAATAGCATCTATTCGTCTGCACTCTCTCCAACGTATAGATTCTCACTATACTTCCAAATGCCCTGGATTTTCTGCTGGAGCCACCAGCTTTCAACCAGAGCAAAATTCAAGATCTTAGGAAAGATCTTGCGAGTCAAATGGTGGGAAAAATATGACCATTCCCATCTTAACAAAGATCAAATAGCGAATTGGTTCAAGACCAACGCTCATCTTTCCCTAGAAGAAGAAGACCAATTCCTTCTCGCAAAGAATTCAATAATGATCTCTATTGCTGGTGCTAAATCAGAATCAGATCATCAGACGATCATGGAAACAGTCATCCACACCATCTCGGATGACAACAAAGATGATAAAATTGAAGAGGATGACGGAATCTCTTCAAATTCATCTGTCAATGATATCGAACTTGAATACGATCCGTATTTGGGTTACGATTTATCAGACCCCTATTTGGATTCTCAACCCAGATGAAAAATAGGTTTTATTTTTAGTAAAAAAAAAAAAGGAGTCATGTAAATAAAGTCCAGTATATCCAGTCTGTACAATGTAATCGTCGATTTTGTAATCTTCGATTGAAGGGGAGGTGATGTAGATGGTAGGTGACTGAAGTGGAATGACCAACCACAGGTCAGTGCTTTCAGCAGAGATTGATTCCGGTTAGGAATGCTTACCGCGGCCAACTGATTCAGAGAGAAGAGGATGCTTGGGCAGTGAATGGCGGGGTAGCCGAGAGTAAGTCCCTGGATGTATTCTCTTCTTAACGAATCAACAGTAGTCTCATGGTAAGCTCAATCATGGCCATTCAGACAAAACCGGGTGACATCACCACCACGAAAGAAGATATTACCAAAATAGACTAGATGACAACTGCAGACATATCTTATCAGCTTTACTTTAAGTTTTTGTCATTTTGTAATTATTATGTTTTGTAATCATTTCACTTTACTTTATGTTTTTGTCATTTTGCAATCATTACGAGAAGATAAGGATAAGTGGGGTCCTGTCCCACCCAAATCTTATCGTAATCTTTACTTTACCAAAAGAAAGATTTCAAAGAGATAAGATGCCAGTCAGAGGTCTTGTCCTGTCGGCCACTCTCTTTGTCTTTTTCCAATGTAAAATTATTGACGACACGTATATTAACCTGTATGGATAAATGATATCTCGGTAAAGATTTGTTATCTATATAAGGGCGCGTCCCTGGTCCCTGAATGGTATCAGAGCCATTTTGTTACATTTGGTAAATGTTTTGATTGACTTTGTTAATTTTGAAAATGTTTATTTCTTACAATAATATGTAGTAGTTTTCAATGGAAGTTTGGAAGGTTTATGGACATGTGTTAGATTACAAGAATTGTATACTTCCACAGGTGAATGTATAATTTGACCCTAAAATTGGAATGGTTTGAGATTTTTATGTTTTACCATCCAAAACTTTCACATTGAGTTGATGCGTGTTTTGGTTTTTTATTATCTAAAGCTTTCCTATCATTTTATATTATTTTGAATATATTCTTACATAGTTTTAAAAATATTCATTGACATAAATATATACAATATACATCTAAACATCAATCATCATATGCTTTATAAAAACAGTGATGGAAAATAGTCAAATATTATGTAAGTTATAGTCATAGTTTCATGTCCTAATTATAATAATTTTCCTTAATTATTTACAAAAAGATTTACATGGATGTAGATATTCGTTTAAAATCAAGACGAAGCTGGTGTATACTTCCAAACTTTTCCATAAAGTTGAAATCTAAATATTTGAAATCACATTAAATTTCCCTTAAATTTATCCAACACAAATTTAGGTTATTTACTTTGTCAAAAAAGAGAAAGGAAAAAAGAAAAAAGAAAAAAGAAATCTTCCTTCTCCCACCATTTCTAGAAAACTTTCTACGAGAGTGTGTGTGAGTGGCTCAAGAGCTTGAAGAATTTGAAGCCATGTCATCTTGTGGCTTCCGATTGCTCACTACAGAATCCTCAATTGTTTCTCATTCTCCCAAAACTTTCTTCATCCCCTTTAATTCCCACCATTTCCCTTTTCTTCGATCCATTTCTTTCCAAAGATTTCCCTCCAAATCCCCGTCTTCACTCTCCGTGTCTGCTTCCGCCGCCTCCTCCAAGCCTCTGCAACCCATTGAACAACTCCCTCCCAAGCTTCAAGATATCGTCAAGCTCTTTCAATCGGTTCAGGATTCCAGGGCCAAGTACGAGCAGCTCATGTTCTATGGCAAAAACCTCAAACCCCTTCACCCCCAATTCAAAAACAACTCCAACAAGGTTGAGGGTTGCGTTTCTCAGGTCTGGGTCAGAGCTTATTTGGATTCCGATAAGAACGTTGTTTACGAGGCCGATTCCGACTCTGTTCTAACCAAGGGTCTTGCCGCTCTGCTCGTTCAAGGCCTTTCCAATCGTCCTGTGGATGAGATTCTTAGGGTTTCTCCTGATTTCGTTGTTCTTCTTGGCCTTCAACAGAGCCTTACGCCTTCTAGGAATAATGGGTTTTTGAATATGTTGAAGTTGATGCAGAAGAAGGCGCTTGCGTTGCTTGTGGAATCTGAAAAAGGTAATGGCAGTGCGGTTTCATCGTCACAAACAGATGATTCTGTTGAGAAAGTTAAACCAGAATCTAATACTGAGAAATCTGTTGTGGATTCGAAGTTGGGGGATAAAGGAAATCAAAGTTCTAATGTATTAGGAAGTAGAGGGAAGAGAATAAAGGAGATATTGGAGAGAGAGCTAAATCCGGTGGAATTGTATGTTGAAGACATCTCTTATCAACATGCAGGGCATGCTGGGGTAAGGGGTAATGATGGAGAAACTCACTTTAATTTGAAGGTTGTGTCAAAGGAGTTTGAAGGAAAAAGTTTAGTGAAGAGGCACAGGCTCGTTTATAATCTGTTGCAAGATGAGTTGCAGAGTGGACTCCACGCCTTATCCATCTCAGCAAAGACACCTGATGAAATCTGAAGCCAATCTGTCATATCTCACTTCAAAGAGGTTTTCCTTCAATTTTATCTGTTTTTTAAGTTCTATTTTGTGGCTGAGGAGTATTTATGTTACCATTGTCATAATGTTAGGCTTAGATCTTGAAGTTTTAGTGTTAATGGATCTGTAAAATATTCTTGTTTTATGGATCATTATGATAGAAAAAGAAAGATAAAGATCTGAGGGCCTTTTATAATATGAAGAACAAAACACATTATTTACCAATGAAATTTGTGATTGACTCATTTCATAGGCACAAAACTAATATAATGTATTCGTCTATCAGTCGTGTGGGTTTTGATCAACAACTTCTGCTAAACTGTCTTAAGATTTAATTCGATCTTTTTGTCTTACGAGTCTCCAAGCTTGTAGATATTTCTTTCTTAACAGGAACTCTGGTAAAGTATCAAATGGATTTTTTTACCAAACTGTACCAAACTCTTAAGATTATGGACCACTCTAATTTCTAGCCATTGAATTTGGAGTTTCTTCTCAGTCTAGTGGAACTTCTTAAAGTTGTGCACAATGGATTTTCTGTGATAAATTGATGGATTGGGTTAGATGTGTACTTAAATAGACAGACCATTACAAAATAAGGGGAGAAAAATCTAATTTCATTCGGCTACATAATGTCAAAATGAATCATTAAGGCCATCAAATAACTAGAAATATACATCAAAGCATAGTTTGAATTCTCAACTTCAGGAATTATCTTCAGTCTTGGCTTTCTCAACCACATTAGGTTTCACTTTGTGCCTTGTTTAAAAGGACTTCCTTAAGAAGATCAGTTGATACCTTATTTTATTTAATCTCTATTTGGAGAGCTTGGTTGTAATCACTACTAGGCTGGAGTTTTTCCTCTGTTTCCCAAATCATTGAAGCTGTTTCTTTATCCAAAAAGGAAAACGATCAGTTAATTTGATCCTTCAATGGGAATTCTCGGTGCTCTCTTTATCTTCTTGTGAAGTAAATCTCTTCAGTTTAGATTTGGGGTTTTCATAGGTTTTAGTGCATAGTATTTTCTTCCAGGTTTTCTTCAAGCCTAGAGTTGAAATTGTGTTTTTTATATTTCCATCTCTTTATCCTGGAAAATGTTTTTGAATTTAAGATTGAGCTATATCTTGTCATGCACTCTCCATCCAGTGGGTGTAATCTTGTTAAACGTGACTTGTGGAGGGTGAGGGAGTCCATTTTTTTTTCACACCAAAGTTCAATCACTAGCAATGTTTTAAAAGTCTAAAGACGACCTTGACACTTTTCTCCTTGAAGAGGTGAGGCACTTGCTTGAGGTGGTACGAAATGTAAGCCTCAACTTTTAATTATTGAAGGTAGAGACAAAGAACAAAAACAACTTTTACATGGGTTTACCCTAGTTCAGGGAGAAAACCATTGTGCAAATCTTTCTTATTATTTTCTTATGAAACAATGATACAAGGAGCATTATTTTATATGCAATAGAAGCCTAATTAAAATAATGAAAGATAATAAGGGCAACATAAAAGACTAAAATACCTTTGGGCTTTCAACATACAACAAACCCCTAATTCTAACACTCCCCCTCAAGTTGGGGCCGTAAATGTCAGAAAGGCTCAACTTGCTAACATAAGACTCGAAGATCTGTCTGAGAAGCTCTTTTGTGAGAATATCAGTAATTTGTTGGTTTGAAGGTAGGTAAGGAATGTAGATGCTACCACTATCTAATTTCTCTTTGATAAAGTGTGTATCAATCTCCACATGTTTAGTTTTGTCATGTTGGACTGGGTTATTGACAATGCTGATAGCTGCCTTATTATTGCAAAAAAGTTTCATTAGGAACCTCATAATCTTAAAAAGATCAGATAACACCTTCTGGAGCCAAATTTCCTCACAAATACCCAAACTCATGGCTTTATATTCACTTTAGCACTGCCCTTGGAACAAGCCCTTGCCTTTTACTTCTTACTTCTCCAAGTAACAAGATTGCCCCACATAGAAGTACAATATCGAGAGGTAGATTTTCTATCAACAATAGACCCTGTCTAGTCAGAATCTGTACATGCTTCAATACTCCTTTTGTCAATTTTCCTAAATTTCAACCTTTTACCAGTAGTTGCTTTTAAATACCTCAAAATTCTGTTTACTGCCTCCATGTGTTTTTTGTAAGAAGATGATAATTGGTCATAAGATACACATGAAGCAATAGGACAAGTGCAATAAGGTTTAACTTTACGAAGAGCAATGGGAAGCTAATCACATGGTCCTGATCTGATAATAAAGAGTCTTTAGGTATCTTTAGGAACAACACATTAACCTAAAAGTTGTTGTCGGCAAGAGTAGACTTTAGGTATTGGTGGACGATTAGGGGTGGTCGCTGGAGGAGAGGGATCAAGGGAGGGAGTTGGAGACGTGAGAGTATAAAGAAAAAGATCATCCTCCTCCTTCTTCCCCTGACTCATACTAGGCAAAGGGGTAGTGAAGGACCTATCCTAAAAGAAAGTAATTTCTCGAGATACAAAATATCTATTCAAACTTGGACAATAACATCTTTACCCTTTTTGAACACGAGAATAGTCTAAGAAAATGCACTTCAAAAACTTAGAGGTCTAACAAAAACACACTTCAAAGACTTGGATCTAACTTTGTCAAATTAGGATCAATATCTCGGACAAAATAAGTACAACCAAATATTTTTGGCTCAATAGGAAACAATGTTTTTGCTGGACAGAGAACATGATAAGAAATCTGACTGTTAAGAACATACGAAGGCATTCTATTTGTAAGAAAACAAGTTGTGGAAATTGCATTCACCCAAAAAGGCTTTGGAACATGCATTTGAAAGGATAATGCACGTGCAGTTTCAAGAAGATGCCTATTCTTCCTTTCCGCAACCCCATTTTGGGATGGAGCATCAGCACATGATGATTGGTGAATGATTCCTTGTGTACAAAGGTACGAATTTAGTGCTTCTAAAAAATACTCACTAGCATTATCACTTCTCAAGGTTTTAAGGCACACACCAAACTGGTTCGAATTTTAGCATGGAAATTGCAAAAATGAGAAAGTAACGTTGAGTTTGGGGATTTGTGAGGAGGTCTGGATCTAGATGGCTCTAGAAGGTGTTGTCTGATCTTTGTCAAGACTATGAGGTGCTATGAAGCAATTTTACGATAATCAGGCAACCATTAGTATTGCCAATAACCCAGTTCAACATGACAGGACTAAACATGTGCTTGACACACACTTTATCAAAGAGAAGTTTGACAATGTTAGCATCTGCATTCTTTACATATCTTCAAGCCAACAGATTGTTGATATCCTCACAAAGGGGCTCCTTAGACAAAGCTTTGATTTGTGTATAAGTAAGTTGAGTCTTTATGACGTTTACGTCCCAACTTGAGGGGGAGTGTTAGAAATAATGGGTTTAGGTCATGTTGAAAGTCCAAGGGTAGTTACGTAATTTACTTTGCCTATTTTTATTCAGTTAATTAGGCTCGTTTTGACTATAAATACTTCCCCTTTGTACCTTTATGAGTATTAGAAAATAGTAAAATTATCGACACTGGTTTTTCTCCCTGTTCTAGGATTTCAACATAAAATTGTGATTGTTCTTTGTCTCTACTTTCAATAGTGGTATTAGATTATCAGCCAAGGGAACAACTAAAAAGTGGTAAATCTAGACACTTTTAAGTTTTAGAATCATTGTAGCCATAGGGTACATAATAATTTTATTTGATTCCCAGCAGCCAATGATGCAGAATTGGACAATGTTCTGTAGCAGTTAGCTATCTTAGAATCCATAATTATAAAGGTAAATACATACATGAAAAGATGTCAGTTTGAAAAAAAGCGGTTCGTATCAAAATTTAAAAAGTGATTGGCAGAGAATCCTTGAGGGATATTTGGTTGATACTCACAAGTCACGCATTTGATATTTCCCCTTAGGCTTTGATGGGGCTATTTAGTCATGAAACTTGAAAGAAGGAGGTCAAAGATGAGACCTTTGTTATTTATTACAAACTAAAATGTCAAATTGATATTGCTAAATTACAGCAACTCTGCAGAGTTTTTAACTGAAGATTTTTCTTTATCAGTGTGTTTTTGGAGTCTATATGTTGGCTGAGCCTGATCCTAGGTTCACATATCTAGTTGTTAAGGAAGAATGATCAAAAAGGCTCACACACAAATCCTCTTTGACCCAATAATTTCCTTGCATTAAGTTTCAGAATGTAGAAGTAAAAAAAATGGTTTAAACCATGTCAAACAAGATGAATGTTGTTTAACTGATATTTCAGATCTATTTGGACATTGCACACAGAGATAATTTAGAAGGTGCACAATATATATATGTGTATATATAATTTTGCTTCTTCACCTCTTGGTTTTGCAACTCCGAGCAACTAGGATGCCAGTTGGTGGACTAGTCATCACCAACTGGCATCGGCTGTGCAACCAGAAAGAGTAATGAATGATACCCACTGAAGCTTTGACCCTAAAAGTTCCTCTGATGTTATAGACAACTTTGTTGTTCTGTACCTGTCGTCGAAGTACCAACCCAAAATTTTGTGGCAAGAAAACTAGGCTGGATATCAAGTGAACAGGTTGTAACCTTATTTCATTTTTCCTTTGACTGAAAGGCTGGATTGCTTGAGTTGCTATGAGTCTATCCCCAAAAAAGAGCTCTATGTCAGCATTCTCATATCTCACATCGACTCTGTGGTTTGGGTTGGTGAAATTTGCGAGAATGGTGAAGTCTCCGTTTAGATATTCAGGTGCATCAAAGTAGATTGTGCTGAGGCTGGCATTTGGTATGTCAAACAAAGGATTTCTTGGTCTAACAACCAGGAAAATGATCAAAGTAGCAATTCCAAGGAAGATAAGGAGAAGACTAAAAGCTAGACACAGGAATGCAAAACACCATATAATTGGATTTGTTTGTCGTGGCCGAGCTTGCTGTAGTAATTGTGGTTTTCTGTACTTACTTGAATCTGTGTGATTTGTATTTAGCAGTGGAGTGTGTGGTTTCGTAGCTCGATTTTGTACGATTATTTGATCCAAAGAAGCCAACTCCGCCTCTCTTGAAGATGAAGCCTGAGTTGGAGTAGATGCTTGAGCAACTGCTGCTGAGGTGGGGGATGGTCTGGTTGTTGGTAGAGCAGCACCGCTGGATGGCAAACTTGCTGGTGGAGCTATGGAAGTTGGTGGTGATGGTGGTGGTGGTGGTGGAGGATATAGGCGAGGCATCTGAACTAAGGCTGAATGAGAATCCTCAAACTCAAAGAGGAAGATGAAAGTTGATATCTTTACCAAATTGTTTATGTGAATCAATTGTCAAGTGATTCAAGTAAAAAAGAAAGGGGAAAAAAAAAGGAACTAAAGGAGCTTTTGATAAAGGGTGTGGGTCCAATGAGCTGTTTATTGATATTGGGGAAAGATGGGAGTGTCGTAAAAGATGAAATAAAGTTGAACCAAATAGTTGTCTTTGTTTGAATTGAATAACTTCAGCTTTAGGAATTGCAATTCCCTCCAACTATACCTTCAAAGGGGACAGCCATTTGTGTATTTACGATGTATTCCACATGTAATCTTGATGGCTATATTGAACAATTTTTTTTTGGAAAAGTGCATATATTATCCATGTAAATTAGTACTTTCATTAAAAAAATTTATTAGCAAATTATAGTGATTTCTCGAACTTTCTTGCAACCCTCCACACTTTTCACTCATGGCTACATTTTGGCCACAAGTGCGTAACATACTTAACTCTTCTAAGTTAACTAACGTCGAAATTGATTACATTTTAAGGGCCTGTTTGGTAACGTTCTCGTTTCCTGTTTCTTGTTCCCTGTTCCCTGTTTCCAGTTTTTCGTTCCTTCTTTTTTTAAAACAAGAAACAAGAATGTGTTCGGTAACAGTTTCTATTTCTTGTTTCTTGAAAAATAGAAACAGAAATAGAAAATTTGTTTGATAACTGTTTCTTGTTTCCTGATTTTCTTTGAAATTTATTTTTTTATTTTATTCACATTTAGTTCAATTAAACACCAAACAAAAATATATGTCCATTAAACATAAATTTTTTTTATCAAACCTAGATAGGAAGGTCTTCTTGTAATCTTATGGAGAACGAGATAAAATTTGAGATCTGAAGAACAGAGCCGACGAGAGGAAGACAAAAACCCACGATGAAGAGGAGGACTGAAACCCACGGAAAAGAGGAAAACAAAAACTCACAGCTAAAACACGGATATGACAAGAACCCGTAAATTCGACGAAAACCCACAGCGAAAAAATAATTCACATAAAGAGGAAGAGGAAAACCCAGATCCAGCGAAGAGGAAGGCGTCGTGTATAGGAAAGACGATGAGGGGCGAAGAGGAAGACGATGAGAGGCGAAGAGGAAGACGATGAGAGGCGAAGAGAAAAACAACGAAGATGATGAGAGGAAGAGGAAGAGGATGATTATTTGGAAAAGACGATGGAGATAAGACGAAGAAAAAGGAAACCACGTGGAGACTAGTTATTTGGAGAAGATGGAAATAAGAGGAAGATAAAGGAAATCACAAGAAAAAAATGAAAAAGGAAAATGAAATAGAAAAAAAATTGAAAAGAAGGAAAATGAAACCAATAAAAAAAATTGAGAAAAAAGAAAAGGAAATCAATAAAAAGAATTGAGAAAAAAGAAAAGGAAACCAATGGAAACAATTAAGAAAAAGAAAAAGGAAACTAATCGAAACAATTGAGAAAAAAAAAAGAAACCAATAAAAATAATTGAGGAACAGGAACGAGAGAAACTACTTTTTTTGTTTCCAATAATTCCTTATAAAATGAGAAACGTTTCTACATTTTTTTAGAATGAGAAACAGAGAACGTTACCAAACACTCCCGTTTCTTGAAAAATGAAAACAGAAACAGGAAACAGGAAACGAGAACGTTACCAAACGGGTCCTAAAAGTTTATACAGAAAAAAATATTACAAATTAATTTATTAAAACTACTTTTAAAAATAAATTACCTAGATAAAAAAAGAAATTTGATTTTATAAATATATAGTTATATATATATATGCATATATTTATTTATAATTATTTCTTTTAATACTTAAAACATAATCAACTAAAGTATAAATTTAACTCGAGAGTGTTATCATCTTAAACAATTATTTAGCCAATGATAATCCAACATAAAATTGTGTAATTACTCTGATAGTATGTCTATTTTAGTAGTTATTACAGTCTTCATTATGTTTAAGGTTTAAAATTTTGGAACACTTTTCTTACTTTATACTATACCTAGTTTTTCAAAAAATAACTTAAAAAAACTAAGCAATCTTAGCCAATAAAATATTCGCCTCTATCATGTGTCACTTTCTAAGTTGTTCATTTACGTGTACAATATATTTTCGTGCTGAATGTATGGCTAGGGTTATTCAATTGAGAAAGTCTAAAATGGCACAAACACATATGTTCATACGCGAGTAATTTAATCTAATCTTAAATGAGTTATGTCATTTATTCTGTCTATTAATTCTTCCTCTTGACATTATATGTTTCTTAATTAAATCATCAAAGTCAGTTCAACAAACACCACATCAACGTAAGTTCAATGCTTATTAGTTTTCTTCTTCTAATCTAATACATATAATATATACATCAGATAATACAATATTACAATATTCCTTCTTAGGTATCAATCCGTTGTATAGATGTACTAAAAAAGAAAAAGAAAAGAAAAAAGAAATTGTAAGATTAAGTAGGTCATTAGGGAGAGTTGATGAAAATATGGACTAAGTAAAGTAATGTTGAAAGTCAAATGTGTAAATAAGGATGGAAATTGAATAATACACAAACTTTTGATCTTTGTGATATATATTTATATAATATATATCATCAAATGGAAGGTTACATCTTGGGAAAAGGGAAAAGCCATTTTTGATTCTTAGCCTTTAAGATATCCAATTGGATTGATGTGAGAGAATACTGCTCAAGAAAGAGAAATCCTAATTTTTATTTATTTATTTGATTTTCTTGTTTCCTTTTATCTTTTCCCTAAATCTTAATTTCCACAAAATGCTTTACTTTTCTAGTATTTAGGTCATGCTTACTGTAGCTCAATTGAAATGAATTAATGATAATTTTAAGAGTAGATTCCATGTGATTACATTAAGTGTTATTTATTTGTGTTATGCAATGTGAATTGATACATGAGATTCACATCCAAATTTATAAACGAAAGTCATAATTTGATTGATGAGTGAAGGATGATCAATTTGAATATGTTTGCCCTCGTAAATAAAAGCAAAACTAAGAAGATATATATTTGATACAATACTATATATTTGATTTTTTTTTTTAAAAATAAACTATGATATATTTCATAAGTGCAAAAAATAAGACAATATGTATATTATATCATATTACCAAATGATATATGTAATCTACCTTTATATTTTATACTATATTTGTAAACACACAAAAACAAAGCCTTTCAGTGTATTTGACATGTACTTGAGATCTCAATATAGAGGTGGTCAATTTTTAGCTATAATTATAGAAAAAATAAATAAAGTCATCTAAAATGAAGAAAAAACATTAATTGAAAATATTCTACTAAGGTTTTTTTTATTTAAAAAATATAACAAACCGGCAAAATATTTATACTGTATAAAAAAATTTTGAAAACGGAGAAAGTCCACAGGCCCACAATGAAAAATACAAAAAATGCCCTAGTCAATAATTAATCGACCACACGCACACGTGTAATTCTTCTTCTAAACGATCATGATACATGATTGTGTATCATTACCTACACGATCATGTATCATGTAGGTAATGAAACACGATTGTAATACACGATCGTATAGGTAGTATCAACACAATCGTGTAGTTCTTTTTAATGATGGAAAAAATGCTTCAAATCTAAATGATTGTGTTGACCATGCTAAACAATCTTGTTGACCATAGTAAACGATCGTTTAGATCATATCCACATGATCGTGTAATTCTTTTTAAACGATGGGAAGTATACTAAACGATTGTGTTGACAATGGTAAACAAGCGTTTAAATCATGTCAAAGTGATAAAACGATCTTGATTTCTTGAATATGAGAAAGATGAAGTAGTTTCAAAGAATCTTATTGAAAAATAAGGGTAAAGATGAAATAGAATATTTAAACAGAAGAATAAATCGATAAAAAATATAAGAAAGAAAATCTGAAAGAGGAACTTAAGAAACCTGGAAGAAAAGATGAATAAATTCCAAAGAATAAGAAGAAAGAGAAGTGACAAATCGTCAATATCAAGGGAAAAACTGAAATTTGTAAAATATTTTACCGGCTTCATGTGTTTTTTATTTTCGTTACACAAATCGTAAATATTTTTTAGTTTGGTTACATTTTTTAAAATTAAACTTTATATGAATATAAAAAAATTAATAAATAAAAAACAAAGTAAAAATTCAAAACTATATTAATAATCAAAGAATTAAATATTTCAAAATCAATTGATGATTGATAATATAATTAATGATATTTTAAAAGTAAAATCATTATATAACTAATAAATTAAAATTTGACAAAATTAAAATATAAGAGTATCAAAAGGTTAAAAATGTTCTAAATCATGAAATATTATTAAATTTTAGTGCATTTATCTAATATTGATTATAAAGTAGGTTAATTTAATAAATCTTTCGTATTGGAGCATAAAATTAAAAGAAAAATTTAGAGGTACAGCCAAGTTCACATCCCATATTTCACAAATCTTCATTTAACCTTAATACTCATTCTCTCCCTCAATAAAAGTTTCTAAATATTTTACATTTAATTATATTAAAAAAATCAACCAAAAATGTTTTTAAACATTATCAAACACGATTTTGCAATTAATATGATGTATTGTAGTTACTATTTATTGTTATTATTATATTATTTGATTTATATGCTATTTATTTTAATTTTAAGGGTTTTGTTGTTTAAATATAATTCTTATTTGATTTTAGTTATATTTATTTTTCACGTTTGTTTTTATCTTCTCCGAGGCATACCTTTTTTTTTTCAAAAAAAATTTTTTTTTTTGTTTTTTTAAAAAAAAAAAAAAAAAAAAAAAAAAATTACAAGATAAAAAAATTATATGTAATTAATTTTTTTTTATCATGAATATATCACATTATTTATTTGAGAAATATACTCTAAAAACTAATTACAGTTGAAAATATTGTAAAAAAAAAAAAAGAACAATATATACGAAAAAAGTCATTGAATATCATGATGCAAAACTAAATCCAATATATCATCGAAAATGTATCTGTAAAAAAGTTGATTGTTAAAAAGAAACAAGAATAAATATAACTAAAATCAAATGAGAAAAATATTTAACAAACAAAATCCCTAAAAATGAAGGAATAAATATCCTATAAATCAAATATTATAACTAAGATGCATACGATTAAGGTAAAAATAAATAAATTTTAGGCAAGTTAATTTATATTTTACCAAAAGTGTATTTCCATTTTTTGTTCTTTTTTTTTTTCAAACCCTTATAATTATGATCAAGCCAATAAGACAATTGAGTTTAACATTTATGAAAAATCTTAACATATTAGATTATTTATGAAAAAAAAATAGCAGGTTTAGGTTATTAGTGTAATAAGGTATATTAAATTAGATCATTAGTGTAGAAAACTCTTAATTAAAATCGAGTCAAGATAAGTAAAGTCGCTCACGTCCAAAATCCAACTCAATTTAAGTTCGTGGCAAAATTTTGGGTCAAAGAAAAGATTGGATTCAAGTGCAACTTCAGTCCATGCTATTTTTGGTTTTAAGTCCAAGACCCATAAAATTCTCATTTGAAAAAAGGGGTTGGAAGAACTTAATACTCACTTACTTTAGACACGATTTTACGCAAATGTTTCAAAATTTCATTTATTTTCTTAATTAAGATTTTGTGATTTTCAATGACCATTTTATCCTTCACATCAATTATAAATGATATTTATTTTTGAAAAAATATATAATATAATATCATAATTATATGATATCACATTTATCATATATTTTATAACTTACCTAATTAATGTAATAAAAAAATTGGATTTTTATTTTTATTTAATAATAGGATGTTATTTATTAGAGATCCAATTTTAATAGGATAGAAAATTGAGTTAAATATGGTAATAATATATTAAATAATTTCTATAAAATGAATGAATTTATCTTTATTGAATTTCATCCGGCATCCTAATTTCACATTCTTCTTCCACCTTTCTGACGTCTTTCACCGATCGGTTTAGTCGTCATATCTATTACACTATATATTAAATATCATTAAGCATTAAGCATCAAACATCAAACATTAAGCATCACACACATAATATATCATTAAGCAGCAAACACACTATAATATATATTATACACTATATATAAAATACCATTAGAAATACCTTTTCCTAATTGTATTGATATAAATTTGTACTTTCACATAATGTAATTAAATTTGTTACAAAATTAAAATACAATGTAAAATATGCACACATACATTGTTATCTAATATTGTATTAAATATATATGGGTATATACTATTTAATTAAATCGAAAACAATTTTAGTCACGATAAGATTTCACAAATTAACTTCCAATATATGAAAATCAATGCAAATTTGATGAAATATAATAAATATATATAAGAAATTATTAAATTACGTGAAATATATGAAAAACAATGCAAAACAAAAGAAAATTACGTGGTATATATATTTGACTGACTGTACATAGGGGTATATACTGTAAATTACGTGGCATATATACTCCATTCATTGTAAATTTTCTTTATTGCAAAAATGATGTAGAACATTCTCCTTTCTTGATGTTTTTCTGAAGTTCTTTAGCTAATTCTTGAGTATCTTGAATTACCATTCTTGTATTTTAGGATTAGTTATTCTTTAGTTAAAGCTTGTGTATCTTGAGATACTAATCTTGTATCTTAAGTTAGTTATAAATAAACTAACTCAACTTCAAGTTAGTTCTAAAACAACTAACTTCTAACAACTCTTGTAAAATTCTAGCCAAAAAGGCTTCCCATCTCATTAATAAATCATATATTAGAAGTATTATTCATAAAAACTCCTAAGCTTTGTAATTACTGCATCAATTGGTATCAGAGCGTGATCCTAGCTCACCCTTCCCACAAAAACTTGGATCTTACCACTCATAACCCCGACGTAGAAGCCTCTTTCGACCAACACTTGCAGTTGGTGGAACAAACTGTTGAAGAACTCTGAAAAGGACAATCAGATATACAACAATCTCTAGTAGAATTAACTAATCTTTTTACCCGATTTCATGTCTAGCCCTTAGAAGAAGCAATCCAACCCCCAAGGAACCGAATTGCAGCAAACCAAGAAAGGCAAGAAAGACCAAGAAACCTAGCTGCAAACTAAGAACTACCAAGAAATCAACCTATTCACATCCACAACAACTGACTATATGGAAACAACCTACTTGGATATTTGTTAGAAGATTATGACTCTTCCGATGAAGACAGCTTGCTGTACATTCATCAAGAACCACAACAAGGACTTAGGTTTCGGCCGAATTTTCAAGAAGATCAAGAAATACGTATGAAAGTAGATCTTCCAACTTTCAATGGTCGAATGGACGTAGAAAAGTTTCTTGATTGGATAAAGAACGTGGAGAATTTTTTCGATTATGCCAGTACAATCGAACATAAGAAGGTTCGATTAGTTGCTCTCACTTCAAGGTGGTGCAAGCGCTTGGTGGGATCAATTACAAAACAATAGAAGATTATTTAGCAAACAACCAATAAGAAGTTGGCCAAAGATGTTACGTATAATGAAGAAAAGATTCCTACCAATCAACTACCAGCAATTACTTTACAATCAGTATCAATAGTGTCATCAAGGCTCACGAAACATCATGGTTTATACAGAAGAATTCTATAGACTTGGTGCTCGAAATAATCTTCTTGAAACAGAACACCAACAAATTTCCAGGTTTATTCATGGTCTCACTATAAGAGATTGGTGTATTCCCGACGAGTTATAGCGTCGGGGAATATTAAGAAAAACGTTGGGAACAACTTTTTCGACGTATTCTTCAACGTTGGGATGGACATCGATAAAATTGTGTCGGGAGACCCATCCCCGACACACCACAGAATTGTGTCAGCATTTCATATCTCCCAATGTTACTTTCACTGACGTCTATAATGCGTCGGGTAACCTCTAGAAATCTACCGACATTCTTCTCACGTCGGGAGAAGGTGTTTCTCGACACTGCATCGTGAAACTTGTCCTTGATGCCATTTACATGCGTCGGGGATAAACCTTTTTCCCAACACATTATCTGCGTCGGGAATAGTATTTAATTTTTTTATTTTACATTATTATCATTAGTACTAATTATTTATTTTGTTTAATTTTAATTTTTTTTTCTTTCAATTGTAGTTTCTATTCGATTCTATTTTGATTTTGATTTAGTTTAAATAAAACCCGAACAACCAAAATAGTAAATAATATATCCAAATCGAAATTGTATTATAATTAGATAAACGTCACAAGAACATAGTTTCAAATTCGTTAAAGTGACATGAAAAAGGAAATTAAAATAAGAAAGTTGTAGACGCCTCACGATCCTCCCTGTGTCCGACTCATTTCTTCCATTTGTTTAAACTGCATCTTAGAGAACCTTCTCTGCTCTTCAATCATGCATCTAGTTTCTTGAATCTCAAGTCTTTGTTACTTAATGAGGATTACATTAGCTTGTTCAACCGTTGTAGAATGCGAACAAGTGGTCGAAGAACTGTTACCAGGAATTTTGCGGGACTTGGGCCTGGTCCCCAACCAAGACCTTTTAAGTAGCCGGACCCTTACCCAAAATGATCTCGCAAATATCATTATCAGAGAGTGGCTTAGAACCCTCTGGGGTAGGCTGGGACTAAAGTTCCAGCATTTGACTCTGCAACAAATAAAATTTTATGTAAGTTATGAATTGGAGAAGTATAAGTATATAATTTAGACAAAATCAAGTTCAAACTAACATGCGCATCCGCAGCCGCCTGTGAAATGAATTCTTCACTCAGAGCGTAGGTTTCTTTGAATAATCCTAGCCGGTCGATTGGTAGATCTCGTTCTTCAGAGAGGTCATGCTGTCATTGTAGAAACGACTTCGACTCACTACTATGTTTGTAAGGCTGCTTCTGCCTAGTAGCCTTGTTCATCTGTGATTGCTCCTGCATGAAAATGTTTGTTAAAAGTACACACGCGCATTAAGAAAATTAAGTAAAATAACATATATCATTGGAATTCGTTGATCTCACCTGAAATGCACGACTCATGTAGTGATCACACTGGAAGTGCCAATCTTCCATACGTCCCACCAATATGTTAGGTGGGTTGGCACGTGCCTGTTTCGGGTCGTTGTACAGTTTGAAATGTTTGTGACAGTCGCTTCTGAACTCTTTAAAAGATGTGAGCCTCTGATGCTCAACAAATCTAGTAAGTGCATGATCGTTGAAATTAAGCACGAAAAGGTGCTAGAAACGAAAAAAATTCACACGTTAGTTTTGTTTATATAATGATGTGTATGTCTCTACAGAAAAACTAATGCACTTTTGATTTGACCTGCATATCGCCCTTAATGACCTCAATGTATTCTCTCCCAACATTAGCCCACTTAAGGCAGTGGACAAGAAATGTATTTCTCACACACACACCAATGGTGTTGCTGAATCGGACAACATGTGGAGATATTGGCTTCTCTGCTCCTGGAGCTATGGTAATTGGAATTCTATCATTTTTATGAACGTACCTCTCCAACTCGATGTTTCAAGACTATTAACGCCTTCTCGGAGTTGAAGTAGGTTGAGACACTTCTGCTGCAGAAATGAAGTTATGTTAGAAACAAATCGTGACTAAAAAAAACTGTTTGTAATTAACACTCATCCGATGTGTCTCTAACAAGGCGAAAATTGACATGCAAAAAGATTATGCAAAGAGTAGGTAAGGTCGTTATCAATGAAGGGTACTCACCTAAACGCCTTGACGAAAAATTATTTATAGTTACCATTGATTTTACTGTAGATAGAAGCAAGCATGGGTGTCGAACCCAAGGGAGTGATTGATTTTTTCTTGAATGAAATGCTTGAAAATATAGAGATTAGTAACAAAAGGAAGATAAAAGTATTGAAAACAAATTGGGGAAAATTGTAGGAGGGAATGAGAAGGGGAGTTTGGTATGCAAAACAATTCACAAAAAAAAGAAGATACTAGATATTGAATTCCAAGATGGTAAGTGAGGCATGGGCTTAGGCTTACATCAAATCTTATCATTGAATCAAAGAAGGTAAGGAAATTGAATTATGCACAGCTTTAAAGAGATTTTGATTCAAGGTTTCCTTGCAAGATCAAATTGCTTGATCTTGGAAGGAATTCTTGAATCAAAATTAAAAAAAAACAAGTAAAGAATTTCAAGGGGTTTAGTTTGATCATTGCAATTCTAACTAAACCCATTATTCTTTTCTTTAAAAGAAAACACAAGATGGATCAACAACAACTTTATATTCAAGGAATCAAAGAGAAATTAATTTGTGCACAAAAAAGGTATTCAATTTAATTCCAAGAATTATCAAAATCAATTGAAATCCAAAAGAGGCATTACACAATTATAAAATTGGGAGAGATAAAATGAAGAATCATGGAAATTTTGTATATAAGCAAGTAAATCAACTAATCTTGGATTAATTGAAATACTAGGGGTAAATTGCTTACAATATTGAACCAAAAATTCATAAAATCAATAATCAAGATTACAAAATTCAATAAAATTGAATTAAACATCCAACTCTTGATTCAATTTATTATTGATTCTAACAAAAATTACATGGGAATCAAAGACTAATCAAACCCTAATTATAAAGAAAAATCTAATTAATCAAATTCTCAAAGATTGGAAATGCCTAAGCCCAATTTACCTCAAAAGATTAGCCTTCCATCTTCAATATTTCTGGAAAAATGGTTGAAGATGAAAAATTATAGAGAGAGGGTAGAGAAATTGGAATTTGGAGGGAATTGAGAGTAATTTTGGATGATATTGTGAATTGTATTGAATTGAAATTGTGAAATTAGGGGTTAATTGGGGGTATTTATAGGGAGAGATAGAGGAAATGGGCCAAAGTGTATTTCTAAGCCCATATCCAAGAAGAAAAGATGAAAATTGGAGTAATTTCGGAAGTTTGGATATTAATTACAAAAATGCCACAAAAAAAATGGAAAAAAATAAAATTGCGTTGGCTGGGATTCGAACTCGGGTGGCTAAGGGGCGCGCGGGCTAAGATTGCGCCACGTGGCGCAAGGAGAATCGTCTGATTGTTGAAGACACGGATTGAGGGAAATATGTAGTAAATATTATGCGTGAAGGGAGACTCGAACCCGTGATCTCGAGGATAGGCGTGCGCAGGTGAGGGGTTGACACGTGTCAACCATTCAATATTTACGAAAATGCCCTTTATGATTAATTTGCCCGTTCTCATTCGTTTGAACTCCGATTTAGGTGATTTTCGTGTCGTTGGGTTCGTATCGGAGTCTACTTCATATTCTGCATAAAAATATAGAAATAGTAAAATTTTGCATAAAGAATGCGAGAATAGACTATCTTTAAAAGGGTCAATATTTGTCCCAACAGTTTCTCACTAAAGACATTGTCAGTCCCACGTTGTTCAAATCGTTGCCAAACTGAAGAAATAGAGCATATGTGTCTTCAAAATTACTTTGTGGGAATGAAGAAGACATAGTACCTGTACACATATGACTCAAAATTAATACAAATATGAGCACATGAAACTGAATGCATAAAATAATGAAATATGTGGATACGTGGTTCTTCAACATCATTCGTAATCACTAGATTCACTTTGATGGGACAATTGATCATCCTCATCGTCTATGAAGTCGTTTGCAACGTTCGAACGAATCGGTCTTTCAACAACTGCAGGATCAACGTCGGGTCTGCACAGTGTAACATCCTCAACTGTCTCAATGACATGATGTCCGTAGCCAACGATTTCCACTATATTCAGTTTTTTATTGTCAACATCATCGACTTTCGACACATCCCAAATCCGTTTATGCTGGACCACTTGAACAACCCTCCAATTTGTACCATTTTTTGGATTCTCTATGTAAAATACTTGGTGTCTTTGCGTTGCAAGGATGACTGGTTCGTCTGCGAACCAAAATTGGGACGTGTTGATTGATTTGTACCCTAACTCCACATGTGTCCTGTGACTTTTGTTGTTGTTTGTGTCATACCACCTACACTTAAATAGCCAGACACGTCGTCCTATGGAATAATGAACGTCCAACACTTTATCAAGAACACCGTAGAAATTAATATTCTCTCCACAGACTACCATTACTCCATTGTTTTGAGTAGTGCGTATGGAATCTCGTTCTATTGTGTGAAATCTCACTCCACTGACAATGCATCCACTGTAACACCGAACATCAGTTGTTTGTGCCATCGTAAGTGAAAATAAATCAGTGGAAATGTTTTCTCTCTCGTGCATTTTTATGACCTAATTTTGAACCATTCAGAAAATGCTCATTGGTGTCTTCTGTTAAACTCCCGAGTGTTTTGAACTTGTGGACCTATCAACCGCAAGTGTCTCCTAGTAACTAAATGTTATATAATGAAGACGTAAAATATCAACTATATGATGATCTAAGTCAAAGGTTAGAAATGCTTACTTGCGGTACTCTGATATTTCATCTACATTGTTGACAATGTATAAGTGAAATAGGCGTTTCTCTTCATGTGATAGATGTCGAACGCTTGATGTCCCTAATGGTTTTACTTTCTAAATGAAGATTTCGAACTCTCCCATCACCTCATCATTCAGAATTCTATCATCGTTTCGTTCATCTCTAGTGAATCACGTCTCAATTCCACTTAGGTATTGCGAACAAAAGGTTCTTGATTCATTCATCAGATATGCTTCTTCAATAGACCCCTCAGGACATGCTTTGTTACGCACATACTGTTTTAATGTGCGTAAACTTCTTTCAATACGATACATCCAACTATAAGAAACCTATCCAACAATCTTGGTTTCGTTTGGTAAATGAACAACAAGATGTGCCATTACGTTGAAGAAGGCAGGTGGAAATATTATTTCCAATTTACAAAGTATGACTATAATATCTGCCTGCAGTCTGTCCAACTCACTTACTCGTATCATTCTGACGCACAAATCACGAAAAAGTTACACAGTTCAGTAACAACAATGTATACATTTTTTGGTAAGAAAGCTCTAGCATCAATAGGTAGAAGTCGATGTAGCAAAACATAACAATCGTGAGTTATGAGATCTGAAATTTTCCCTTATTTTTCATGCACACATCGTGAAATATTAGAAATAGATCCATTGAAAAACTTCACAGATTTCAAGAACTTGCAAAACTCAACTCACTCGTTGCTAGTTAATGTGCAACTTGCATGTGGCTTCACCAATCAGTTACCAACTTCTATGAGATGTAAATCCTTTCTAATCTTGTAGGTCCAATCGTGCATTGGTGGTGTCTTTGATTTTTCCTTCAATATTTAACAACTTACCAACCAAGTTATCGCAAATGTTCTTTTCAATATGCATTACGTCTAGTTTGTGACATAATAATAATCTTGACCAGTAAGGAAGTTCGAAGAAAATGCTTCACTTAGTCCAATTAGTTCGAAGAAAATGTTTACTAAGAACTGGAAATTCCAATTGATCTACTTGTTCTATTACTTCGTGCCCATTCATTACCATTGGAGCAACCCTACGCTCTACTTGCCATTGTGCAACCTACTTCTTCTCCAAACATGGTTGTCAGAAAGATAACATCGATGTCCCATGAAAGATATTTTTCTTCGTATCTCGAAGAATGATCTATCTCTCATGTATATGGGACATGCCTGATACCCTTTTATACTCGACCCCGATAAATCACCATACATTGAAAAGTCATTTATCGTCCACAACAAGATTGCGTACAACTGAAAGAAATTATTGGTAAGGGAATCATACATAGGCACCCCAAAAGTCTATAACTGTTTAAGTTCGTCAATCAAGGGTCTAAGGTAAACATCAATTTGCCTATCAGGAAATTTTGGACCGAGAATGAGCAATGTCATGAAAAAAGTTGACTCTTTCATGCATTTCCATGGTGGCAAATTATAAGGAATTAATACCACAGACCACATATTGTACGGGATACTCATATGATCGAACGGATTAAAACCATCTGAAACTAACCCCAGATGAATGTTTCGTGCATCTGTAGCGAAATCAGGGAATTCAGAATCAAAATGTTTTCACCCATCCGCATCGGCTGGATGTCTTAACACATCATTTGTTTGAACACGTTTGTCATGGTGTCATCTCATGTTAGAGGATCCTTTTTGCGAAATAAATAAGCGTTGTAATCTCGGTATCAAAGGAAAGTGATGCAATACCTTATGTTAAATTTTTTTCCTCTGTTATTAGGACTAACCTTGTACCGAAACTTACCTCAAGTTGGACAAAACTACAAATCCTCAAACTCCTTCCAATACAGGACACAGTCGTACTTACAAGCATGAATAGTTTCATATCCCAGCCCCAAGTCACACAATTTTCGTTTAGCTTCGTAGAATGAACTAGGCAGATTGGTACCACACATTGGAAACACACTCTTTATTAAGTCTAACATCATGTCAAATGACTTGTTACTCCAACCGTTTAAAACCTTTATGTGCATCATCTTAACCAAAAACTTCAGGGAAGAGTATTCAGAACAATCGAGGTATAACTCACTATGAGCTTCATTCAATAAGTCATGAAATATGTTTGATGTTTCTTCTTTTATATTTACCTCAATCAGAGCTTCTATTTCCCGTTCGTGTTGAATCGAAGCTTGTAAATCGTTAAGCATATCAAACATTTCATCTTCTTCATAAAAAAGGTTACTACTAGTTGCTTCATCAAAAGGGTTACTACTGGTTCCTTCATCAAACCTTTCAATACCTCTATGTAACACTACAAGAAATAACATATACCATAGCTAACGAAAAAGACTATAATAGACTTTTTATAACCTTTTTCGAAAGTCTTGACAACCCATGTTATTAAAAGTCTGAGACTTTTTATAGCGTTTTTTTGAAGCTATAATGAGTGCTATTGTAGAGTATGAAGATATAGCCTATATATGTTGCTATTAAAACATTTGATTGCATTTTTCATTAGAGCTATAATAAGTTAATATAGCTTAAACAATGTGCTATTTATAACATATAATAGCATTTTTTCAATGTTATAATATAGTATTCACAGCTTTAATATTAAGCTATAATAATGTCATTTAATCCTTTCCAATTATTACAATAATTTTAATAATATTTTAATTGGATTTCTTTTTTTGCTAGATAAATCATTATGTAGCTTTAACTTATGGCTATGAAAGAGATAACTTTTTTCTCAAAAATAAATTTTGAATTAATTAGCTTTTAATAAATTTTAGTTTAAGCACTCAACTTTAGTTAAATCTTCACATAAATACTTCATAGCACAATAAATACTAATAACTTCCATTCATAATCTATTAAAATTACAAAATATAGTATTCAATAATTTAATAAACTTAATAATACAAAGGTAAATAAAATATTTAGTGATGAATGTCACAAGTTTGGCAATGCTAAACTAATAGAACATACAAGCAAAACCATATCATGGAAGCGCTCATCTATTTCATTAAGCCACAAGAAAATTTTGGATTTAATTTGACCCACAAGATTATGGATGGAAATATGACAGGAAATATTGTGCTGAATATGTTTGTCTTCAAAATAGGGACTGCAGCAGGAGAATTAGTTGTAGCTTGTACCATCCACCTGAAAAAAGAAATTTCATGGAATAAGTAAATCAAAATCCATAAGAGACTAAATATGATCTCTTAACGAAAAACTTGAAGACTAATTTTGATGTTTTAAATATTAATGAACCAAAATTAAGAAAATGAAAAAAATGTTTAATGAATAAAATCAAACTTTTAAAAGTTCAACCACATCAACAAATAGAAATCAAGACAAAAATCAGACTTAAAGTTTGATCTAGTCAAATATAACAAACACGTAATGGCCAAACCCAAAAATATATGGCATCATATTATACATAGGATACTCATTGAAAAGCTTATTATAATATTGCTTCACTAGATTTTGCTTCCACGATGTATCCATGTCATCTTCCTTTGAACAAATGAACCTTGAAAATAATTCCTTGTAAATAGCCTATAAACTTGCTTAATATTCCAAAGAAATTTAATATTTATACAAACACACATGTGAAACAAAATCTTATAAAACCTATAAAAGAAGAAACTTAATCAATTCATAGAGTTACTCTATCCATTTGACATTATTCACAGTATTCCATCAACATTATTCACAATTTTAGATTGTTCAAGGTAGCTTAAGAGGAGGCAAACCTTTTCAGAAGAAAATTACCATGGACCAAAGGAAATGACTTCACTAAACAATCTTAGAGAGTTCACTTTCTGTTGCAAACTTGAAAAGAAAATAACTTGCTGAAAATGTGGAAAGGCTTCACTGTTTGAACAATGATCTTGAAGAGAAAGTAAGATTGTTAGAAGGCAATCTGGAGTTTAAAGGCAAATACATTGCGCAACAACAATCTCAGGAAATGAGATAAGGAAAAAGGCAAATACATAGCTCCAAAGTTTTCACAACCAACCAAGGTGTGAAAAGTTTTCTGCAATGGCAAACACCCCAATGGTTTTAAGCTTTGTTTCTTTATTAAGAAAAAAGCAAAATTATCACCAACAAGAAATAGTATCGTTGACTACCTGTGGCAAGATCCACTGCACGATCGTATAACCATTTACTCCTCCGTAGTGGCATGAATGTTTTAGAAACACCTTACAACTTGGAGTACTGAAGTATGTCGAGAGCTAAAAGATAGAAAAAGAAACAAAATTTTGTGTATAAATATATTGTCAACGGTGTACACAATATATTGAATAACAAATATATCGAACAACCTGAGAGAGGAAAACAACCTCCGCATAGACCTGTTGTCAACAGAGTACACAGTATATTGAATAACAAATGAAAAGGATCGGGTAGATTCTTATAACAAACAAATACTTAAACAACATCTTCTCGTGAACTGCTCTAAAATGGCTAAAGTTTCTCGATTAACATGCTAATAGAGATTATGATGTAAACCCCCAAAAAAATAGCTTTCATCTAAATCAAATAGTCTATTCCATCATTTTTTTTTTATAATAAGCTGAAGACAAGAGAGGTACACTTGACTACGATCACCTTAAAAAATATAGAAAAGTTTAAGAGCAAAAACAACATAAGAGAATTACAGAAGAAGCCAACAAAATTAAAGTCAGAAAAGAATAAGGAACCTCACTCACTTGATGATGGAAGGTACAAACGACTGCCAAAAATAGCAAGGAAAGGGACAAACACAAGTGAGATGAGGTCATTTCATCCAAGATTGATCAAATACAAGTGAGACCTTACACAAATTCAAGGAATAATTTTAGTTTATATATGAAAGTAAAACTAAAGTAAATATGATGATAAATAAATGAGAAAACAAAAAAAGGGAATGGCTAAAATCTATCTTACAGACCAAATAAAATTAACAAAAGATTCTAGCTTTAAATACTCTTGTTTTGCAAAAACCAGTGGAGTGGTGTTAACATTAATGATTCCGACTTCAAGAGATATTGATAACTTATCTTATTAGTTTCAATCCTGTTAGGATATTTTGTCAAATAGTTTATAATATTTATTAAAACAAAAAATTATTTTTATGAAGTTACCAAGTTTTCCTATTATTTAGATTCTTGGTATGAGTTTGACATAAAATATTCTGAGAATACATATATGAGAAGATTGATGGTTGTGGGAGAGATGAAAAAACCCGATTATGAAAAGATATATATGAACTCGTCTGATCAAATTGTTAAAAGGTGAAGGTTTAATGAATATATCATATTGATCTTGACATTGTAGACTGTGTTGTTGATATGTGAATGATGAGAAGATAAGAAATATATTCATATGAAGACCATTGAATGAAGGGATCAATTCACGAAGTTAGGGGGAGCCTGGACTAGTCTTAGAAGAGATTCTGTGTACCTTCAGGGGGAGCCTGAGTTTACTTCTAGTTATGATTATAACTATTTAATGTCACGAGTGAGATAAGTTACATATGATGAATCTCAATAATATTTCTTATATGAGCAAAGAAGCTCCCCAGATGTAGACCATATTTGCCAAACTGGGTTACCAAAGTGCACTGTGTTAATTACTTTCTGTGTGCTTTAGTTATTCGTATAGTTAAATACTTGTGATATAGCTAAAGGGTATTTAACTTAATCACTTTTCAATTGGTATCAGAGCGGGTTCGATATAAATGGAAACGCCAAGAGAAGTTGCCGTTGCTACAAGACCACCCATATTGGATGGAAAAAACTATTCTTATTGGAAAACTCGCATGGCGTCATACCTAAAGTCTCTGGATGAAAAGGCCTGGAAAGTAGTTAAAGTTGGATGGAAACCACCTATGATTACTGTTGATGGCAAGTCTGTTCCAAAACCAGAGGAAGATTGGACTGATGCAGAGGAGCAGGAATTCTTGGGAAATTCTCGAGCTCTCAATGCCATATATAATGGAGTCTACCTGAACATGTTCAAATTAATCAACTCCTGTGTTATAGCAAAAGACGCATGGAAAAAACTTGAAGTAGCCTTTGAGGGAACATCTAAAGTAAAAACCTCTTGCCTACTGCTGCTGACTTCTAAATTTGAGTCACTAAGAATGATGGAAGAAGAAACCATAACTGAGTACAATGTACGGGTTCTGGAAATTGCCAATGATTCTTTTAATCTTGGTGAAGGAATTTCAAAAGCAAAGCTTGTTAGGAAAGTCTTACGATCTCTCTCTAAAAGATTTGATATGAAAGTCATTGCTATTGAAGAAGCACATGATGTCACTACTTTTTCTCTAGATGAATTGTTTGGTTCCTTACTCACATTTGAAATCTCATTAGCAGATAGAGTAGAAAGTAAAGGCAAAGGTGTGCGTTCCAATCAATTCATGAAGATGAATCCCTTGAGAAAGGAAAAGCGCCTTATGATAAAGTGAATGAATCAATTGCCATGCTAACAAAACAATTTTTTAACGTGATCAAGAAAATTAGTAGTTCCAGCAACTATGGATGAAATAATCGATTTCAAAATAATTTTAGAAGAAGATAATTTGATAGACCTAATGCCTGAGAGTCAGATCAATCAAATAACAGAGAATCATATCGATCAAATACCAGAGACAATAGACATTTCAAATGCAGGGAATGTAGAGGTCATGGTCATTATCAAGCCGAATGCCCAACCTATTTGAGAAGACAAAAGAAAAGCTTTGGGGTTACCTTATCTGATGAAGAATCTGATGAAATAGCTGAAGAGGAAGAGTTTGTAAATGCCTTTATAAGTATTGCCTCAAATGATGAAAAAGATTCGAACTATCAGTCCGATGGGGATTTAAACTGTCAGTCTAATAAAAACATGTCTTATAGTAAAATATTTTACAGTGGAAAGAAGATACGACAGTCCGTGCCATTCAGAAAGAAAAGATTCAAGGATTAAAGGAAGAGAATCAAAGACTTCTCACGGTCATTTCCTATCTGAAACTCAAATTTAAAGTAGTTCAAATGGAACATGAGCAACTAGAAAAATATGTAAAGATGCTGAATTGAAGTACTGGATGTCTGGATCAAATTTTGTCCATGGGAAGAACTGGTTCGTCTAAGCAAGGTCTTGGCTATAATGGGGTCTTAAATCTGGATAAACGAGAAAGTAAAACTGTATTCATGCCAGCTCGTGATAATGATGTAAGAGGAAATTTGAGTCCTAAAAAACATGGTAAAAACCCATTTGCAGCACATATATGGGTATGTCACTTCTGCTGAAAGAGAGGACATATTAAACCATTCTGTTACAAAATGAAAGATATACACAGATATAAATGGAGATTGACGTCAAATTTGAGAAATGGGCATCTCACACAGAAGCACTGTCATGAAAGGGCCACAAATATTAAAAAAGTTTGGAAAATTAAGCAACACTAAGAGAAGGGAAATATAGCATTCACGTCTGTTCAAGTGTCTCGAGAAGATTGGTTTTTTGATAGTGGATGCTCAAGGCATATGACTGGAAATTGTTCCTACTTTTCTTACTTAATTGAATGTTCCTCAAGATATGTGACCTTTGGTGATGGTGCCAAAGGAAGAATCCTAGCAAAAGGAGATATAATAGGACAACACCTTCCTAGACTGAATAATGTACGATATGTTGAAGGCCTCACTGCAAACCTTATCAGCATCAGTCAATTATGTGATCAAGGGTATAATGTAAACTTTTGCAAAGAAAACTGCATAGTAACCATTGAGTACAATGTTGAGATTATGCGAGGAATTTGTCAAACTGATAATTGCTATCATTGGAGCTCAAATAAAACTGATTCTTGTAATCTTTCAAAAGATCTAACTTAACAGTGGCACAAAAAGCTAGGTCACATCAGCCTTGGTACGTTAGAAAAAGCTCTTAAACATGATGCAATTGTAGGGCTTCCTACACTGGATGTAAAACGCCAATTTTTTGTGTAAAGACTGTCAACGGGGAAAACAAATCTGAACTACTCATAAAAAGGTTAGTGAGTGTTATACTAACAGGGTTCTTGAACATCTGCATATGGATCTCATGGGTCCAATGCAAACTGAAAGCTTAGGGAAGAAGAGATATGTGTTTGTTTGTGTGGATGACTACTCCCAGTTTACTTGGGTTAGATTTTTTAAAAATAAGTCTGAAATAGCTAAAGTATGTATCAATTTATGTCGCAATCTACAATGAGAATGAGGGCTAAACATAATAAGATTACGGAGCGATCATGGAAAAGAATTCAAAAATGAAGAACTTGATTTCTTTTGTGAAAGTGAAGGGATCACCCATGAATACTCAGCTCCTTTAACTCCACAACAGAATGAGGTTGTTGAAAGAAAAAATCGTACTCTACAGGAGATGGCCAGAGTAATGCTTCATGCCAAGGATTTGTCATTACGATTCTAGGCTGAAGCTATGCGTACTGCCTGTCACATTTATAATCGAGTGATAATTCGTACAGGAGCCACTGTGACGTTGTATGAATTATGGAAAGGTGAGAAATCTAATGTAAAATACTTTCATATCTTTGGCATTGTTTGTTACATTCTTGAAGATAGAGAATATCATAGAAAATTGGATGTCAAGTCTGATAAAGGGATTTTTCTGGCTTACTGACCAAGTAGTCGAGCATACCGAATATACAACACCAGGATTCAATCAGTAATGGAGTCTATCAATATTGTTGTGAATGATGATGAGAAGATCTCCCTCAAAGGTCAGGATGATGAAGATGTTGTACTAATACAAAACACTAAACTACTGATTGATATGGTGCCAGATGTAGATACTGTGTCACATGCTATATCTGATGTTCCCGACAGGTTAAACAACTTTGAATCCACTCATGAAACAATTGTGTCAGAATCAGGTCCTCCAGCTCATGTGACCAAAAATCCTCCTCCAAGTTATAACATTGGTGATGTACAGAGTGGAGTCACAATCAGAAAGAAAGATAGCATTGATTATGCAAAGTTAATTGCTAATGTCTGTTTCACTTCATCCATTGAACCAAGATCAGTCACAAAAGCTCTCCATGATGAGTTCTTCAATTCCAACGTAATAATGTCTGGACGCTAGTACCCAAACCAGAAATTTTTAATATTATCGAGACAAAGTGGATTTTTAAGAATAAAACAGATGAATAAGGACTCGTCACTTGTAAGAAAGCACAACTAGTTGCACAAGGGTACACTCAGATTGAAGGAGTAGATTTTGATGAAACCTTTACTCCTGTTGCCAGACTTGAAGCTATACGCTTGTTACTTAGCATTGCGTGTATACAAAAGATTAAATTGTATCAGATGGATGTCAAAAGTGCATTCTTAAATGAGAATTTGAATGAAGAAGTATATGTTGCTCAACCCAAAGGCTTCATTCATTCTGTATTTCCATAGCATTTTTACAAACTGAATAAAGCTCTGTATAGTCTCAAGCAGGCTCCTCGAGCCTGGTATGAAATATAGTCTCATTCTGTATTTCCAGAAACAGGGATATGTTCGGGGAGGATAAGACAGAACCCTGTTTATAAAATGGAAGGAAAAGAACATCATTGTTGTTCAGATATATGTAGATGATATTATTTTTGGGGGATTTCCTGATGACAATGTGAATAGTTTTATTACTATTATGAAATCTGAATTTGAGATGAGCATGGTTGGTGAATTATCATTCTTTCTTGGGTTGCAAATCAAGCAAGATTAGAGTGGTATCTCTATCTCTCAAGCGAAGTATGCAAAAATTATGGTTAAAAAGTTTGGACTTGAGACTTCTCAATCCAAAAAATACGCCAGCTGCTAAGCAGGTCAAACTCACTAAAGCTTGTACATCAGAAGCGGTAGATCTTAAATTATAGAGGAGTATGATTGGAAGTTTGTTGTATCTTACAGCTAGTCGTTCTGATATTTCAATCTGATCCTCGTAACTTCCATCTTGAAGTTGCTAAACAGATTATCAAATACATTCATGGAAATCATGATTATGGCATTTACTACTCATTTGATACCAACTCGTCTCTTGTAGGATATTGTGATGCTGATTGGGCTGGTTGTTCTGATGATAGGAAGTCTACGTCTGGAGGTTGTTTTTTCTTGGACAACAATATGATCTTATGGTTCAGTAAGAAGCAAAACTCTGTCTCCCTATCGACTGCTAAGGCCGAATATATTGCAGCTGATAGTGCATGTTCTCAGCTTATCTGGATGAAACAAATGATTGGAGAGTATGTGCTGCCCCAAAAGACAATGATTCTTTATTGTGATAACATGAGTGCCATTGATATTTCAAAGAATCTTGTACAACATAGTCGGACCAAGCATATTGATACCCATCATCATTTTATTCGTGATCTTGTTGAAGATAGAATTATTTCACTTACTCATGTTCACTCTGCCCTCCAGTTGGCCGATATTTTCACCAAGCCTCTTGATACAGCCTTGTTTGAACATTTACGAGCTGAATTGGGTATTTGTCGAAAACTGGTTTGACAATTTGTTATGTTTTGTGGGCTTCTTGTATGTGTTTTCAAGCCCAATTGAGTTTGGTCATGTGTATTTATTTCGCAATCGTTTATATGGTTCAAGTTTGGAGTTTGGCGGGAACATATTTTTGGGAAGAAGTTCTAACATTTCAAGAAATCGACTTCTTCTTCTTGTTGGCTTCTTGATCAAAATGGTGAGTACACGTTGCGGTTACTATCAAGAAACCTCTGTCAATCCTCGTGATTCTGCTGTTCGTTCCAACATGCACGGGGTTCGAATGCGTGGTAAGCAGATTGAGAGTGTTCCTTCACGCCGTCCGTATATTCACCTTGCTAATCGAGGTAAAATTCCTCAAACTATTAGTTCTGATAGTTCTGTATCTCTCTGTTGAGAAGTCTGGTGTGTCTCATGTGGCTTTTGGTTCAACTTCTGGGTCTGATTCACAAGATGACATTCCTTTGATCGAGTTATTGCGCTCTCGTCTTGGTACTATTCTGTCAATGTCTGTACGTCTTGATAAAGGACCAGTTCCTTCAGCTTCGAAAGGAAAGGGGCCTGTGCTTTCGGAGCAGTCTCAGAGTTTACCTGACTCTTCGAGTAGTTCATCGGATCCTCTACCCCCACCGCATCCCTCGACCCCTCGTTCTGGACACGTTCCGATTGTTTCCCCATCTTATGATATTCCATTTGGTCCCACTGCTCCTTCTCCACCCATGGGTCGTGAATCTGCCCCTCCTCTCATTACCACTGAGACGTCTGATCATCTATCTCCACCTCAGTCCACGACTTCACCCGAGCCCTGGGGTGTCACCATTAAGACTAGTAGATGTCGGCTTCCACGCAATATTCCTTCTGTTTCCATCGATGGCATATCTTTTCATCATGAAGAGAATGCTCAGAGGTGGAAGTATGTTGTCCAACGATGTTTGGCCAATGAAGTGAATGTCTCTGATAAGCATCAGTCCTGTGTGGCCATTATTAACTTGATCAGTGAGTCTAGTCTCTCTCGTACCATCCTTAATGTTGGCTGTTCTATCCAAGACTCACTCGTGGCCGTCAAGTGGTGATCTATCCTTCAGTGATTAATGCATTTCTTGGACTGTCAACATCTTTGGATACTGCTTACTCTTCAACTGTTGTTTTGGCTTCTATGTTGACTGGTGGCTCCCTTACTGTTTGGCCCCTGACGGGTATTCCTGCTGCCTCCTTGAGTGTTAAATATGCGATTCTTCACAAGATTGCCATTGCCAACTGGTTTCCCTCTTCTCAGCCTCCAGTGTGTCTATTACGCTTTCTACGTTCTTGTTTCAGATTGGTACAGGCTCTACTGTTGATGCTGGTTTGTTTGTTTACAATCAACTTTTATGGCATGCTGGTACCTTTGGTGTCAAGATTTCGATTGCTCTGCCTCGCTTCTTCTCTAGTCTGATTCTCCATTTGCATCATGATAGTTTAAGTAACTCTGATGCCCCTGGCCCACGCCCATGCACATTATCACTGAGCCATAGACCGTTTCAAGGCTTCCCCGTCCCAGATATTGAGCACACAGTTCATCCAAACTGCTCTGCCAATCCTTTTGTGTCTGATGACGTTCCTGCCTCCTCTGTTGGTGTTGGATTGGCTGCTGGTGACCTTTCCCGCGTTTTAAATTCTCTATATGTTGAATCTCAGGCATTGAGCATGTCTATTTCATTGCTGATGGATAGAAATGTGTAAATTGATGCTCTCATTCGCTATCTGAAGACAGTTCCTTCTTCATCTGAGCATGTTCCTCCTCCATCTCCTTAAATTCTTTTTTTGCTCAAAGGGGGAGAGAAGAAGTGTAGGGGGGAGTGCTGGTTGTGTTGTTTGCTGCTGCTGTTTTTGGGGCTTTGTACTACTATTTTGGCCTACTAGTATAAACGTGTACTGTGAAATTTTGGGTGTTTTTTTTTACAGATATAATGGTTGGCTCTTGACTTTCTGTAGCATGTGATCTGTTATTGATAATGAATGAATGGGTTAACTCTTACAGTGTGTGTGGATTCTTGCTTGTTTTTATGTTTGGCTTCTGTCTTGGCTAATGGCTTGGTTAGTTTATGTCTGTATTCTGTGTTGCCTATCCTAGGATGTACAGTTATACCAGTTGCCCATTTCTGCTGTTGTGACTCTGATTGATCATAAAAAGAATTTTGGCATATTTGACAAAAATGAGGAGTTTGTTAGGATATTTTGTCAAATAGTTTATAATATTTATTAAAACAAAAAATTCTTTTTATACTTACCAAGTTTTCCTATTATTTAGGAATCTTGGTATGAGTTTGTTTCCTTCTTATATGGAAGAACGTATCTACATAAAATATTTTGACAATATATATGCGAAGATCGATGTTTGTGGGTATTGGGATTTATGTCCTAAAATTCGTAGATTGTAAATATAATCCATTGACCGTTATTAATAAAGTGTTATTATTGTAATAAGTTTTATTGATTAAATTATTAGTTTTGTCTTAATAACCCAAATCCAATAAACTAACATTCTAAGCTGTTTAATGAGTCTTGAACAGTATGTAGAGACATACATGGATCAATGTTCAAGATCAGCTTAAAGGGTCTATAGTATAGGGATAAGGTTGGGCACTTTATCCTGGTAACACTATTGATACGACCCACTTTGTATTTGATACAAATGCAATGATCCAACGCGTTCGTGTAGTTAACATGCGAGTGAGGGTATCCTATGTAATGAGTTTGCATAAGGCTGGACCGCGAAATAGTAACCACTAGATGTAACTCCGTTAACTAGTTAGGTTTCTATTTCACTAGGATGACCTAGGTAACTTAATCTTAATCCTGAGTGTGTTATGAACTCCTGTTCACGAGGGATTGTCCTTTGATTTGTACGGGTGAGAGTGGCCAGATTCGCCGACTCAATAAGCTCATCATTTTGGAGACAAGACCGAGTGGGGAGCTGGGAACATAATTACACAAGATGGAATTCACTCATTTCCTACTTTGGGGTAAGTAGATGAGTGTTCCTTTAAATGGTGTCTCCAGGTCTTGAACAAAGGGCCCTACCCTCTCCATGACACGAGAGGGGTTTCTGTTTATTGGTAGGACCATAAATTGGTTGTTCATTGAAGAAGCACTGGTATTTAAGGATTAGAGGTAACCCATGGGTAAAACGGTAAATTGACCCAGCTGGTGTTACGAACACTCGTGAAGGACTAACTTACTGTTATTGGTCTATATCCGTGGACACAGAAATATATCTACAGTGAGAAGAGTTCAGATCTGAGTCTTTAGTGGAGTGTACACACAGTTAACGAATATTGATTAATGTGTTTAATGAGTTTAGCCAATTAATCTTAGATCGTTGTAGCTATTGATCTGTAGGTCTATTAGATCCCCTTCCTAGCTCGTAAAGGGCAATGAGATTTATTTATATTGGTTGTAATTTGAAATGTTCAAAATTACTTTGGGAATTACTTTAATGTATAGTGATACATTATAATATAAAGTTTGTGAAACTTTATTATATGAATTTAATTTTGGATATGATTCAAAATTAATTTATGAGAGATAAAATATTTGAATGAGTTCAAATATTAATTTAATGTGAATTAGATTCATATTAAAATTATTAATTATGAGAGAAACTTATATTTGAATATGATTCAAATTTAATATAAGATATTTAATTTAGTTATTAATTAATTAGAGAATTAATTAATAGTTTAGTTTTATGTAATTAAATTTGATTTAATTAAATTTATAAAATATTGCAGAGATATTAATTCAAATAGGATTTGAATGAAATATTAATTAAATGTGATTTAATTAATTATATTAATATAAATATATAAGATATTGGAAACATATTCATTCAAATAAGATTTAAATGAAATATTAATTAAATATGATTTAATTAATTATATTAATATAAATCTATAAGATATTGGAGAGATATTTATTCAAATAAGATTTGAATGAAATATTAATTAAATATGATTTAATTAATTATTAACTAGGGTTGGGACCTAGGCTTTCTTTCTTCTATGTTCTCTGTTGAGGATCGATCGGGTGGGATCTGTCTTTCGTATTCTAAGTTGAAAGAATACATCCTTGATCCGATGACGAGGCCTCAGTTTCATAAGTACGATCACGTACGGATTTCAGTTCGGGAATGAGTGGGGATAAATCCAAGCTCTAGATGAAAAATACGCTTCGATCATTCTTTGAGCCTCTCAATCTTCCACTTATCTTGTGCAAAAAGAACAACTGAAACTACCTCTTTTCTTTCAGTAGAAACTGGTGGTTCTGTCAATATTCTTTTCACCTCTATCGATCTTAATTCCTTTTCTCTTTTTCAAGATCTAGGGTGGGAAACTTTCGCGTAAACGAGGTCGCTTGGGTCGAATGCTCGCGTCTTTCTTCATTGAATGGAGAGATGGATGCTCGATCCCGCGCCGTGGGAGGCCCGATCATGCCCCCTTTCTGTGGACATACCATACCGTATTGCTTTCTTTTTTATCGGATCATTCAACTGAGCAACCGTAGAGCTCCTTTTTAGTGGACGCTACTTGATTATGGGGGGATGAGAGTCCATCCTAATCAAGAACAACTGCGAAAAATCTTCCTCTTTCCTAAAAGAAAGTGGAAATCTTCTCTCCGTAACTCATACTATATTGAGCCTTCGTCTCGTTTTGCACTTGTCTCAAATTCTTTGACCCTTCGCGCCTTCGCTTCCTATGCAAGGACGGGAACCGAGTCTGATGAAAGGGAAAGAGGTGGGGTTCCTCGAGTGCTTTCCTTTGATTGAATCTTGGACTTTGATATGGGTAGTTTTTTGCGCTTCTTCCTTTAAGTACGGAGACGACTGCTCTAAACTAGGGAAAGTAGCTTCGTACCTCTATCTATTCTAATATGAGTGTATTAGATTGAGAAGAATAAGAGCTTTCCCAAAGAGCGGTCTCATCAATATTCTTTGAACCTCTCCAGTCTCGACTGATTCCCCCTAGGCTTTCTAGTGATAAGGAAGAAAAGTCCTCCCCTTCTTATGGGCTCCTCTCCCTTCAAACCTACGCCTCTCAAATATGATGAAAGTCCAGAGGACGTCCTTCGGAGTATATAGCGTTGGAGGCACAAAGAATATTGCGATGTGAAGGCGCAAAGAATATTGCGAGGCGCAAAGCATATTGCATGAGATTCCACAGATTAAGACAAAGACAAAGTACTATTATGAAAACAAGTCAAAAGGACATTCTTGATTTTAGCCTAGGCTTTCTTTTAACAATGTAGAAAATCAAAGATCAAAATTCAATTCTTCTTCCATGAACTGTCTTCCTTCAAAACCTGCTTTTTCTTTATGGTAGGCTTTCCTTCCGCTCCGTGGGAAAAAAATTGGACATCCCCCGTCCTTCGAATTATCCATATTAACATAGCCTTCAGACCTGTCTTATGGAACCTTCCACTCGGTCCTTCTCTTTCCTCTCTTCCCCACGGCCTTCTTTGTGATAGCGCTACTAGTCCCCCAATCCTTTAAAGAAGAGCTGCTTAGTCTAAGATCATGCTGATCTGGCTTCTTCCTCTTTCTCATGAAGCCCCTTCTCTTTCCTAGTCTACCTATAGCTGCTTCGCATATCGGTCGTCCCTAGAGACCTTGAGAGAGTGAAATTTCCAAAATTGAACTTCTCACAATACCGGTACCCTCAAGACTGAGGTTGATTACTCTTCTGAGACCTATGAGCTACTTGATTGGGGGGTTTCTTCCTATCCTCTCTAACTCGAGGGAGCTTCCTCTTGAGCTGCTTCGCTCCGTATAGTTCAACCGCGGAGTGGGATCGCTCTGACGGAGCAAAGTGATTTTACGGAAGGTTCAAAGAAAAAAAAAGGCGCAAAAACAAGGGTGCAGATGACTATCCATTAGAGAAAGATTAGACTGAACTTAACTTTGAACCGTCCTTAGGAGTACTTTATCAAGCTTAACCTGTGGAATCTTTGACATAGTGGATAAGATGGAAAGCCTTGAAATAATACTGTGTCTTTGTCATAATTAACCTTTATAATAGATTTCATAGTTCTCCCTCCGAATTGTGAAGCTTCATAAGACTTTTACAATATACCTGTCTTGTGCAGTCTAGCGGAGGTGCCATAAGACAGGGATATTGTTGAGGAGTAGTCTGAAATCTACCATATTAACCTAGAATTGCGAATAGTCATCTAGACCTTTGTTCTTTGAGCCTAGGTCAACGCATATTTCATTGCACCTTTATCTCTTTCTTCTTACTTAGGGTCTTGGCTCTTATTACCCTCGTAGTCTCCAATCTAGATAAACTATGTAGCATCGAGAAAAAAGTCTTGTATACGTCATTAGTCCGATCCAAAAAGCGTATGAATACCTCTTACTCAAATTCTTTCGAGACTTAGACTTAAGACTTTGCACCTCTCAAAAAAGAAGAAGAGCAGTCAATGAACAAGGGAGAGAATTAAGAGAGAATGGCGAAAAAAGAAGTTGAAAGAAGGTAATATGGTAAATATTAACCTCTCAAATATGACGAATAGTCCAAAAAGAAAGGTCCAGAAAAATCAAAGGTCTAGAGCAGCCTTGCACTCATCAATTTCATTGATCCTTCTGGCAATATTCTTTGCGCCTTCCAGTCCGGAGGACTATCCATTAGAACAAATCGGAGGACTATCCATATTTTGCTCAGATTCTTTACATATTGATTCCCTATATTAAGCGTAGGAGGCCCAAAGAATATTGCGGAGGGATAGGCTTTCTTTTAACAATTGGGCAGTAATCTTTTAATTTCTTCCTCGACGGATTCTGATTCTTGTGTCTCAAGAGAAAGGGAATAAGTCAAGAGGTGAGCTTCCCTTTCGGATCCTTCTAGGTTTTCCCTTGCTTACTCGTAATCTAGGTCTATTGCATAACCTATCTGATACAACAGGATAGACTTCCGCCACCGGATCCTCTTATTCAATTTCAATGGCACAACGGGCGAACGGTCTAGTTGACTGAGCCTCTCTCCTTAACAGTCTCCCTTTCTTCTTCTTAATTACCGAGATGATGGGGTTTGCGGGAATTTGAGTGAAATACACCTTCGTTACGATCTAGTGAAAGGATCGATCTACTAACCAAGCAAGCAAGATTCCTCTATTGTTAATAAATAGAACTTGGAACAAGAACACTCACTTATGAAGCTACTCCTGCAGCTACTCCAGCCACAACTACCATGGATGTAGGAAGGGACCAAGTCGCAATATTCTTTGCCTCTCTTATCTGCCAGTCTCGCTTCTTCTAACCTCTCGTCGAGCTTATGCGCCCCACCCGCCTTTTGCTTTGGGTTGTCACTGCTTGGACGTTCTTCCATCTCAACCTACCGCGTTGTGCTTTCTTTATGACTGAAATATGTGCTAATTGTTGACTCTACGCCCGAGAATGAGTGAATCTTTCTTCTTCGCCCTTATAGAGTTAGGGTAAGGCCTATCCTTGGATGGGTAAATAGGTTTCCACTGTTGAAATATGATTTGTAGATGTTTTGAAGTTCAAATTCAGGCTGGTTGAATCTTATTTCGTGCAATGCATGAGTAAAAGAAAGGCCTTTCAACCTCCCTTGATTTTTGGATGTTCATTGATTGACAACAACATCGATCATTCCTTTTTTAATATTCATCGATCATTCTTTGAGTCTCCCTCGTAGTGGGCATTGAGTGAAGGACCAAAAGAAAATCAAGAATTTCATCTTGACTCAAATTCCCTAATGGATAGTCCTTTGGACCGGACATACCAAAAAATTGGCGAAAGGATGAAATAGGAGCGCTTAGGAGGCGTAAACTCTGTTATTCAATGGAAGAACTTCTATCCCTTTCTGCCTCAAGATCCAATGACTCAAGATTCAATGGAAGAAGGCTGCTTGCTTCGCTCCCAAGATACTTTCTATTTTGAGTTCTAGCGCTAGTCCTAGCTACTGGCAGGCACTGAGAATCCCTTGAGTCTGAGGTTTCAACTTCAACTGAGAATGAAACTGCACAATGTTAGGATAGCTTACTCAAGAGATAATCTTGATGAGCCAGTTATCGCTCCGTGGGCGATTCCTAAGAAGAAAATAGAAAATCAAAGGATAAAGAGAAATAAGCCAGCCAATAGAGTAGTAAGGGGCATGAAAGAGCTTCCTCAGCCTCTTCTTCTTAGTCTCGCGGCTGAGCACCGCGTAGAGGAGTCTGACCTTGATTCCTGTCGAGTTGATTGAGTAAGTCACTGGAAAAGCCCTTATATCTCTACTGATTTATGGAATATATACTTGTTATGGTATATCGGTATCCTAGGACTTCTCTTTTTGCGAGACTTTCAACCTAAAAAAAGGCTTTGAATGTTAAAGAAAGTGAAACTCATCTGGAGCTTGATTTTTCTCCAAAATAATTCAATAGTGGTCCTTCACAATATTCTTTGCGCCTTCAGACGTCCTCAGTCCTATCCATTAGAGAATTTGAGAAGCGAAGGTGAAAAGAATATCGACAAGACTGGTCCGTCCGGAGGACTCAAGGATTCCGTTAAAGTTTAGAGCGAGGAGTGCAAATATGAATCATATTTGATAGGTTAATCTGAGGCACAAAGAATATTGCGTGATGAGTTGCCCCACTAAGCAGTGCCATAAGACAAGGATATTCTTTGTCTTTTATCTAAAATATTAGTTCCATTAAGAAGTCCCACTATTTAATGAATATGGATAAACATCAAATTCTTTGCTCCAAAAAGAACGCCATAAGACAGGTCCGAAGGTGCAATGAAATATGCGTTGAGGCTGAATTCATTTTCGAGAAAGAATATTGCAGCTATTACTTTTGTTTTCGAAGTCCTTCACTCAATGAAAAGTTTAGCAAAAAAGAACAAAGGTCCAGATCTCCTTATCAATGAGACCAGAAAATAGTCACAAGGAAGTGAAGCATTCTCGTTGCCGAAGCTCAACCTTACGAGAATCAAGGGAATATGTCCCAGACAAGGAAGGCAATTAGTATTTTCATACATCAGCCTCGTGGAATCCATCTTGTTATCGTAACCGACAGTTAGACCTTACCTACAGCAAGGGAAGAAGGAGGAGTAATTTCGAAGAGCAATCACTCAATTAGTCGGAGTGGAACATCGGAATGGTGCTCAACCTAGTTTCACTCTAGACTTTTGGGCTCGGGCGGATGAGGATTTTTCTCTTTCAGTAGTTTCTTCAATGGTTGATCGTTAGGGAATGTGCTCATAAGGCGTGGGACTGATTTGTCTATTGACTTATAGATTGGTTTAGTCTCTGATTTAACTCTAGCGAAATGAACAGGCTTCAAACTACCAATATTCTTTACGCCTCGAAAATTGAATTCAGCCTCACGCAAACCGCAATATTCTGCATTGATCATCTGCACCCTTGTTTTTGCACCTTGTTTTTGTTCTTCGAGCCTCCGTAGCTTAATTCGTAGTCTAAAATCTACCATATTAACTTAGAATAACAAATAGTCTGACGGAATATACAAAGAATTTGACTGTGGAGCGCAATCAATGAACAAAAACTATTGATATAAGGGAACAACTGATGACCATAAGGCCTAATTTTTGGGGTATCTTTATTAAGCTAGTCCTACGTAGCTATATATGGGAAGCCTACAGCTGGGTCAAGACGACGAAATGGCTTCTTTAGGGAAAAGTGGAGACAGAATAAAGCGTCCATTATCACATGAAAAAACAAGGGAGTAGGCCCACTAAATAAAAAGAAAGGGCTTCTTTAGGACTCCATTTCAGTTTCAGTTGCATCCTTCTTTCTTCTTAATAAATTCACTCATTAATCTCCTTATTAATTTAAAAAAGATTCCCCATTCTCCATACCAAACTAAGAAAATTAAGGGACTAAGTAACTCACCCAACAAAGGAAGACCGACCACAAGTCGAATCGCAGGCATCGACTGCTCATACACTAGGGTCCCCACCAGAGCACATAGGATTAGGAGAAGGATCGATGAAATTGAGTGAGAGTGAGTTGTAGAAGGAGAGGTGGGTAAGATAAGTGGAAGATTGAGTTTACGAACGAGATAGAAAAGTGAGACTGAGTTGTAGAAGGAGAGAGATCAGATCGGGTCTAAGGAATAAGCCTCATCCAGGGAAGAGGGAAAGCTAGAACAACCAATTTAGAAGCTGCTCGCGCTATGGTATCAGAATGAATGAGAAGTCCTTCATTAAATAGAAAAGTCTCAGACTAGGCTAAAGGGCTGGATCATACCAGCGGATGGAAAAGTCTCAGACTAGGCCTTCTACCGCTAAAAAGGGAAAAGGAATACGAGGTTCAAAGAATATAGAAAGGGCATGTCTGACAGATGAGAAGGAGTTCTATAGGTTGAGAAAGGAGACTGTTGTAACGACCCAACTTTTCTGACTAAATTGAGATCATTACATTAATACAGGACACATACTTTAAACATAAGACTTGATAATTCAATAAAATTTTAACAACAATCAAAATTTTTTTTTTTTACTTGGGCCCCAATTCAAACAAATTTTGAAAAAAAAAATATCAATAATAAAGAAAGTTCAATCATGAAAAACCCAAAACAGTCTCAATTACTAAGGATAAACTAAAAACATAAAGCAGAAGCAGTTTGAAATACATTTTCCCAATGGCAATCACGGCTCCTTCTTGTCCCTCGTCGGTTTGCCCGTAATTAATGCACTGAGAGTACCGCTTCGCCTATTTTCTCATATTTCATTGACCCGTCTGGAGGCGCAAAGAATATTGCGAAATCAGATTAGGTCGCTGCGCTCCACCAAGGTTCTTTCTTTCTTCCCTTTCTTCCCCATTCTCACGCCCTGCCACTACTAGAAAGCCGAAAAGCACTCCTCTCGCGATTTTATCGTAATATGATTGATTCAAAGAATGATCCCGAAAAAGACAATGAATCCCAACGTTGCCAGCAAATTGGGACATTGTACTACACAACATCAATTGTAGGCACCCGTTCATGAACCCCTCTCTATGGAGTTGGGTGGCCCTGTCGACCCGGTCTTTGGAACTACGCTTCCATTAACTGGAGATTGACTCGTTGGTTCTTGGTATGCTGATGAAAGCGACGGTGGTGGTAGGTAGATTAACTTTTTGAAAAGAAATAAATTCCTTCTGTCGTCTATCCCTGATTAATGTAACCTCAGATGCTTTCATTGTCGATTCTGGTATTAAGCGAAAGGTCTAACCTATGGATTAAGTCAACCCTACTCCACTAGTCAAAATAGGTAGCAGAGGGGAAGAAGCACCACCTAGGAATTAAGAAGACGAAAACTTCGTGAGAAATTATACCTTTTCCTTATCGGGATCGGAACTTAGAAAAATGGTTGGGACAAGAAAGATTCATCTCCTTTGTATTTTGGATACCTGTATAACAATCTCAGACTGTTGAAGTGACTAATTCCTGGAAATTGAGAGGCGTTGAGGAGCAAAGAGTATTGTGAAAAGGAGAGGGTCGAGTGACTTGTAGAACGAGACAGAAAGAGAGTTACCATTTTTCTTTTATCTAGTAAGACCATGCTTGATGTTAAGAAAAGATCTTTTATAGGACTAGCGTTTTTAACAAGAAGAGACCTACTTAAATAGAGTGTCGATCAAATAGACAAGAACCAGAATGAGGCCCACATGGGCAGCAATACGGAGGAGAGGGATCACGTGGAACTTTATTTTCTCAATCTCATCGGGGAGGATCATAATAGACATGGGCCAAGCTCCCCCTATATCAGGGATATCCTGGACCACTAGACACTCTAATATAGGATTTCTTTCCATAAATGACTGCTCCGACGGAGCAAAGTGATTTTACTGGAGGACTCCCATAAATAAGAAGGAAAGCCATAAAAAAAGTTCAGACGAGACCGAAGAAGAGACATTTGAGGGAGGGGTTTTGAAATTTTTCTACTTTTCTTTTTCGGTATGCCGCTCCGCGATCAAGGAGCTAAAGAAGAAAGTGGGCTGTGGTGATGTCAGAATTTGGGTCTATTTGTATCTATTTAGTGATCAGTCTGCTAGTTTCTTTGATCCCACTCAGTCTTCCTTTTCCATTTTCTTCCAATAGTTCAACCTATCAAGAAAAATTGTCAGCCTATGAATGCGGTTTCGATCCTTTCGGTGATTCCAGAAGTTGTTTCGATATCCGATTTTATCTTGTTTCCATTCTATTTATTATCCTTGATCTGGAAGTCACCTTTTCCTTTCCTTGGGCAGTACCTCTCAACAAGTTTGACCTCTTTGGATCTTGGTCCATGATGGCCTTTTTATTGATTTTGACGATTGGATTTCTCTATGAATGGAAAAGGGGTGCTTCGATCGGGAGTAATCACTAGTGAGAGGGCGATGCCTACATTAAATCAATTTATTCATCATGGTAGAGAAGAAAAACAGCGAACGGACCGTACTCGAGCTTCAGATCAATGTCCCCAGAAGCAAGGAGTACGCCTGCATCTTGCAACGAGAACACCGAAAAAAGCTAATTCACCTCCACGTAAGATAGCCAAAGTATGGTTGAGCAATCGACAAGATATATTTGCTCACATTCCGGGTGAAGATATATTTGCTCACATTCTATGGTCTTAATAAGAGGAGGTAGAGTGAAAGATTCGCCAGGTGTGAAATCCCATTGTATTCGAGAAGTCAAGGATTTGCTGGGAATTTCGGATCAAAGAAGAGGCAGATCTAAATATGGTGCAGAAAAACCAAAATCGATATTAATTTAAGATGCCTCTAGAACTTGTTTTTCTTGTCTAGGGAAGAACCACTAAAAACTCAAAATCTCACTATATTACGCCCTTCCGAATGACCTGTCATTCCGTCTACTACACCAGCCAAGAAAGAGTGTATTAGAGACTCCATTTGCCCGTGAGTAGAGGTGCAAAGAATACTGCGGAGAGAAATGCGGAAAGAATGTTACGATTCAGTCAGGTGCAAAGAGTTTGCGAAGAAGGCCAGAGAGAAAAATATGGATAGTCCGAAGGGCGGGATATTGTTGGGGATTTGAGATGCTTTCATAAATTCAGTTGACCACTTCTGTCTTAGTCTTGCTACACGAGACGATTGAGGGGTTCAGAGATTGAGCTCGCGGATAGCTTCAGTCTAGAAATTTCAGAAGCATGTGGAATCAATGAATAGAGGGAGAAGGCCTCCTTTGTCATTTGCGCTCCTTATCATAAGCTTTCCTGGAGAGATTTTCTCCTATTAGAACCTACTATTTGGAGGACGTAGAAGGCATCAAAATGCAATTCCCCGCTCCCGTCAAAGAAAGGTCCAGGCGTAAAGAATATTGCTCGAATGCGGAGCAGGTTAAAATGTAATACTTAGTCGTAGTTTGAAAATCTTCTCCCTTCAATTCATGTATAGGAACTTCCTTTCCCTTCAAACCTTTGCCTTTTTCAAGGATAGAAAATCTTTCAAAGAAGGCTCCGGAAGCTAAGGATATTCTTTCTTCCCACTCCATGGGTTGTCTTTCTTATTCCTTATCTTAAGAGTCTTTTCGCTTTGTCAATATTCTTTTCACCTAGGTGCCTTACCTCCAGTGCCTTTATTCTTTATAGAGCACATTGAATGAAATTCATCATCTATGATGCAGGTCTAAACCAGGATAACTTGGCTAACTTTCCTACTCGGATAACATGAACCTACTCAACCGCGAAGGAATGAATCTATTAAGTCCTTACAAATCCTATTCAAAATCTGACGGATCGCCTCATTCATATATGCCTGCTAACTCATGAAAGTGAACTCAACTAATACCGCTATGTGGGCCTTGGGGGATTCCTTAGGGTACCTAGCCTCGCATCCTTAATAGTTCGAGGAATCGCATGAAAGATTCAATTTCTTTCCTTTCTCTACTAAAAGGCAAGTTTTTCTACTTTCTTTGGTAAAGATAAGATTTTCCCGGGCGAATAGGCAGTTGTTCACGACTCAGCTGCTAGTAAATCTTCGAGATCACATTCTTCCAGAACCCACAAATCACCTTTGGCTACTGGTATGAGATCAATCAGTAGTCTGAGTTAGGAAGGAAAGTCAAGTCGTGTCGAGAAGGTTTTTTATGAGAGACGAATTCTGATTTCTTTCTATATCCAAGCTTTCTTTACTCTTTACTGAATTACAAATCTTTTCTTCTTCATATCAAGAAAGGTGGGTTAGCAAGGCTGGATTCAATGGAGTAGAAGACCATAAGAGAAAGAGAAATAGAGATCTAATCAAGACCAGAAAAAAAGTCAATTCTTCTCGACTACTTATTATGGATGATTATGACTTCCGCACTTTGGGATTTTTCTCTTTTATCAAGACTATTCAAAAGTGGTAGATTTTCGAAATCTTTCTTTTTTTACTCGGATTGGTTCTCCCGTCCCTGTGCCCAAAAGGATGGGCGAGTTTGAGTCTGAATCGATTGGGCTATATTTCAAGTGTGCAATTAAATCCTTCAGTGGTATGGACTCAGATGTTATCAAATGAATTTCCAATTTCTAATTCTACACTCGATACACTAGTTCCCATTATGACTCTACTTGGATCATTGGCTAAAGCAAAATTTTCTAAGGATGAAGATATTATTCATCGATTTATGAGTTTATCCAGAAAGGATCCTAAAAAAAAAGAATTTGTATCGAGATCGAAAGCTGAAACTATCTTGTGTGAAAACTTTGGCTCGTAAACACAAAAGTACTATACCAAAGTACAAAGGGTGAAATTCGAAATTATTGGAAGAATTCTTTACAGAGCAAGGACATTCTTTGATCTTCCTAAGAGCTTCTTTGACTTTACGGAGGGTATATAGGGGGCAAATTTAGTATTTGGATATTATTTGCATGAATGATTTGGCCAATCATGAATGTTAGTTATGAGACTATGTAAATGAGAATTTGACTTAATAAATCCTCAAGAGATAGAAAAAATTTCATTAATTTCTATTATTTTATGTGAATTTGGTAAGACAAGAGAATATTCCACTTTCTTAGTTAGAATCCTGCCTAGGGAAATAACTGCCTTTTAGATGTATACATAGAACGTGTGCAATGAAAATTGCAAGCACAATAGTCAAGGTTCAAATGACTAATTTATCCATATTCATTGATTTTTTTAAGTAAATTATCGACTCCATCCGACTAGTTCGGGTTCGAGTCCTGAGCAACCCATATTAATGATGATAGTGGACTAATTTATCATATCAAAATAATCTATCAGAAAAGAATGGGAAAAAAAAGAAAGATTAATCTAGATAACTAATAAAAACATAGATATATATTTATGGATGTTGATATTAGTTGACATGGGTATATAAGTCATGTTATACTCTTTCATAAGAAGCTCTTCATTTTCTATTTCTAGAGAATTCATGTGCTTGGGAGTCCCTAATGATTAATGATTAAATAAAGCAAGATTTTACCACGACTGCAATTTTAGAGAGACGCGAAAGCGCAAGCCTATGGGGTCCTTTCTATAACTGGATAACCAGCACTGAAAACCGTCTTTACATTGGATGGTTTGGTCTTTTGATGAGTGACCGCAACTTCTGTATTTATTATTGCCTTCATTGCAGCTCCTCCAGTAGATATTGATAGTATTCGTGAACCTCTTTTTGGATCTCTACTTTACGAAAAGAATCTTCTTTCTGGTCCTATTATCCCTACCTCTGCAACTATCGGTTTGCACTTTTACCCGGAAGCAGATTCATTTAAATGCTTTTTTTTGTCCTTATGAGCTAATTGTTCTAAACTTCTGACTTGGTGTAGCATCTTACATGGGTCGAGAGTGGGAACTGAGTTTTCGTCTGGGTATGCGTTCTTAGATTGCTTTTGCATATTCAGCTCCTGTTGCAGCTGCTATAGCTCTTCTTTGCAGACTGGTCAAGGAAGCTTTTCTGACGGTATGCCTCTAGGGATCTCTGGTACTTTCAACTTCATGATTGTATTACTGACTGAGCACAACATCCTAGGTGTAGCTGGTGTATTCAGTGGCTCCCTATTCAGTGTTATGCATGCTTCCTTCCTAACTTCTAGTTTGATTAGGGAAAGCACGGAAAATGAATCTGCTAATTCAGGCGGTCAAGAGGAAGAAACTTATAATCTCGTAGCTGCTCATGCTTATTTTGGCCAATTGATATGAACATATGCTAGTTTCAACAACTCTCGTTCTTTACATTTCTTCCTAGCTGCTTGGCCTGTACTAGGTATCTGGTTCACCGCTTTAGGTATTAACACTATGGCTTTCAACTTAAATGGTTTCAATTTCAACCAATATGTAGTTGATAGTCAAGGTCGTGTAATTAATACATGGGCTGATATTTTAACCGTGCTAATCTTGGTATGGAAGTTATGCATGAACGTAGTGTAATGCTCACAACTTCCCTCTAGACCTAGCTGCTGTTGAAGTTCCATCTATCAATGGATAAGACTTCTGTCTTAGTGTATACGAGTTCTTGAAAGTAAAGAAGCAATAACCAATTTCTTCTTTTCTCAAGGTAAGAAAATTTACATAACTTTTCTTTCAGAATTTCTACTCATATATAGGGTAGGGGCCGATGTAGCCAAGTGGATCAAGGCAGTGGATTGTGTGAATCCACCATGTGCGGGTTCAATTCTCGTCGTTCGCCCATAATTATATAGTTCTGGAATATATAACTCATACAATAAATACAGTGAATTTACCTTCTATTTTTTTTTGTAAAGACGAAGAAAGAAATTAGATTTTCTCTCTGAGGCGACGAAGAAGAAAATCTAATATTTCTTCCTTTTTCTACTTCTTCTTCCGAGTGCAGGATAACCGCATTACAGGTTTTTTTCTAACAATTGGAGCCCTCCCTTCACCACCCTCATGGGGATGGTCTACATAACTACTTCTCTTACTACAGAACGCTTACCTAGCCAACATTTAGATCCAGCTCTACCCAGTTTACCCTTAGCAATTTTTGGATACCAAACAGACTTCCCCAAAAGGTAATTTGAATGTGGCCAAGTGGAGCTTTGATTTGAATTTCGCTACAGCACCTGCTGCTCGAGCTAATTGTCCCCCCTTCCCAAGTGTGATTTCTATCTTATGTATGGTCGTGCCCAAGGGCATATCGATTGAAGTAGATTTTTTTTTTTTTTATCAATCAAAACCCCTTCCCAAACTGTACATGCTTCTTCCAAAGCATACGACTTTCTAGATGTAGATGATGATATCTATACATATGGTACAATGAAGTACAACATGAGTGGATATATAGAAATCCAAATTTGTCGAATCACTCATCTTATGATCTTCTACATCCTAGGTCTTCCCCTTCCTTCATCTGGCTTATGTTCTTCATTCAGCATTCAGATCGAATGACTCTATGAAATTACGTCAATACTTTCACATATTACGGGTAGGAGACATCTCTATTTTTCCCCTCAGGAATCCTTAGAATTACCACTACTTAGCTTTCAATTTTCCTCTGACCATCAAATGTCAATGAAAGTCCTCTCTTTGAAGCAAGGGACGCTTATGGTTCTGTCGGTGCTTGAAAGAATTTAGTCTTCTCCATATTACTATATCTCTAGAGTCAATAATTTGATATGAAGAATTACTGAATTGAATCACTTGCTGCCATTACTCTTCAGTTTTCTGTTGAGGTCTATCCTGTGGAGGTACTCAAATTGGATCAGTGATCGATTTCTAGGTTTCATTGTAAACCTAATTGCTTACTTCCAACCAGGTAGGGCATTTCCCATTTTTATAGGAACTTCTGTACCAGAAAGAATGGTATCTCCAATTATATCCCCTCTGAGATGTAAAATATATCTTTTCTCACCATCCCCATACATAGTGTATGAGACAAATGTATGCATTTCTCTTAGGGTCGTATTCTATGGTTACGATTCTACCATTTATGTCTTTTTCATTCCAAAATAGATTTGACTGTATAAATGCTTATGACCTCCCCCTCTATGCCCTACAGTGATGATTCCTCTGGCATTACGACCTTTACCATGTCCATAGATCAAATTCTTTTGTGGATTGGATTTCATGTCTACGGCTCCCATAACCAGAGGCGAAGGTAGAAGTTTTGTATAAATGTATTGCCATGCTATTAAGTATTTTGATTTCAGTTCTTTTCTTTGGTAAAGTTTCATCTTTCTCTCGCCCCGTCCTCCGGACTATCCATATTAACCTGTGAGGCCTTTGGACCACTATTTATGGATTTTAATTGATCCTTAATTTCCCTAATGGATAGTCATCTGGACCTTTCTTTTTAGTTCTTTGCTTTCTCAAATTGCATTGAGCCTTCTTTTTGTTCTTCGGGCCTCCGTAGCTTAATATGGGCTCAGTTCCATTAACAAGTCGTCCTTCTCTCCTTAATAAATGGGGATCTGGATGAACTTTGCGACTGAGGACGGGTGACTACGATTCTGCTGATTGAGCCTAGCCGACCTGTGAGATCTAGCAGGAGGCGCGGGCGGCCCAGTCTCTAACCTTGTTCATTGATCTCTTTTCCACTAGTTAAGGAGCTTCCGAATCTCCCAGCTAGGCTATACTACTATCTTTTCTTCTTTTCAATTGGTATTTGTGCTCACCCACTACGTCAATATTCTTTGAACCTTGGTCAGTTGAAGCAGAATGAGTTGCTCCACCTGGAAAAGAAGAGGAATCCCTAGCAAGGGGAGAGGCTCTGGTCCCAAAGGAATCGGAAGCTGTGGCTGGCTGTCTAACCTCAATGTTCAGCTCAAACTATACAGGACGATCGGAACGAACCTCTTCCATCTCTCATGTCTGAATCATCAGAAGTAAGGACGCTCAACGGAGGGAGGACGCTAGTACCCGCTTTAGGAAGAGCCGGACAAAGGAGCTCAGTCCTTCCATTTGCGCAAAAACAAAGGCTCAATGCAAGATTCGTGCTATTGCGAGACAGGTCCGAAGGACTATCCATCAGGGAGGTGCAAAGAATATTGTGAATAGCTATTACTTTATTTGGACCGAAGTAGCTCGAGCTAAACTAAAGCGAGAGGTTCTTAATATGGATAGTCTGGAGGTTCAAAGAACATTGACAAGACTGGAAGGTGCGAATACGCTCAACTTTCTATTAAGGAATGCAAGTATGAATAACTATTACTTTTCTCCAATAATATCCCTGTTTTCTCGCCTTCGCTCCTAAAACGAAAATCAGAGCTATCCCTAATCGATAATTCTTTGAGCCGTAGGTTAGATAAATGAAATTTGATGAGTGAGAGTTGCAAAGAATATTGCAAGTTGAGAGATAAAGAAAGCACTACAGATTGATTGACTGGATCTTGTAGGTCCGACCTATCCACTGAAAGTAGCGGAGGACCCCTAGTATCTTATGTATTGAAGGTAGCTACTCAGATCTAGAACGAACTCCTTAGTGTGGGAGAAGAAGCTCAACCGCCGGGGCCAGTGAACCCGTCTTCTCCCATCTAGCCTCGTCCCGTAACCTTCAGTAACCTTGTTTTGGTTCTGAAAGAAGTAGGAAGATTTACATGATTTTGCTTTTCAGAAGTGGCCTGTGGAAGGCTAGAAGATTCTCGAACTGGTAAGATCTCTCCATATTAAGTTAAGGCCTAACGAAAGGTGTATGAAAGGATTGACTCCCCAATACTGAGACGTGCAAACCATCACCTGAAAAGGAAGGAAGAAAGCGCGTTCTACTCATTCGCTAAGTCATCTCCTAAGCTGATCAACTAAGGCGGAGATCCCAGAAGATGCTCGTTCGACGGTTAGATCGAGCCCTAGCTTCTAGTTAGGGAGCCCACGGAGGGTAAAGAAAGCCGTCAGTCCTTTCTTAAGTTGCTTCTTTTGTTCTTAGTAGAAAGATCGATAGGTAAGATGCGATCGTATTTCCTAAGGCGTTCAACTCAAATTCTCATTATTCTTTTTGTCAATATTCAAATAGTGGAATCTTTGCTATGAAAATCAGTTCCCCCGTCTAGAGGACTATCCGTATTAACCTAGCCTTCGGACCTGTCTTATGGGGCCTTCACAGCTTAATAATGGGGATCTGGACCCCTAGAAGAGAGGGAATGCAAGCAAGGGCTGCCGATTTCAATCATTCAACCTATAAGCATGAAAGATTTTTCTAAACAAAGTCTTTTGCTGAGGGGGTTAGCTATGTCTAACCTTCCCCATTTCTCCTGGTTGATAAGACAAAATAAAGGCTTTTAACCGGCTACGAGGGTCTGAAGAAGGAGCATTCCTTATGGGGTTGACAAGATCTAAAAGATAAAGAAATTCATCACCTTTCAAATGGATCCGAGCGCACATAAGCTACCACTACAAGAACCGGAACCTATCACTTGTTGAACCTCGTAAATAACCACGGATGGTGGTCCATCATCAAAAATATTCTTTGAACCTCATCAACGGGTGGAAAAGATTCTGCCACAACCGATGCCATGCCGATATGACCAGTGGATTGGGCCTTCCCTTCCCCTGAAAGTGAGAGATCTGCTGACTTTAGGAGTCCTAGTTCTGTATCTGGATAGGGCGCTTCCTTCTTATTAATTAGTCTAGTGAATACACCTGCATATTTCATTGCGCCTTGTTCTCACAATGAGAGAATCAGAGTTTAGAGGTCCAAGAAGCCAAAAGAAAGACAACAATGTGAAAGTTAGAAAAGGTTCAAAGAAGATTTCCGCTTGATTTGATTTCGCGCTTCGCAAGGCTTGATCTTTCTTTTCAGACTCCTATAGTTCAAATGGAGTAGTTTGGCATGCTTTCGAGTTCTCTTGATGTGACTGACTCATTATCACAATCACAGAAGTAATGGAATGAAGAACGTGGATCCCTCAACTAAGTAGAATAGATAGAGTCTCACTACTCTCATTCAGGATTTTGTCTAGCTCCAACGCTTTCAGTGAGACGACAAATTCTCTCTCCTCCACCTTTTCATACTAATCTACGAAAAGAGACCTCTTCCGTACTTTCAGTTTCTAGTTGGACTAAAATAGTCCTCGATCATTCTTTGAGTCTCTTTCATTGATCTATTTTGATGCCTCTTTCGCAAGAAAGTCAATGAGTGAAAAGAATATTGACGCTCATAGTGTGGTTGCCTCCATAGAGTGAGGTAGGCATTTCAGCTCACTAAGAATAAAGTCAAGACCAGCGGTTGGGGGTGAGCTCTTGAAAAAAGCTCTTACATCCAATAAGCTTGGGAAGGTTATGAAATAGTGTGTGCTTCTTCTTTTAAGAGGAAATGAGAAAGTATCCCCATTCTCATAAAAAAGAAAGAACCCCGTACTAGAAGGAGTGTCAACAAGGACTAAGAAAGATGCAGTTCTATTCTGGGAAGCCGCAGCTCAGTCTCTTTCTTCAGTGGCAAAGGAAGGAGTTGGGGAAGTGAACTCCGTTGGAGTGGCAAGTCCTTTCTCTTATTCTTGATTTGCAATCTCATTGATGAGAAAAGTGTCGAGGTTACCAAAGGGATCCGACCTAATCTATTGTAATATCTCAACTAAGGAAATGCAACCTCACCTTTTTTCGAGAAAGAGGCATAAAGGCACAAAGAATATTGTAATGCGATTGAGAAGAATTTTTCAGACCTAGAGGGAGAGAGAGAAAGGCAGCAATTAGGGTAGAGGTATTCCCTAGCCTCCAGCGCGCACAATTTTGAGAGAGAAATGGAGCAGTTAGGGTAGAGGTATTCACTAGCCTCCAGCGCTCACAATTCTTCTTTAGTAGGGTCCTTTTCTCCTTTGAACGAGAATAGGGGAAGATAGGTTCAACTAAGCTTCCTTCCTATGCAAGAACGACGATTTTTGCCTCTGATGATGAAAGTGCTCCATTAGTTCTTTGCTTCGGTTGAGCTCTACTTCCTCAGGACAGGAGAACGACAGAGGAGAAATCGACCTACCTAATTGAGCACTTTCTTGTCTTATTTTTTTCTCAAGTTTCCATTTGTTATCCCCCACGGTGAGGTGCAAAGAATATTGCGTGGAAGTTCTTTCTGTAGCAGAAGAAAAAGAAGTAGGAGTTGAAAGAAGAACTGGGACAAGCGAAAGAATCGAGTAATATCATCCCATTAGGAAGAATGCTGAACGAGCATCATATTGAGGATAGGCTCCCAATACGAAGGGAAAAAGAGGAAGCGAGAAGTTACTGATCCATAAAATCTAGAGGCTGAAAGGATATTGAGCTTTCTCCGCGTGCCATTCGAAAGAGAGCGATGGGAAAGGGCACATTCTGATTCAGAGGTTCGTCAAAGATGTCAAGGAAAGGAATCTATCTCGGCTCGAACGGAAGAAAGGGGCAAAGTAAGGAGACAAAGAGGAGCAAAGTATATTGCGTGAAGAGAAGATTTCAGCTTTCTTTGATTCTCTCTGTGGCTCAGCCTTTGTTCATTGAGGCAGTTCTAGTAGCTGAGGCGGTAGCTCTTTCGGCTCTTCCCGAAGTTGCTGAGGATGCCTCATGAGAGATCGAGGGACTAGATCTCTTGACCAAATAGATAGAAAGGCGTATGTATTTCTCTAAATCAAATTCATTGCAATATGATATGGATGATGAACTAGTTCTATAGCTAAAAAGAAAGGCAGTCGATCTATGATCCCTGATTGATTTTTTCTAAAGAAAAGCAGAGTGATTCGCCCACAAAGCGGTTCTTCTTCTTTCAGTTTACTTCTTGAGACATTCTTCTCTATTTCTCAGATAATAATAGAATCTACCTTTACTAAGCACGCACACGCTCCCAACACAGCACAAGAGAGGGTCGGCCAAACTCTTTTTCAGTTAGTGGGACAAGCCCAAGAACTCAAATACGACTTTAGATTTAGACATAGACAGCAAGCCACCTCACTCTTACTAGAGGGATGAAGGAGGATTCTGAACAGCTAAATCATATTTATTAGCAAGCTCCCATTACATCAAATTACCGATAGGTCAGAATAGAATAAAAGGATAAAGATCAATCTGAAGGAATGGAATTCCCATAGCGGAAGCGTGTGAACGCCGTACAAAAGAAATTCAACTTGAAACACAGAGAAAACACCTAAACATGCTTCTATGGAGGAAAAGAAGAAAAGAAAACTAACCTTTGTAGAACCTCCCAAGAATTCTCGAACCTCCCAAAGAACAACACGAAGTCTTCCTTGTTATCCTTAAGATAAAAAAAACAGAGAGTTTGTGGGGATTCTTTTTTTTTTTTTTTTTTTGTTAAAGGGAAAAATATTTGCAGAGCGATTTTTCTTTTGGAACCAATAGATCGCCAAAAAACTTCCACTGAAAAGATTGCATACCTCCCTTCTATATCTTAACCAAAAGATATGAAGAGAGATGGAGGGGAAAGTTATCAAAATAACTTCCTCCTTCTCCATCACTTGGGAGTTATTCTTTTATTTAAATTTATATTAATATAAATTTAAATTATATTATATCATTTATAATATAACCAATGGTTTAGATCTTCTAATATGATCTATAGTTCTAATATGTATCGAATCCATAATAATTTTAATCTAAAATTTATTTATGAATCTTATTCATATTATTATTATTTGAATCATATTCAAATATTAACTTCTCTCATAAAAACTTTATATTATAATGTATCAAATACATTATATTATTTGTATCATATACAATTTATTCCCTTTAATCAATTTGAATGATTCAAATTAAACCAAAATAAATTTGATTCTCATTTATCCTTATTGAGCTAACAAGGGGACCTTATGGACCTACAAATTAAAGCTCCAATGATGTGAGATTAATTAATTAAACTCTTTAATTAAATTAATCACTATTCAATAACTATCCGTCATTCCACTAAAGACCAATAGTTGCACTCTTCTTTCTGTAGATATATTTTTGTGTCCATTAGATATAACCAATCAACAATTCAATGACCCTTCACAAATTGCTAATAAGTACAGTTAGGCCAAAAATTACCGTTTTGCCCGTGTAGTTACATCTAACTCCTTAAGTGCCACTAATTCCTCTAATGAACAATAGTTATAGTCCCATTATAACTGAACTCCTCTCGGGCCAAGAGAGGATGTGGCGCCACATTGTTCAAACCCTGGAATCAGCTCTTAAGAAAGCAATTTCTCTACTTACTATATCCATAGAGAGGAGTGAATTCCTTCTTGTGTAGTTGTGTTTCGAGCTCCCTAATCAGATGAATCCCCAAAATGGTGGGCACATTGAGTCGGCGATATAGGCCACTCTCACCCATGCAAATTAAAAGACTGCCTTCATATGTAAGAGTTCACAACTCACGCAGGATTTAGGTCAAGTCACCTATGGTCATCTTGGTGAAATGTAGTCTCAACTAGTAACGGTGTTAATAAGAGAGATTATTCATTTCATGGTCCGATCTTATACAAACTATTTGTATAGAATACCTCTGCTTTAATGTCTCGACATGAATGATTATGATCAAATCATTTGTAGCACTTTAGAACAATTGTAACAACTACAAAGCAGGTCGTATTCGTAATGTTACCAGGATAAGGTATCCAGCCTTATCAATCTACTACATACCATTTAGGTTATTATTTAAACATGAACCACTTGTATGTCTCCACATACATGTTTAGGTTACAGAAGATAACTTTAGATGTCAGTTTATTGGTTTTGTGGGTTAATGCAACTAAATGTCAAATAAAATAACACATTTTATTTTATTAGATAAATAAAATGTTTGTATAATATATACAATTACAAACTACAAGACCACAAGATTTAGGGCATCAATCCCAACACAATCAATACCCGATCAAGAACTAAGCTAGCATAATCTAATTTCGCCCATGAAAGATGCCTCCTACTCCGAGTCTAGCCTTTCGCCTAATGGTATTCTCCTTCTGCGCCTACTCACTTACCCCTATGTGGGACTCGTAAACCACCCTTTCTTATGGAAGAACTCAGCCACTATCCCGTCCCAGGTTCAACGAGCTATTGAAATATTCTGAGATCATTCTTTGAGCCGTCCTCCATCCTTAGTGGTTATTTATATCAATATTAGCTTAGCTTTTTTAGAGCGAAGGACTCGGTAAAATGCTATTTTTCATCGATCAATATCTGAAGTATTAGGCGCAAATAGTATTGCGATGCGATTGCCTTGCAAAAAAAAGTTGTTAAAGCACCAAGTCAAAGGCCTCTAACCAAATAAAAGAGTGTGCCACTGAGCGGTAGGCCTTTCCCTTCGTCTGCAATAATAAGCCTTGTACAGGCTAAGTCCAAATCAAGGATTTTTGCAAGAAAACCTAAAAACTGCTAATAAGGCAAGGTTTTGATGATTTACTTTACTATTACCTAAGGCAACAGGAAGCGACCTAATAAATACTGTGAAAAGAATATTGACCTATCCCTCATCCCCTAATGGATAGTCCTTCGAACCTGTCTTATGGGGCCTCAGCAGTTTAATATGTTGAAATCTACCACTACGTGGGTAACCTGTCCGGAGGGGAGTGCAAGTCAAGAACAGTGAAGGAAAAGGTGAACTTTCAACTGTGGAGTGGATAAGCCAAGGCTGTCATATGCTTTGAAGAGGGAAGTCAGCAAACTAACCTCATGAATATCAACTCGAGTACCTTCTTAGCCTTACTAGGGAACTGATAACCTATATATGAGACAGTCTATTGATTCAAATACGATGTCGATCCCTTCCGAAACACAGACAGAAGGAAAGAGATAGGGGGTCGCTAGCCTCCCCTCAAAGGGATACTACCTGCGGATTCCCCTTTTCAACTATGGGTTCAAAGAATATTGAAGCTCGACCTACGATCTCACGAAGAACTTCTCCTTCTTCAGGTTATGATTCCCCAACAAGATTAGTCGAGCACTCTGCCTTATTCCACTCTTTCTGCCTTAATGACCAGTGGGGCAATTTAAAGACTTTGATTTACAATCAATCCCAGGATCTAGCGAAACCCCTTCTTTATCTCTTTCTTCAACAAGAGCTAGAGGGAAAGCTAAAAGAACAAAAGCAGCCTCGATCCGCGCCCTTCCTTCAACTTCAGTAGTTCTTATTCCCAAGATCAGCCGATCTGAAGAGAGTTAGAGAAACTTCTAATCATCCGACAGGTTCATATTCCATCAAGAGTCCAAGAAGTCAGGAACCTATTAAAAGGAAGAAGCTTATCTCAAAGCATGAAAGAAAAGATTTCTAGTTCAATTGAGAATCCATAGACGATATTCAAGACAGCTTCATCTCTATTTATTTATGGATGCTCATTGAAGTCGAAGGCTCCATAAGACAGGGATATATTGTTGGAAGGCGCAAAGAATATTGTGAGAAGGCGCAAACAATATTGTGAGAAGGCACAAAGAATATTGTGAGAATGTGCAAAGAATTTGCGAAAGAAGGTGTCACACGTCCGAAGGACAGACGGGTTAATATGGATAGTCCTTCGGACCTGTCTGTCCTTCAGTCTTAAGACTCCTTTCTATTTAAGGCCAAGAATATTGCGTGAGACAGAATATTTATAAGAAAGAATTTGAGGCTTGAAAGCAAGCAGATGAAATCGAAACTCGACTAAAGGAAGAGGAGTAGCAAGACAATGGAAGAAGAACCTTGTCTCGGCCAAAGGAAGAGGAAGAAAGTAGTTAACCCTCTGAATAGGATCGAATCAGGCTTTCAAAGGTCATCCTTCCCATAGAGCATAACAGTCTACCTGAACCCATCGCTGCTGTGGAAGGAACTCTAGGCTTTCTTTTCGCTCCGACTAAAGAACTAAAGAAGAGTGAACTCTATTACGAGGTGCTCAGCTGCTTTATCGAGTTCAAGAGAAAGGAACTTCCCTCTCTTAGGCTTTCTTCTTCTTCTTCGAGTTCATGAGTTTTCCCAGCTAGATCGCTTTCATTCATCATAATCTCGGCCTGGTAGAGACATCATTGGAGTCCGGGAGACTTGGCGTCATGAGAGAAATCCATGTGGGCCAACTGAGGAGGCGCATCTTATATGAGTAGGCACCTTTATTGGTACATGTCTCACTTGTGGGAGTAAAGATAAGATAACCTGCGTGAGTGCAGAAGCTGATGCGTCCAGCCCTCTTTACCAGCTCATCCTGTTCAGATACAAGCAGTGCCATCCAAGAGCCACAAAGAAAGCCACGGAAGCGATAAAGAAGACCCTATGAGTGTCGTCGAAAAGATCTCATAAAAAAGGATGCTTTTCGTATTCCTCGATTCCATCTTAATAGGGGGCACTGAACTCATGATCATTCCTATTGTATTCTGATTCCCTACTCCCCTAACTCTTTCAGTGACTCATTCGACCACGGATGAGGCTGCTTTCGAACTTTCACAACAGAGAATGAAAGAGAAGATCTTCTTCTTTGAATGTGCAAAATCAGGCTGGATGGAAGTTTGAACCTCACCCATTTTTGACTCGATTTATAGGTGAGAAGAAGGGAGAGGGCTCGAGGGAGTTGGAGAACAAAAGGAGATATAGAAACTACTACTATCTTATTATTTCTTCTTATTTATTTTGATTTCGCCATTTGCGAGAGAAAATGGACATTTGCATGTTTTCGCCTATGGCTGTATGCTCATTCTCAGTTGAGATCTTCTTTTTTCTTCTCGAATTGGTAATATCTCTTATTCATGTAATGAATGAATTGAGAACGACAAAACTGCTCAAGAAATAATCTAAGATTCTCAAAATAGAGGTTGATCATGATCTGCTCCTTTGGACTTCTCCTCTATCCTTTGTTCATTGATCCATTAGGTTTTAGTAAGGCTTTTTTCTTTTGCACTCCTCGCAATATTCTTTGCGTCTTAGTTTAGTATTTTCCGTACAAATCCATCTTTCAGATGGTACATGTCCCATGGGCGTGAGGAAAGAGATCGAGCTTGCCTTTTGGCATCTAGCCCTAGTTTTCCAGCAACGAGAATAAAAGAAGAAGCTCCGCGAGTACTGGGTCCCTTCCCCTCGTGCACTCGTGTGCCAATTGAAGTAATGCTAACACATCGCATTAAGGAAGGGTGCCCTATTAAGAGTTCACTGGAACCAGAAGTCGAATAGATAGAGATTCCATCAAAACTTAGATAATGACGAGAATATTATATCAAGGAAAGAACCTATCCTTTGCATCCAATCCCATTGCAAGAGCAGTCCGGAGATTCTATCTAATGGCTAGTTCACACCTATCTGTTGCACTAAGGCACCTGCTCGAGCTCTCTAACCTCGTTTTGATCGATCTAACCTACCATCCCCATATTAAGCTACGGAGGCCCAAATCGAAGCGACTTCCAGGTGCAAATAAAGGCTCGGCTTTCTATAAAGGGAAAAGATCGTGGCCCACGTAGCGGTGCTTGGTTAATATGGATAGTCCAGAGGACAGGTCCGAAGGAGAGAAAACAGGGATATTCTTGCAAAAGAAAGAAATCCATTATTTTTCCTTCTAGTGCCACAATGGAAGAAGGGAAGAGAACCCCACCCACCTCTTTCCGGTGTTGGGTTAGGCGTCGATCTCGTTCTTGTTCCTGCTCTTGGAGTCGCTTCACTCACTCTTATTTTCTATATGGATTATTAGTAGGATGAAGGATTGATTCATCAGACCTTTCCTCACTCCGCCAATGAAAGAAAAAGTAGCGGGACATGGGCGAAGGCGAGAACTCCCTTTCATTAAGATATGGATAAAGAAGAATCAATGAAGAGGGCGAGATCTAGTATAAGTTGCGGAGAGGATCAAAGAATATTGACAAAGAATATTGCTCAGATTTCCGCTTTCTTTTTTATTCCATTCGGACTGCGCTACGTGGGGAACTAAGAAGCGAGATCATCGTCTCCCAAGAGGAAGTATTTTTTTCTTTCAACTGGAAAGCAGCTCAACTTATTTCTTTAGGTCGGGAGCATGGAATAAAAAGGACATTTTAAGAAGAAGTACTGGTAGCATTGGAATGGATCGGCTAGAAGCTTTCGCGAAGGAACCCACTATTTCTTTATCCATTTCATTATCCGCATGAAAAGAAGAAAGCCAAAGGCTCAGTCTCATCAAAATTCAATGTGCTTCACTTCTTTTTATTCCTTTAAGTAGGTTCCAAAAAGAAAGGTCCAGGTGACTGGTTGACTACTTTCTTCATTCCATCCATTGGGATTTGACTCGTCCGAAGGACTGGTGGCTTTCTCTCTATATTCCGACTTGTGCTATAAATGTATTCACCTTTTCTTTGCCTTGATTCTCTTCATTGATAGTAATCCTTAAGTTTCTTCTTGGATAGGCTTGGAATTGATGGAATTTTATTCTTGTGAAGAATATTCATTCTAAAGAATCGCTTATTTCAACAGAAAGGGCTATTACTTCTAAAAGAACTCAAGCGAGGGCAACTTCCTAACCAGCCGCAGAACGAGACTCATTCCCCTAAATACAAGAAAATGGAGGATAAACCCAATTTGGCATTGGGTGGAGTCTTTCAGTGACGAGAATTGGTGGGACTGCTATTGGGGAAGTCTTGTCCACCATGCGAATATAGAAGGACAGCTGCCTCGCCCGCCTAGAGAAATTCTTTCTAATTCCTTCGAGATAGCTGAGGGGATTTCTTTCGATTTTCGTAGTGACAATTGATTGTTCTAGAAATGAGAACAACATAGAAGATAGAAAGCCTACCTACTCGCACTCGGGAAGTTCTAATGGCAAGATATGGATGAGGCTCCCTCTTGAAGTTCGAATTCCGACCTCAATGGATCTGATCTGGCTTTCTTCCACTAAGAAGACAAAGGGAAACTATAGCCATTACATAGCTGATTTTGGTACATTCTCCACAGATGTCTTGACTCTATTTATGTTCCCGGGTCGTCAGTGGGAGGGTCAGAGTACCCCTTTCGTGGTTTCATACTCAAATAAAGCAAGAAGTCACTCGGTACGTCGTTACATGGGCAAAGGACAGAAAGAAAGTGAAAGGAAAATGAAAGAAAAGAAAATGACTTGATTATCTTCTGAGATCTTGTTCATATCTGAAGAAAGGAGACTACATTTAAGAGAAAGAAAGAGGCGCAATGAAATATGCGTGAATGAATGCTATTTCTTGATTCTTAGTACTCTTCATTCTATCTTTCATTGAGAAATATCGTAAGTTCAGATGAAGAAGGAAAGCCTACGGCTCCTTCCAAGGGTAGAGTCCTCCGATTTTGAGTTCCATTAATCAGTCATCTAGCCCTTTGTTTTTGGGGTAGAGTCTACTTTTCAAGTCGGGGGACGGATAAAAGAGGTCATTTTGACCTTGTAAAGGGTGAACTTTCAGTCGCTTCTATCTTTGCCTATTTTTTGGTCCGTCCGGTCCGAAGGACTATCCATTAGAGAATTTGACTTGCGGTTTTTCTTTTCTCAAACAAAGGTGCAAAGAATATTGCGGCTCATTAACGAGAATTCAAGAATAATTATGATTTCATAACCTTGTTCATTGTCAATATTCTTGGATTTGACTCTTTTTGACGGAGTGAATTCCAAGATTTTGCAAGGGCTCGACTGATAAGGAGAGCTGAAAAGAATATAGTATCAAGAAATCGTTCAAAATCAGTTATTTTTTCTCTATTATTGTTTAATAGACAAAATCGAGAAACTATGATTTTGCTTCAAAAAAGATGGGAAATTACAACTGGATGCATTGTCCTAGGACAGGGAAATCAATGAAATGTTCACCCTTATAGTTTGGTAGGTTGTCCGGATAAAGACAAGGATATTCTTTGATCCTTAAGTTTCTCATACACCTCGCAAATTCCTTGCGCCTTCGGACCTATCCTCCGGACTATCCATTACGGAATGTGAGAAGGCGTCATAAGACAGGGATATTCTTAAGAAGCAATAAAATATGCGTGATTGACTTTTTATTTATGCTGTGATGAAAACTATATAGCTCCGGACGAGGAGTTTTTAGGTCAAAAGGACAGGTCGAATGGTCGAAAGAAAGAGGCAAGCAAGTACCAAGACAGAAGGAAATTGGCCTCTTACCAGAGATAGGGGAAGATAGGGAAAGATAGGCGAAGATCAGCCTCAGAAAAAAGGGCCAGAAGGGCACCTCGCCCTGGGTAACTCCTTCCCCTCAAATTCTGAAAGAGAGAAAGACTTCAAGTGAAAGAAATCAATGAAAAATCAAGCTCCATATGAGTTGAATGAAAGGAGAGGTTACCAACCCAGTTTTCAAGTAGTATAAATAGGGGAAATTTCAAAAAAAAAAAAATACAGTGGACCTACCAACAAGTCCTCCGCCTCAATGTAGAGACATGGAAGTGGGCGCATCCTATGTAAAGAGTTTACATAAGACTGGAACCATGAGATAGTCGCTTTTAGGTTATAACACCGTTAACTTTGTAAAACTGACTATTTCGTTTATAGATGTCCAATGTAACTTGATCTTAATTCTGAGCTAACTATGAGCTTCTGTTCACAGGAAATTATCCTTAGCTCTGCATAGGTGAGGGCAGCTCAATGGCGCTGGCCCAATAAACCTCCCATTTTAGGGGTAAGATCGAGTGGATAGCTAGGGACATAGGGTGCAAAACGAAATTCACTCCTACCCACTCTAGGGTTAGTAGATAGGTTGTTCCCTTAAGGACTGAATCCAGGTCTTGAACAAGGGGCCCCACCCTCTCATTGGCCCGAGAGGGATTCGGTTTAAAGGTTGGACCTTAAACCAATTGTTCAATAGTGGATCAGTGGGACTTAAGGAGAAAAGATATAATCTCGGGGGTAAAACGGTATTTTGACCCAGTCGAGATTATGAACAACCTGTGAAGGATTAACTTACTTATCATGGTCATATCACATGGACACAAATATATCTATAGTGAGGGGAGTGCAACTACGGGACGTTAGTGGAATGTCTAGCCCAATGTCAAATTCGTACACCAAAATAGGAGGGAGAGAATCTCAACAAAGGACTTGTCCGTAAGGAGGCAGTCCCAATCCTTCTTTTAAGAACTAGGTTCCCGCTTGATGATTGGCTGCTTTTCCATTTCTTGGGGCTGGACTTTCAGTAGTTCTTTAACCTATGAATAAAGTGATTAAGACTTTCGTAACTCACTGAAAAATATATGGATATAGGGGGCTTTTTTATTTTGATGCTCTAATCGGCGTTTTGGGACTGGGACATCTTTTTCTAGTTCTATCCTTTCTAACTTCGCTTATTTCCACTTTTCGTGCTAAAATTCAGTTCAATATTCTTTTCACCTCTTTCTCGGATGAGAAAAATAGGGGCAGTCATATGCTTAGCACATCCCTTTCATAGAAATACCACTCCTCAATGTTCAAGCGAAGGGCAGGTTGAATCAAAGTTAGAGAAATGAATCTCCATCATAACATAAATGAAAAAGTAGGCAAAAAGCAAGGAAGAGAAAGCGTCTGAGGGAAGGAGCAAAGAAGTTTGACTTTCCGTATCTAATAGGAAGAGTGCTGAGTTGGGAGGTGAATACCATCTCTGATTGAACATCATCAGATAAGCTTATAACCATCCATATAGACGGGAGAATCAAGGGAAAAAGATCTCAAAAGGTGAGAATGAGTTTACGAGGCCTGGTGGCGGCTGTGGCCCTTGTAGCAGAAGTAGTGGTTGCTGTGGGAAGTTCGTCTTCTTGTTCTCATGTATGCATCCCCTCACCTCATTCCCAGTTTCAGTAGACATCGGATCGAGGCGCTAAGATTATTGCTAAGATTTTCACTTTCTTTTTAGATCCAATTAATAGTGATAAGAGTACGCTCTTGAAGCAGAAACCCTTTAGTTTTAAAGGGGGAAGTCCAGTGGCTTAAGAAGGAAATTGAAAATATTCCTTCCGCAATATTCTTTGCACCTTAATCTAGATACTCTACGGTAAGGATTTGAATCAAAGTTCTCATGACATGAATAGGAATCGAATCTCGAAGGAAAGGTAACTATCTCTTTCCGTACGTTAGGGAGCCTAGGACAAAGGAAACTCCCAATTACTCATGAGACTGAGTGAACGAGGAAAAGGAATGCTCTTGCTCGACGTTTAGGAAGAGGTGGCTATTTTTTTTCCATTAATCAGTCTGGAGGACGGCTCGACTGTAAGGAGAAAATCAAGCTCCAGATGAGTTGGCGACTCGACTGTAAGGAGAGGGGCAGGTGTGAAGCCGAAGAGGAGCTGCTGAGTTAAGCTATCACTCAAGATTCAAAGTAGGAGAGGCGCCATAAGACAGGTCCGAAGGACTATCCATCAGGGAGGCTCAATGAAATATGAGAAGCGAAGAATATATTTAAGGAGTGCAAGCGCAAATCGACTCTGGAGCGTAGGAATCATCTTTATTTTCTTGAGACAACGGTTTTGGACAAGTTCGGGCTACTTCTGCGCCATACCTAATCTTCCCCAACAAAGGACGAGTTAGCTAGGTCCCACTAGTGCGGATCGAAGGAGCAACTGAACCGGAAAGAGGTTCGCCGACGCGAGACAAAGTTCAAAGAATATTGAAAAACTCAAGACAGAGTCATTCTCATATCTTTATGAACAAAGAAGTCCCAAGAAATGAGAATTCTGGCATGGAAGAGACAGAGAAATCAATGAACATCCATAAATCAAGCCTAGGTTCTTGCTCGAGCATAAAGAAGAAAGAAGAGGTGCAAAGAATATTGTGAAGAGAAAGAAAGACTAATAATTGATGACCATTTCCATTTTAAATTAGGAATAGTTTCAAATAAAGATTCAAAATATTAATATATATATAGAGAGAGCAATATTATAAAAAGTACAAATATAACAAAACTTGTTAAGTCTATTAAGGATAGAATTTTGGTCTATCATGATGCATTTCTTATGTATGAAAAACAAGCAAACCAAACAAAACTTGATTATATACACCATTTACTTAAGTTAAATTACTTGTTTAGTCTCTAGTTATCAATCTTCAACTTTATGTTTATTTTAAAAAATTCTAGTGCGGAGGAAAAAGAGTAAATTATTTTTCTCATTGAAAACTGATGGTATGGGATTATCTAGATTGATGCTCCTGCTAACTCAAGTTTATGCCTACGTTTTGATATGAACTATTTGATAGTTTGTTTTAACTATTGATAGTTAGTTTTTATTTTAAACATATGTTTTTTTTTTTAAGTTTTAATTAGGCTAAATTTTATTATTTTATTTTGAACAAATTTGATTTTGTGCATGAAGTTGTTTTTTCTTTTTAAATATTTATTTATTAAAATGAACAAACCTTTGTATGACTTTGAGTTTTAAAATATTGTTTTTATTTGAGTAATTATGGCATTCACCTTAAATTAAAAAGTTGGGTCGTTATCGTTGCTATTAGAGCAAAACCTCTCTTAGTACGTTGTGTGGTTTGGGGACAAACCAAGGCAGAAGCTTGTGGCCATATAATGTCGTGAGTTTAGAAGGGGATATGAATAAATCGATATGATCATATCTGAATAAGAGGGATCATGAGAACATGAAAGTATATGGTTAAGAAAGGCTTCAAAGATTTGAAAGTTATTACTTATACCAACAAGATGCACATTTCTTTTTGGTGGCTCAAACATAGGAACTTCAAAGTTAAGCGTGCTTAGCTTACAACAATTCTATGGATGACTTTCTGGAAATTTTCTTAAAATCTATGTGAGTGAGGAAGGACTTGTGTATTGGTTTGTAGGAACAACGACTTTCACTCAAGCCTTTCAGACAAGGATGGTGTTGTTAGGTCGCAAGGGACGTAGGAGAATGTCGGGGCCCACTACAAGAAATTCTCGATCTCCCAATGTCGTTTTAAACCGTCAGGATATATAAGAGAACTCCTGACACATTGCTCAAATATCTCCCGATGCGATACAATATATAAGTAATGCGTTGGGATCGAAGTTCGAGGCTAACTCCTGATGCACGTTTTGCTACGTCAGGAGTTAGCCTTTAAAATACCATATCCTCTTCACAAATTTGCATGTTTTACGACGCCGTTAGTTGTCGAATCTAGATTATGAATTATGGTCCTGGAGCATTACAAATGGTGAGAAAACAAGAACAATGAAACAAAACAAAATAAAAGAGAACATAGAGGAAAAATACTTAAACTCAATTGTGGTATATGTTCTACAAAAACATCGTACACCATTATTTATTGAAAATGGAGTGATGCATGTTATAATATGAAATTGAATGGAATGTATGTTCCAACAATGGAGTGTTATTGCATTATTACTATATATATTCGTATATATACTTTAAAATTTTAAAGAATTATCACTTCTCTTTTGAAGTATTTCTAGGATGGATCTACGTTTTGTTTTAAATTTAGTCTATATACTTTTAATAAAGCTTAGATTTAGTTCCATTTAATTTTTACAAATTTGATTAAATGATAATAAATAATTTTCATGAAAAGAAATGTACGTGAATATCCTAATTTTAAAATTATTTGAATGTAGTGGTATTCAAAACTACATACCTATTCATTGTTAATTATACATTTGCTTGTCAATTGTGACGAGCTGCAAGTTGAACTTGGAATTAGAGAGCATTAAATATTGGAATCCAACATGTTAGTTTGTTTAAAGAGATTAAAATGATGCAGGCGAGAAACATTGTTTAATAACGATCTTTTTCTCTAGTTTCTTTTAACAATTGTGGAATGAGGATTAAACCCTTTGATCTATGAATCGTACAATTGTCTATCAACTAAGTTTTCTTTAACATATATGTATACAAATTCTCGTAATATATAATTCAATACATCCTAAGTTGTAAGTGGTTTCCATATTTTTCAAAAAAACAAACAAAAAAATGAGAAGCGTCCTTCAAAATCAAGCTCCAGCCCACGGAGCTTTCATTACGTTTCGGTGACTCAATGAATTCAGCCTCCGGACAAAAAGATTTAAGCGGAAGCCTTGTTCAATGTCCAATATGAGCAAGACCTATTTACGGACCACTTTCTGAATCTTCTTTGAAGGCAGAAAGTCAGTCAAGATAGTTTGTCAAGTTGTAGTTTTCCTCTCCTTTTGATAGGCTTTTCTATTTTCAGTGGATAGTCGGCGTAGAAGGAGTCTTATTCAAAATAGTAGTTGCTAAGAAAAAAGAAAGGTCAATTGGCAACCCTTGGATTCTTTGAATGTGGTGCAAAATGGACTGTTTATTACATGATAACAAGCTATATGATTCAACCACAGATGTTGAACTTCTAACTAAAAGTATTTCCATCCACGATTCTACATAATTTGAGTACAAAACCTAGACAAGATCAGGGCAGGAGAGATATGAATCAAAAGTTCAATTTATTACCTCATTATAAGAAAAATACTTGAAAATTTAGGTTAGGTATTTGATCGTCTTGAAAATTTAGGTTTAGTTTCCACTTTTTTACCAAGTTGGTTTAGGTCCAAGTTTTTAAAACCTACACTTCAATCCATAAGTTTCAAATGTTACCATTTCCTTGTGTACATATAATTTAAATTTGTTTCAATTTGACCTCAAATTTTGTTGTTCTTATGGTCTAAAATTAACTTAAAATAATCATGGAGTAAAAATTTGAAATTAAGTTTAATGAAAAAAAAACGTAACTTTATTAATTATATAACTTATTTTAAACTAATTACTAAACATACCATAAGTTTTATTGAAAAATAAGTCTAATCTTGAAATTTGAAGGATCATATTATACTATTTTGAAACCAATTATATTGAAATCAAAATTGAGAACTTAAAGGATTAAGAGAGAAAAAATTCTAAACCTATAAAAACTGAGACTAGAATGTATGTTAAAAAAAATGCTAAAAATGGGAATATATATCGCCATCGAACTTACAAAAGAGATTATATTTAAAGAAACAACTCTTGTAATATCGTTGATAGACAATAAACTTGGGATAATAATGATCATAAATTACAATTAGTAAGATTGAAAATTTTAAAGGTGCTGCATGCCCAACAGGGAAAGTTCCATCGGGTTTCCACCCATGCCCTCTCTTATTCTCATAATTTGGATATTGCCATGCATAAAAACTTTCACTTTCTTTCAAACAAAGTCCTTCATCACATGCTAAGTTCACAATCCCCCATTTACTGAAAGGATGTGATGTCTTGTGGGTGATGTGAATTTCACCTTCTCCATCTATCATTCTCTTTGCATTCCTCAAAAAACCCCTGACTAAATTTCGATGGAGTCTGTGATTATCCAAAAATTAACTACATATGTTATATTACTCATAAAAATAACTTACTTCTTAATCTAAAAACTACACAAATATGTATATACTCACTCTATTTGTGCAGTGTCACTTTCTTTATAAACAAACCCAGCATGTGGAAACTTGAACACTATACGATCAAACGACACGTTGTAAAGAAGTGGGTGTTGACTCATTGTTGTTGCATCCACTTCATGCAACACTCAGACACCCAACTCCTCCAAAAAATTTACGTTTCTGCCGCAAGTGAATATTTCATTACCAGTTTATCTTCAAAAAAAAATTGCAAATTTAGTTTCAAATTTTTAAAATTAGAATGTGTGGATGTGAATTGAATTATGCTAAAAAAGATAATTTTGTTTGTTTTTTTTTTACTTCTTATACACAAATCTTCAATTTAATGTTGCTCAATATTTTGATTTCAATAATATATTCTATAATGCAGTCCATATAAGTATAAAAAAGGATTCAAGAAATATTAAATTTAGAATTGAAAAGAAAAAAAAAAAGATTAAAATTGAAGGTGAGCACCTCGAGAGTCGAGAGAAGTAGCAATAATGTTGGAGGCAGAGGCAAAGGCGGTGGCCAAGCAAGCCGAGAAGGAGAAATCGCCTTCTCCGACCAGAAGTATTTTGTGAGAGCTGCTGTAATGCTTTATGCTCTTCTCTGTATTATTTTTGTCCATTGAATATATATATATATGGATCCTATTTATGTGATTATATTAACTAGATGAATTTCCCTATCCTATATATATAGCTTCCAAACGATCTCTCTCTGTACATATTCATGGGTGCTCATAAGTGAAAAGGCATTATTGTTTTTGGGGAACATAGAACGCCGCCTTTAATTAGAATTACTATAAACTCAATAATCCTTGGAATTATACCAATTGCATTTAATTAATAACAAAGCCAATTATATGTAATATTTTCAAATCCCTTGCACATTATTCTATTCATGTAGCATTTACAGGAAGGAGGGTATGAATTAGGACGCTTCACAATTTCAATTATATACTATAGGGTTTTTAAAAAATAGAACAAATCAACAAAATATTTATATTATATAGAACAATTTTGAGAATAAAAAAACCAAAAAGTCCATGATGAAAAATACCAAAAACGGCCCCATTGACACAAGATTAATCGATCACACGTGTACGTGTAATTCTTTTTCTAAACGATTACGCGATCGTATATGAAATGATACATGATCGTTCAGATATTGGTATACGACCTTGGTACATGATTTGTACCAAATTCTAAACGATCTTGGTACACAATTACCAAGATTTAAATGATAGTGTACCATGATTATTTATATTTAGTACAAGATTGTGTACCTATATAGTTTAGATTTTGGTACACGATCATTTAGATATGGAAGAGGAAATACATGAGAGATGACGAAGATCGTTTACCAAGTAGGAATTTGAAGAGTGAAAAAAATAAAGAAATTAAAAAACATATGAGAGATAATGAATAAGGAAGAAATTCTAGAAGAAGAAATGAATAAATCATGAACAAGAATGAGTGAGAATATGAAGAATAAGAAGTAATTATATGGATAAATTAATAATATGAAGATAAGATGAATAAATCACAAAAGAAGAAAAAGAAAAAGAAGTAAAAATTGTCCGCAATATTCAAGGACGAACCTGAAATTTCTGAAAATATCATGGGTTTTTTTTATTTTGTTACATGGGTCGTAAATATTTTGGTGTTTTGTTATATTTATGAAAATTAACATATAATATATATATTGTTGTAAAAATGAGACAACCAAAAAACAGATATCGAGAACAATATAATATTAAAATAAAATAATATATAAATATATAATTTAATTAATTAATTAAAAATTATGTTAGTAAAATCAAAATCTCAAAAATTTCCACTTTTACCCACACTTAACTTGGATTTCTCTCCAATCTTGATGTGTCATTACAAATCCACAAAAACCATCTATTTATAGAAAAAGTGTCAAGTAGGTTGTGAGTTATACTTGGCCACTAAAAATGTATGAATGCTTTGACACATGCTATGAGGTAACTTTATTTGGTCACTAAGCTTTTATAAGACTAAGACATATGACTTGAAATGTGCATTTATATATTTCTCTAATATTTATAATATATATATATATATATGAAAGCTTTAAAAATAATGTAATTAATGTCCATTGGATATTTTTAGCATTTACTTCTAAAACATCATTACTATCTTAATATAAACTTATTGTTTCATTTATCTACTAGAGGACATTAGATAAGTGTTATGATATTCTTCAAAATATATTTCTTGATATTGGATATTGCTCCTGCAATATCCATAATATAGAAAATTATTTTCTTGCATATGATTTAAAATTATTTAAAATTTTGGAATGACAAGTGTATTTATTTGTAACGAGCTTTCAAACGAAAAATTATTTTGTTTATAATATTCAATTTTTAATGACATCTTCATGTATTTTAGCATTAAGCATTCATGATAGATAATAATAATTATTTGTATCAAATACCAAAAATTATAATTTGTAGTATTTTTTAAGGTAATATTATTACAAAATATTATAATTATATTAAATTAATATATAAAATGTAAAATAATATTTATTAATTATAAGAACTGAGATACTTCTAGAATTTACCTTTAGTGGAAAAAATGATAAAAGTTAGTACTGACAACAGTGAAGATGAGATGTAACAGAAACACGAACATAAAAGAAAATATAATATTAATAAATATATAATTTATAATATGTAAATAAAATAAATAGAAATTAAGAAATTAAAAATTCTCCCAGATATGCACACTATATCTCCATTACATGAATTGAATTGTGAAGATCACACCACAAAGTAGTTGGGTACATATGAGAAATTTTAGTCCAATTATAAATTGTCAAGTCATCTACGTATTAACACAAAATATACAAATAATTGAAATTGAAACTAATGTGTACCAAATTAAAATTAAAGATATAAATTGATCAATTTTGATGATAGCACGTGTGTTTTCATCGTGACTATTGGATTAAGTTAATTGTTTTAGTCCAATTAAATATTATTTATTTAAACTAAAATTCAATTGACCCAAAAATAAACTTAACTTAGCCCAAATATTAAATATGACCCAAATCCATGTAGTTGGATGGATGATTTGATTCATTGACCAACAAAGCTCAAACTTACAAAATCCGTCAGAACACTCTATAAATAGAGGAGTTGTCTTTAAAGATAACTGTCTAGGAATAATTCAAGATTCCACAAGTTCAACTATTAAATTTCTCTAGAAATCTCGTGCGAAGAGAAGTGACACGTGGTAATGAATAATCAACCACCGATAATGAGCATTTATTATAATATTTGATTATTTTAAATGAGATATTTATGTTTTTTTTTAAAAAAAAACAAGAGATACTTTATCTAGCCGTTAGACTTTCTCCTTGATATTCTCTTTTTGAAACAATGATTTTTATTAAATTGATATTATCATGATTCTCTTCTTTTAAATCATTTTGTTTGGTTTTAAATATTCATGACTTCTCAATTTCGGTAACTGTTTTAAACGATGAAATCTAAATGGTCGTGTACCAAATATAAACTATTGTTTTGCAACCCAAATTTAAACGATCGGTGTACAAAAAAAATTATTAAAAGATGCCAATTAATCAATACATTTTTTAAATTTCTTATTGTGGACCTGTAAGGTTTTTCTGTTTTCAAAATAGTTCTATACGGTGTAAATATTATACCACTTTGTTCTATTTTTTAAAAGACCCTTATATATAAATATATACAAATACTTATTTTTTTAAAAAATCTTCAAAATCCATGCTATAAAGCTATCAATCAATTATATTCGTAGTTAGTTAATGATTCGTGTGATTAATATAATATGAATTTATCTTTTAATAATTATAATTAATTTATTATTGATTAATTAAAACTGGTTAATATATCATATACGTTCATCAAATCATATACATTCATCAAATTTATCCTATCAAATCACTCATTTTACAAATATTACAATAATTTAATTAATATTATTATTTGATTATTAAATAATTAATTTTCTCAAAATATTGAATTGAGTTTATTGTTTATCAATTAATATTATTAAAATTTTATAAAATTTTCACAATTAATCTTACCCATGAAATACAAAAAGAATATTAATTTAATATCATACCTTCTTAAATATAGTCATTCTTAATTCTCAATAATCTTATTCTCATCTCAATTCTCTCCATCCAAACAACTTCACTTAAAAGTTTATAGTTATTGATTATGTTGTTAGTAGGAAAAATATCATCGATAAATTTTGTTAGATTTATAACTTTTCAAAAAATATTCCAATATATAGCACTAAAGGTGCAATTCATTGCAATTATTAAACTTGGTTGTCTTTAAAAAAAGAATAATATGAATATCAAACTTTTCAAATGGGTAGTAGAAAATTAATCTTATGATACTTTAATTCAATGAGAAGGACGAAATATAATATAATGAATTCAATTATAAATCATAAGTCGCAAACCGGATTGAAACTTTTTAAAATTACATGGACTAAATTAAAACTTTTCCAAACCCGTAACAAAAAAACAAATTAAAAACCACATAATATTCATAATTTAGAAATTAAATAGCAAAAAGCCTTGTTACATACATATTTTAAACATCATTATGAGTTATTACTCATAGATGAATATTAAACTTGAAGTTGAGTAAATTCAGAGGCCAAGGATGTGGACAGGGCCAACCTTTTGTTCAACTCCTTTTTGGAAAGTGTTTTGACGAACTTAAAAGTGCTGGAAGCACCCACAGGAAAAGTTTTATTGCTATTTGGTCCACTGCCTTTCTTATTCACATAACCTGGATAATCCCATTTGTCGAATTCAACGTCTTCTTTTAGATATAATCCTTCTTCTTCTCCAATTTCCTCAATCTTCCATTCACTATAAGGATATGATGTTTTATGCGTTATGTGGATTTCCCCATTTTTTGCCAATAGTTCCTTTGCATTCCTCATAAATCTTCTCACTAAATTCTGGTGAAGTCTGTCCAAAATATACCAAAACAAAAGTTAAACCATGGGGTATATATATAATAACAAAGTAGTAGGGTTAGGTTTGATTGGATATACACTCACTTGATTTGGTTGGGTTCATGTTCTTTAGAGTATTGGAAACCAGCATGAGGGAAATTGAAGATAATACGATCAAAGAAATTGTGAGGAAGAAGTGGATGTTGGTCCATTGTCATTACGTTCACTCCATGCATCACTTCGCAGTCCATCTCCTCCAGCTCTTCCAATGTTGTTTCAATCGTTGAACTGTACTTGTTCAACAATGTCTCTGTTTTTTTTTTTTTTAATAAAAAAATTATTAAATTATTTTAGAAATAAAACCAAAAAGTCACATATATAGAAATTGCAATGAAAGTTATTGTTGATAGAAGCAAATTAAAGAAGAAAATTAGGATTGAAAAAGAGAATTACTTTTGGAGTCGAGAGAAGTGGCAACCATGTTGCTAGCTGATCCAAAGGCAGTGGCCAATGCAACTGAGAATGAGAAATTGCCTTCTCCAACAAGAAGTATGGCGTGGGAGTCGCTATAATGTGTTATCCATTTCTTTTTTTTTCTATTCGACCTTCCCATATTCAATATTCAATTCAATAATATGATATGTAAGTTATCCTCCATTTTTTGTTCTAATAACTCAACATGTTTATATTTACAAGTTTTGGAATTTTAAAGTCATTTTAGGGGAACGTGAAAAGCTTCAATTCATTCATATTTTGTTGTGTGACTCGTGGACTTCCCAACATTCTTTTTTAACTTCTACTTTACTTTTATTATATATATATATATATATATATATATATAGAATTTCAACACGAACTGAACGTGATTTTGTTATTTCTACCTTACATTTAAACTAGTTGAATTATATTCATGTTAATTATATTTTATTGTTATAATATTCAATTTTGTAAGAGAAAAAAAAATGAAAATGAAAGGAATATGAACAATAATTTTTTAAATGTTTTAGGACATGTTTGGTAGGTAACGTGAAATAGAAATTTTTAAAATAAGAAATTCAATGAAAATAAAGTTATATTTTATGTGTTTATGATTGTATAAGTTTTAAGGGAAAAATACCATTTTGGTCCCTGAGTTTTGAGAAATAGGTATGTTTAATCCTCTGTTTTAGATGAGCCAATTTAGTTCTAAGACTAGGTTTAAAAGGTCATTTGGGGAAGAAAAAAAACAAACAAACAAAATTATTAAATAATATTATCTCAACTCTCTTCTCTCTCTCCCTTTCCATTGAAAAATTTTCATACAACTGAAAAAATTCACCAAAATCCCATGTGAAATGAATGATAAAACGTGAAAAGAAAAAGAAAAAAGAAAAGAAAAGAAAAGGGAAACTCATCGTTTCCTTTCCAGAATTGGAATACGCAACGAGGGGATGAAACCCATAGGTAATGAAATTTCAATCACACATGGAAATGGGAAAAAAATGGGATTTCAATTTGGTGAGTTGCTCAACTCACATGGGGAATTGAAAACCTTCAAAAATCGCATTGAAAAACACAAAAAAAGAAAAAAAAACCTCATGTCAGTATGGTGTAGAGAATTAATTAGTGGCCTTTGGAGTGATTATGTTTTTGTTAGAGAGAGAATTACAAAAGTGAAAAGGGTAACCATGCCCAGCAAAGTGTGCCAAACTGGAATTGACTCGTCAAACCAACAAGGAATTGCAATCATCTTCTAGAATCTTACATATACGGTTAACAATCTTTTTTTAATTTTGAGGCGTATTTACTTAGCCTATTAAATCTATCCATTCTTTGCATAACAATTGGGTGTAAATATCTATTTCATCCTTTATTTTTTTCTAATCCCAAAATTAAGGGATTTTATTTGCATAAATTGGGCCATTGGGCATCATAATGTACACTGAAAAATCAAAGAAGATTTATTCCAAAAATAGCAATATCCTCAAACCCTATTTTGGTATCAGAGCCTTATGGCAAATGTCGTACCTAACACCACCGTCCTCAGCTCCTCTACAACGAGCTTCTCCAACCCTCCTTTAAACCAAGTCCTAAATCAATTAACCACCACCAAATTTGATCGCAACAATTACTTGTTATGGAAAACTTTGGCCATTCCCATTCTCAAGGGGTACAAGCTGAAAGGCCATTTATCTGGCAAAACACCCTATCCTTCAAAATTTGTTTCATCAACAGATGGAGCAAGTGCCTCGATGACATAAGAAGGTAAAGGAGCTACACAAAGATCTTCTTCAAGCTCGTCTAGAGCAGTGACAATAAACCCCTTGTTTGAATAGTGGGTGATCACAACCGATGCGTTACTACTTGGTTGGCTTTACAACTTGATGACATTAGAGGTGACCATTTAACTAATGGGTTTCACCAATGCAAAAGATCTATAGGAAGCAACACAAGTTCTCTTTGATGTTTAGTCAAGAGCAGGGGAAGATTTTCTTTGTCGAACATTTCAGACAATTAGAAAAGGTAATTCTAAAATTGAGGACTATTTACGTATTATGAAAACTAATGTTAACAATCTTGGTCAAGTTGGTAGCCATGCTCCTTGACGTGCAGTTGTTTCACAAGTACTGTTGGGATTAGATGAAGTCTACAACCTGTAATTGCTGTGGTTCAAGAAAAATCAGACATATCATGGTTGGATATGCAATTTAAGCTCCTTATATTTGAAAAACGGTTAGAGCATTAGAGCACTCAAATAAATACTAGTAATATAATCCAGAATGTAGCTGTCAACATGGCTCAAAGGTCAAATAAAAATGAACCCAGATCTCATAATGGTCAACAGTTCCATGGGAACAATAAGACCAACTTAAGTGGGCAACAAGGAAGATCAAATAATGGCAGAGGACGTGATAACAAACCAACATGTTAGGTGTGTAGTAAGTATGGCCATTGTGCTTTCATATGTTATAATATATTTAACAAAGAGTTTTCAAGTTCTTTAACTTGAGATCGAGGAGGACAAAGTTATAACCCCTTTGGAAATTCGAATTCAGTTGCCTTTTTCACTACTCATAACACAAATCCTTTTGCTAAATCTGAAATAGTCATTGATCCAAACTGGTATATAGATAGCGGAGCCACAAATCATGTCATGGCAGAATGCTCCAATCTGTCTAATTCGACTGAATACTCAAGTATCGAAAAAGTTACAATTGGTAATGTGAATCGTTTGAATATTTCATATGCTTGCAACTCCTATTTAACTGATGGTAAAAAGGGTTTAGCACTTAAAAACATTGTAACACCCCAAAATTAAGGTAAATTTTAAATTTAATTATCTTGGTTTTATTTAGTTATGTTGAATTTTTTGGTGCTATTTGAGAATTTTTGTTTTTGTGGAAAGTAGAGTTAATTAAATATTTTGGATGAATATTTAGTTAATTATTTGAATAGAGATTTTTTGTGAGAGTTAAGGATTTTGAGGAATTATGTATATGTGCGTGTGTACATAATTAATTAATTAAACTATGGAAAGTTATAATAATTATATTTTATTGGAGATAATATATTTATTAAGAATAATATATTGTTATATTTTGGGGAAGAGATAAAAAGTTTGATTTGATGGGAGATATTTAATGAGAAGATAGAACAAGATTTATTTGTTTTATAATTGAAAAAGGAAAAGGGAAAAAGAAGTATTTAAATAAAAGGGACATTTTTAAAAATAACAAAATAAATTAAAATATTTACAAACTATAGCAAAATTTTGGATTATATTAATGATAGTCTTCTATCGCTGTAGCATATCAATGATTATCAGTGATAGAATTTGTTATAGGTTGTAAGTATTTTTGTAAAATGTGCTATTTTTTAAAATTCCTCTAAATAAAAAAGAAATAATAATAATAATAATTATTGATATTGTTATTATTATATTATTTAGAGCCTCTCATGATGCATGCAAAGAACTCAATCTATTCAACTTTTTTTTCCTTGGAAGAAACCCTAAGTGTCGTCGCCCTCTCCGGTCACCTCTTCATCGCACGTCAGTTGTCCACCATCTGTTTCGTCAACCCCTTTCCGTTTGAAGTCGAAGCATCACTGTCCCACTTCGTCGTTTCCCATCTACGTCCCTTCGTGCATCCTTCTCCGTCGCGACCTCGTCGGTGCAACATCAGACACCACCGCACGACTTCGACGAAGAGCGACACAACTCTTTGTCAGTTGACCGTCGTGTCCCTCCTCCGTCAAACGAACCCACACGTCACTGAGTCGGTCTCTACTTCGCAAGCCGATCCTCCTCTCTTCCAAGCCATGCCCACCATCCTTCTTCACCGAGCTGAATTCGAGCCTTCTTTCTTTAGCTGAGCCGTTTTGAGTTTTTTTGGTCAGCCAAGCCACTAGATTGAGCTAGTTGCTATTTTGGTAATTTTTATTGGGTTTGGTACGCCCCAAATAAATATTATTTGGATCTTAAATAAGTTTACAATTGGAATGAGTTGGATTATTTTACTTGAAGGTCCAGCTAAATTTAATTGAAGGTTTTGATCTGTGGATTTTTCCCAACCAAGGTTGAATTGGTTTCAACCTCCTTCTTTGGTAAGATTAAAAGCCTAAATAATTAATTGGGTGATGTTGGTTGTCAAAAAATTAATTCAGTTACGTTTATGTTTAGGATTTTGTCTGATTGGGAAGTTGTGACTGTTATGAACAATTTTTGTTAAGATAATCTCGAGGTAAGAGATTCTATGTTGGAATTTATGTCCTAAAACTCGTAGTTTGTAATCATATTCTATTCAATAAGTCGTTATTAATACTATAATCTTAAAGCCAATAAACTAAGGTCCCAAGGCTATTGTTATGTAAATTTGAACTTTATGTAGAGACATAAACGTGGATCAAGTTCGAGTAAATAGCCTAAATAGTCTATAGTATACGAATACGGTTGGGCGCCTTATTCGGGAGATACTATTGATGCTACCCACTTTGTAGTTAGTACAAACGATGTGATCCTAAATCGTTCATGTAGAGACATGGAAGTAGAGGCATCCTATGTAAAGAGTTTACATAAGACTGGAACTATGAGATAGTCACTTTTAAGTAATCACACCGTTAACTTTGTAAAACTGACTATTTCGTTTATAGATGTCTAATGTAACTTAATCTTAATTCTGAGCTAACTATGAACTTTTGTTCACATGAAATTATCCTTAGATCTGCATAGGTGAGGGCAGCTCAATGGCGCTGGCCCAATAAACCTCCCATTTTAGGGGTAAGATCGAGTGGATAGCTAGGGACATAGGGTGCAAAACGAAATTCACTCCTACCCGCTCTAGGGTTAGTAGATAGGTTGTTCCCTTAAAGACTGAATCCAGGTCTTGAACAAGGGGCCCCACCCTCTCATTGGCCCGAGAGGGATTCGGTTTAAAGGTTGGACCTTAAACCAATTGTTCAATAGTGGATCAGTGGGACTTAAGGAGAAAAGATATAATCTCGGGGGTAAAACGGTATTTTGACCCAGCCGAGATTATGAACAACCTGTGAAGGATTAACTTACTTATCATGGTCATATCACATGGACACAAATATATCTATAGTGAGGGGAGTGCAACTACGGGACCTAGTGGAATGACCCGTTAGTTAACGAAGGTTGATTAACTCGGTCTAAAGAGTTTAGCCAGTTAATCTCGGATCGTTGGAGCCCATGATCTATAGGTCCATTAGGTTCCCCCGCTAGCTCATAAGGAATCAACTTAGAACATTATGATGAAATAATTTGAATTGTTCAAAATAGGTAAAGAGAGAGAAACCGATAAATATATTTGATATAGTCATCGGTTATAACTTAAGTAGAGCTTCATGTCTAAATATGATTTAAATATCAATATGGAATCATATTTGGAAGCTCGGAATTGATGAAAAACGTCAAAGATGTAAAAAGTCAAAATGTTGACTTTTGACTTTGAAAAATCAAACTTTGACCGACTTTATATTCAAATATGATTTGAGTTTTAAAAAAAAAAAGAATGTGGATTCATACTCGGGAGATTGAAATTAGTCAAGACGGATAAAATGGTAAAAAGTCAAAATGTTGACTTTTGACTTTTTAAATGTCAAATTACCATTTTACCCTTGGAAGAATATTGCATGTAAATAACAAATGGCTTCATGCATGTGAGACACCTACTTGGTAATATGCCAAGTGTGGAGAGTGGAAGCTCACTACATGCAAATTTTGCATGTAGTTTGCTTATAAAAGGAATGGATTGAAAATAAAAAGGGTGGTTGTGTTTTGTTAAAAATTGATTTTGTAATTTGGAATTGCAAAATCAAACCAATTTTCCTTTTTCTCTCCAAAAGTTCTCTCCACAAATTCTTCCTCCTAAATCCATCTCTCTCTCTATTTTCTCTACCGTTTTTGTCCCACAACTCGGTTATAAGTCCAGAGAATAGCGGGTCAACACTAGTGGTGGTCCCGGTTTTGATTTCGTGAGGAGATCGTGAAGAGCATGTGAGAAGATTGCGATAATAGAAAAGCATCAAAGGTGAGTTTTTCTATTAACCCTATTTTGTTTCTTTTTAGGGTTGTGATGCATGTTTATCACTAAAGTGTTTAGTTGTAATTAGAGTAAAATTTGATCCTAATTCCGCTACGCATGTCTACCGTTTCCATCATTCTACTATTACACCTTCGACAGTATATTGAAGACCTTGCATGTATGTTTCCCTTATTATGCATTAATGTAGCTAGGATGCATAAAGTGGTTGTTAGAGATGATTGATACAGATGACTACATAGATGACCGTTATGTATAATTGAGATGCGTATGACTAAGATATGTTATGATTGCGATGTGTTATGAATTTGACATGCTATGACTTAGGTATGTTATGATTGAGATATGTTATGATTGAGATATGATATTTATACATGTTATAGGCTATGTTGTTCTATTAATTTTTTATGTTAGAGTCGTACCCATATGGGTGTCTCTCGGGATCACCACCTATTTATGCATGTGTGGCTAACTTTTATGAGTGATTCGATGGGGTCACTTTCAGCCCAATTCTCTTAGGCGTTCCTTCGGGTCGTCGAAGACCAGTTTCTCTTAGGTGTTCCTTTGGGATCATCAATGACCAGATGTGTTCCTTTAGGAAAACTAGATAACATGCGATCGAGAGCACAATAGTTATGAGGTACCTCCTTATAGAACCCTAATGGGAAGTTAACAGACACCTAGCGGGACTATTAGTGGGTCCCTTATTGAGTATAAGTTTATATTCACTCTTTCTATGTTTAATTTTTCATTCAAAGGTAGAGGTAGAAGAAAGTTGACGAATGACAAGAAATGACCGTGGTTCGTCATGGGGAAAAGTTTATGTGCTTGCCTTTATGTTTTCAGTATTTTGATTTACAAAATTTTATTTCAAAACTTATGAGTACTCTTATGATATTTTCTTTTTATTTTAAATAGAGCCCGACCTAGTATTTTAATTATTAATTTATCTCTACATACTTAATTTATAATTTATAAATAAATATTTGAAGTTTTTCCTTTAAAATTTAGTATCTTATTTTATTTTAAATAAAAAGGTTTTTATTGTTTTAGTGGTAATGACATCAACTTTGTATAAAGAATTGGGTCTTTACAAACATTATGTGTGTTCATGACATCACAAAAAATTTAGCGAGTGTTTCAAAACTTGCACAAGACATCATATATATCTTGAGTTTCATGGCTATTATTGTCTTATCAAGGCTGAGGCAACTTGGAAAATCTTGTTGTGCAGAACCCTTAAAGGATGGACTATATCATTTGGAAAGTGTTAGTATAAAGGCAGCAACTGAATCCAACTATAGTAGCAACATAAAGCAACAACATATGCATAAAAAAAATGTTTTTCAATGGGGCATAGCTCCAATATGTCCAACTTATGGTTTTCGTTATTACATACTCTTTGTGGATGATTATAGCAGATATTCTTGGATATATCCTCTTAAACAGAAAAGTAGAGTAGTTGAGGCTTTTAAACATTTTGTAACATACGTCAACAATCAATTTAACAAAACTATTAAGGTTTTTCAATTTGACAATGAAGGTGAATACAAAAGGATACATAAGTTATGTTCAAATATAGGGATCAATAGTCGTTTCTTTTGCCCTTACACCTCAGCTCAGAATAGTCTAGTAGAAAGAAAACACAGACATATGGTTGAAACTGGACTAACTCTTCTTGCCCAAGCAAATATAACTTTGGATTATTGGTAGGATACATTTTTAACAGTTGTTATTCTCATAAATGGAATGCCTACACCTACACTAAGAGGCATGTCTTTTGTTAAACTGTTATTTACTCACAAATTAAATTTTTCTAAATTGAAAGTATTTGGATGTGCGTGCTTTCCATGTCTATAACCATATAAGTCCACCAAATTTCAATGTCATTCTAAAAAGTGTGTCTATCTTGGCCCAAGTCCACTACATAAAGGCTTAAAGTGTTTATCCAAATCTGAAAAAATATTCATCTCTCAGCATGTAAAGTTTAATGAGGCTGAATTCCCATTTTCTCAATTATTTCCTCTGGCCAGCTCACTTTCCTTTGAATTCACCTTCACTTTTCCTTGTCGTTCCCATAATTATTCACTAGCCTACTTCCTCACTTTCAGGCCAACCCACTTCTCTCCCGGGTCCAATAAGACCCCACAGCCAGCCCACTACTTCCATACATCAAATAGACCCACTAAATCAATCTCTCCCGATACATGCCACTCCTCAAAGTCACCTCTACCATTTACACCTATGCGTTCTCATGCTGCCTCTTCTTCCTCTGAAACCCCCTTACTCTCTCCCAATTCTAAAATCCCCAATATGTTACCTACCTCATCTCTCTCTTTGTCTATTCCAGCTTTGTCCATTGTCTTTACTCTGAGATCTACCCAACTTGTTCCTACCCATTTCATGGTCACCTAAGCCAAATCAAGTGTCTTCAAACCTAAAGTATGGCTTCACTCCTTCACTACTGATTGGACCCTAACCGAACCAACAAGAGTCAAAGATGCCCTTGCCACTCCCCAATGGAAAAGAACAATGGATGAGGAGTATAATACTCTACTCAAAGCTCAAACGTGGTGTCTTGAGCTCTTCCTCTCCATCTTAGAATGTTGTGGGCAACAAATGGGTATTCCAGTTACAACACAATGTAGACGACTCTATTCAACATTACAAGGCTCGTCTAGTTTCTAAAGGTCTTCATCGACACCCTAAAGTCGGTTTCTTTGAAACCTTTAGTACTGTGGTCAAAGCACCTACAATTTGGGTTGTTTTCAACATTGCCGTAACCAAAGGCTAGACCCTTTGACAACTTGATTTTAATAATGCGTTTCTTAATGGACATCTTGAAGAAACTATGTATATGTCACAATCGCCCGGATATGTCAATCTCTCTTGTCCTAATTATATCTGCAAAAACTTGATAAGGCCATCTATGGTCTGAAGAAAGCTTCCAGCGTGTGTAATGCTACTCTATCAAAAGAATTACTCAACTGGGGCTTTATCAATTCATGCTCAAACTCCTTCCTTGTTCATATTTCACCATCGAAACCTTAATCATTATTTTGTTTGTCTATATGGATGACTTTTTTGTTAATGGTAATGATCATTGCCTAATTAGTGATTTAATTAATTACATCCCTAAACAAGCAGTTTGCTATGAAAGATTTAGGAAATTCTAGCTATTTTCTGGGGTTTCAAGTTCATTATTTAGACTCTGGCTTTATACTTAATCAAGAAAAATATATTCATGATTTGCTTCATAAGCTCCAACTCCATGACTTGAAACCCACTCCATCATGAAGTGTTGTTAGAAAGCATTTATCTACCTTTGAAGGTACCCCTCTTGATGATCCATTCATATATCGAAGCACAATTGATGCATTACAATATCTTACACACACATCGAATATTGCATATATTGTTAATCACTTAAGTCAGTTCCTTCAACGACCCACTGATCTTCACTAGCAAGCTATCAAAAAAGTTCTTCGTTATTTGAGTGTCTTTGTTATTTGAGTGGCACGAAGTCACTGGTTCATTGTTCCAATGAAGCTCTGATCTATCTATTAGTGCCTACTTCAATGTCGATTGGACATTGAACATTGATGATTGCAAATCAGTTACAACCTATTGTGTTTTCATAAGGAGTAATCGTGCTCTTGGTCCTCTAAGAAACAGACTGTTGTTGCCCACTCTAGTATAGAGTATGAGTATTGTGTCCTCGCCCTCGCTGTGTCTGAGGTTATTTGGTTGAAACAATTGCTTTTGGAATTGGAAGTTTCTTTATCCCTAAAGCCAGTGATATGGTGTGACAACTTAAGTGCTGAAGCTCTTGCTACAAACCTTGTCTTTCATGCTCGGACAAAACATATAGAAATTGGTGTTCATTTTGTTCTAGACCAAATTATTTGTGGTGCTCTTGATGTTCAATATGTCCCATTTGTGGATCAAGTAATTAGCTGATTGTTTGACCAAATTCCTTAAGCACTCTCAGTTTCAAAATCTACCCTCTTGTTGGAGGGGGATGTAAGAGAGAATTACAAAAGTGACAAGACAAAACATGTGAACAAAGTGTGTCAAGCTGGAATTGACTCATCAAACCAACAAGGAATTGCAATCATCTTCTAGAATCTTACATACGGTTTAAATTTTGTTTTGATGGTTGTTTACTTAGCCTATTAAATTTGGGCACCTGTCTTTGCATAACAATTGGGTGCAAATATTTCCTTCATTCTTTATTTTTCTCATCCCAAAATTAAGAGATTTTATTTGTATTAATTGGGCCATTGGTCATCATTAATATACACAGAAAAATCAAGGAAGATTTATTCCAAAAATAGCAATATCCTCAAACCCTATTTGTTTTTAGGTCTTTAAAGTACAATGAAATAAGTAAGAGAGGAGGAAGAAGAGGAAAAGGAGAGTAGTGTATTGTAGGTGATTTATCTATTTTCTTTTCTTCTTCTACCCACAAAAGTCAAAGTCAATGGCATGGAGTGAGATGAGAGAGAAAAAAATAATGAGAGAGAGAAAGAGGGAGACGAGGAGGGGAGAGTGAGAGGAGAGAAGATACTAATTAAAGAATGGTTTTTTCCATGTCATTGTGCCACTTCATCATTTAGTCAAAGTTTTGTTCAAAATTAATAATTTTCTTTTTGTAGAGAGACCTTTCAAACCTATTATCTAAAACTTAGGAATTAAATTGACCAATGTAAAACATGGAGACTAAATGCACCTATTTCTCAAAACACACGAACCAAAACGTTATTTTTCCTAGTTTTATTTATTATTTAAAAAAATATCTTATTCACTACAACTAGGGAGTGGGGTGATTTGAACCTAGAGTCTCTTGTCCTCGAAAACATGTTGGATCGGTATGGCAACCCTAGAGGGGTGAATAGGATTTAATTAAAGTTTTTAACAAATAAAAAGTAAATTCAACTAATTAGATATTTTTTTTAAATTAAAAACTTTGTAAAATTTGTTAAATAACAAGATTGATAAAAAGATATGAATGGAAGTATGCAATCAAACTCAACCAATAAGAATATGTAACTAAAATTAAATTAAAAAATAATTAGAAAAGAGTTAGAGAAGAAGACACCGTAATTTTATAGTGGTTCGGTTAAACTCAACCTACATCCACTTTCCCAAGCACCTCTTGGGATTTTGATTGAAAATCTTCTTTTGACTCTTTCCACGGATTTGACCCGAATCGATTCTTGCTCCTTTTTTGGGTTCAAGAGCAAACCCGATCCTTTCCACGGGTTAGGATTCAACCGTTACAATATGTTGAAGTTTTAAATCACACAAAAGAAAACTCTCTAAAAGAGTGAATATACAATTTGAAGCTCACAAATTTAATCCTCACAATACAATAAGAATTCTCACAAGAATAAGATGAAAAAAATAAAAATTGGAAGCTTTAGAGAAAATAACAATGTTGGCTTTTCACTTTTTGAGGATTGTAAAGTTTTAATAATCTTGTGTTTTAAAATTTGGATAAAGTGAAGTATTTAAAAAGAGAGAAAAGATAAATTTAAAATCATTTTGGGTCATTAGATGTAAGTAAAAGAAAAAAATGAATGGTTGAGATTTAAACTCAAATGGTCCTTCTTTTAGCAATATTTTCTTCGTTTGAACTTTGATTTGGGTGATTCAAGAGGCGTTAGAATCATCTTTCCAAGCTCTACGTTATGGACTATTCAAATTAATAAAATTGTCAATAAAAAAAAATCAGATTTGTTATCATCAAAACATAAATAAATTAATTAATTAAAATAAATTAATTTGAGATTAAGGGCCAAAAAGCCAACAAAACATACATATGCCATTTAAGCTAAGTTTATGTTGGCTTTTCTCCCGTTGTAATTATTAGATTGAATAAAACCATAGCCACCGTTAAAGTTATTGTGGTTATTTTCTCCCGTTTTATTTAATCTAATAGTTAAAGTTAAAGATTTAGTTAATAAATCTCCCGTTTTATTAACTAAACCCTAAACCCTAAAGTTAAAGATATAAGTTAATAAATTTCCAATAATGTCACACATTTTCATAGCCACCTTGAATCAAATTAACTGATTTGGTTCAATTAATTGCTATTAATCATGCCCAAGTTCAACTTCTAAAAAATAAATGGTCAACAAAAGAGTAGCAATCCACAACTTTCTATTTGGAAAAATCACAAAACTGTTTTTTTTCTAAATGAAAAATGAATTAAAAATACAATAAATAGGAATTTGCAGAAACCTAAAATTCCTCGCTACTTTCTAACTCGAAAATAAACCATAATTATGCTTTAATAACTTCAAAAACACAATTAGACATACACACATGTCTAATCAAATTCAACATACTCTTCATCTCTACTTTCCTTTTTTGATTCTCCATTTCCCACCCTCCTTTTTCCAAGTCCAATTTTGGGTTATATTCCATTTTCTTCAATCGAGCAAACCTTAAAATTATACCTTGAAGCGGCAAACCCTAATCTCCGCGCTCCTTTTTCCAACTTCATCCTATACAACTTCAACTTCATCCTACGTTTTCAAGAATAATAATAGAAACATATTATAGTTCCATTTGAAGCACACAAACACTCATCTCCATTTTCCATTTTCCATCTTCCATCTTCCATCTTCCATCTTTAAGTCTACAACTTGCAATCTCAAACACTTGGGGTTGAAGAACAAAAATCTTAACTCGGAAGAACAAAGGTACAAAAGTTGTAACTTCTTTGTCTCTTAAGAAGAGATTTGGCCGATTTTTTTTCTCAAAATCATTTATATTATTTAATCATAAAATGTAGAGAGGAATTGGGGAGATTTTATCCTAAAAAACACAATATCATTAGCCTATTTTGTTGGAAAAAAAAAACAGAATAGTAAATCCTTTTAAAACCATTTTTTTTGTATCATTAAAAGGGATGAAAGAGAAGAAGATCATGACGAATGCAAGACACAACGATCGATTGAGAGCTTCAAGGGTGACTAGAAAAAGGACTAAAAAATTTGAAACAATCAAAACTTTAAGTAGTGAAGAACAAGTATTTCCTTAAAAAAAAAGAATTTTGTATTTCAGCGTATTAATCTAATATGTATGTTTATACAAGAAACAAACAACACAATGGAACCAGGTTCAACTAAAAGATTGAAAGTAAAAAGAATGAAAAAAAAAAAAACAAACTAAAACAATGGGTGATGTGATCGGAACAACAAAAAGACGGAAGACAAAAGTAAAGAAAATTTCATTTTTAATCCAAATAACAGTTACCTAACAACTACAGTTATCCTACGGTTGGGCATCACGACGCTAGGTTGGCGTTACATTGTTTGGAAAGGCATTGTGGTGTGGCTGCAAAATGTTGCTAGTGGGTCTTAAGCGTCGTGGCTAGGTATCACAGCTCTGCAGGCAACACTAGTGTGAATTTGATTACGATTTTGCCACCACTTCTTCGTTTAACCCATTTTCACTCGTTTCAACTCAAAATCGAGTCATTTTTGTTTTGTTGAACTCCTTGACTTCCTTATATATATCCTACAAAATAAGGGAGTTGAAACATAAGTATGACTATCTTTTAGAGTTTTAACCTAGAAAACCTAACACATTTTATGATGTTATCATCATAATATCACACAATACATTATAACTAAAAATCTTTAAACAGAACAATTACAAAAACAAATAATAGTAATAAAGAAAAAAAACAAAAGAATATACACCCCTTCGAAGAGCTACATAAACACAACAAGAACAATTTTAACCCATCCCTCCAAAAACTATACAAACACAACAAATGTAAGATATTAGGTAACTTAATTAGAAACAATGTCAATCTACCCTCCACAAAACACATGAAAACTACATACTTAGGTCAGTTAGGCCCAATTGCAACCCCCCCTCCAATTTCAACCCATTAACTACAGAAAGCTATCACTTGGGAGGAATTCAACCACACTTTCCTCTAAAAAAACACACAAGCACAACAAACTTAAGCTACATAGGAACAATTTCAATCCACCCCTCCAAAAACTACACAAACACAACAAATTAATGTACACTGCTTAGGTACTTAGGAACAGTTTCAACCCACCACTCCAAAAACACATGAAAACTACAAACTGGTCACTTACCAACTTCAAGTCATCCTTCAATTCCAATCCATTAACTACAAAACCTATCACTTGGGAACAATTCAACCAACCCTCTTCAAAAACTACACAAACACACAACATAAGAGACAAAAAATCCCAGTTACCATAACTACAGGATAATCTACAATTCATTACTCCATGACTTGCAAAGACATAAATGCTTTGCTATATTATAACATACAAACACATAAGACAACAGTTAGAATTAGTGAGCTTGTTGTATGTTGAAAGCTTAAGGATTTGTTAAAATTTTATAATGCCTTGATTATCCTTCATTATTTTATTTTGGCTAGTCTATAAATAAGTGTTCCCTGTATCATTATGATATATAGAAAAATAATAAGAAAGAGAGTATCGTGGTTTTTCTCCTTGTTCTAGGGTTTTCACATAAAATCATTATTTTTTCTTCTCTTTTCTTCTTTCAATGTGGTATCAGAGCAAGGAATCAACGAAATCCTAGAAGGTCAAACACTTGCTGTAAACTAAATAGAGGAGACAGCCACCATTAACGTCGCCGTAGTCGATGCTCCTATTGGTGCTACTGATAGTGTGTATAAATATTCGTTATTATAGCTCCTTTCACTACTATAAAACTAACAATACAAGAATAACTAAAAGTAAAAAAATGCATAATTTCTTATTTTTTATTTTTAATACTTGAAAGATTAAAAACATCAAGATTAATTTTAATTTTAAATGTAAGGTAATATGTTTTTTCTCCATTTTCTAAAAACAATTTCTTCTCTTTTTTTCCTATTTTTTTCCTCAAAATTAAATTTCCCCAAATTCTAAAAAAGCCATAGTTTTTCTCCAAAATTTTCCTCATCCTTTCTCCCCATCCACGATTTCTTCGTCTTCTTCCACGATTTCTTTCCCTTCTTCTCACGAATCTCCCACCACACTCAAGCTTCAACACCTTCTTCAACGTCTTCACCGAAAGCTTCAGACGGCCGTTCACCGTCCGTCCACGTTTACCGCCGCGTTCTACCTCTCCAAAAATGCGTTCCATATCCTTCATTTTTCGTTCGTCCATCCACGTTCACCGTCGCCCTCTCAAATTCTCTCCCTGTTGCCGTCTTCAACTCTCTCCCTTCTGCTCTATCTCCATCTCTCCAGGTTTCAATCCCGAAGCATTCAAGTGTTGCTGCTCTCCCTGCTGTTTTCTTCCACGCGAAGCATTCAAGTGTTCGTCCATCCTTGGGGCTTTATTTCTCCAGGTTTCAATCGATTAGTTTGTAATTTTCCTTTAATTTCTCTATTCTTATTATAATTTCGACCTCAATTTTTCTAGGGTTTTTAATTGTAGCTTGTGGTGAGTCACATTCCAACCTAAAGAGTTCTTCTTCATCAGTTCAAAAAATTCAACTTGCTCTTCTTAATTATCTACTGCTGTAAGTATTTCTTGCATTCTTTTTGTTTATTAAGTCTTTGAGTTTCTATATTTTTGGGAATTGGAATTTTTTTTTGTTCTGTTTCTTTCTTTATTGAATATTTTTTTCTTTTTCTTTGTTATGTTACTAAGGCTACTGGAAATGTTTCTAAGTTGAGTAATTGCTCATGATTTAGTGTGTCCAATTCCTACTTGACTGATTATTCCAAAAAAAAAAAAAAAAAATGAAATGAACAAACATAAAAGAAAGAAAGAAAAGATAATTTTGGGTTCGGAGTATTCATTTAGATCGAAAGTTTAGTCTCTTTCATGGGAGTGAGGTCACCTTGATGATGCTAACCTCATAGCCTTACCTTGTACTTGAAAAGGTGTTGGGGTAAATCCTATTTAAATCCCTAAACTTTTGTCACTTGCTATCCTTTGGTCTTTATACTTTTGAATTATTTGGATTTGCTCACTAAAGTTCATTTTTGTTTGTTTGGGTCTTACTGCGAAACTTTATTTTGTAATTAGCGTAATTCTTGATTGATTGTTTGAGTGAATGGTAATTGATGTAAACCTTGTGTAGATATGAATTTGATGCAAATTTACATCCGAGCTAGCATCAAGAATAACCTCTCCTGTCATATATTATATTGCGTAGGTTTTGTCACCATCTTGGAATTTCGGATAGCGGATACCCTACTTAATAATAGATTGATTTCTTGGAATACCTTAAGGTTTTCCTTTCCTTGATAGGATGTTAAGAATGGAAATTAAATTACTGTTTTCGCATTGTAGTGAACTAGTTCTATAGTTGCAAGTAAATAACATTTTGATAAAAGTGATATGGGGATTTTTGTTTTCTTTCTCTTTTGGAACATATCTTTCATTGATGTGGCTCAGATTGGAATGGTGATTTTCAATTAATGATTTTCTTATATAGTCTCATCGTTTTCATGATTCAATTCATAAAATCGTACACAATGTTGCAGATGCTTCCTTCGCAAGAACAGCACCAAAAGCTTTTCCACTTCATAGAAATCACCTACCAAATTTATATCGAATTGGAACCCCATTCGTTGCTGGCTCTCCACTCGGTATCGATTCTTTTTATGTGTATTACCCGTCTAATTCAAGTGTTTCTTTTAGATTTCTTGATGAGTTTTATAATTTGATGAGTTCTTCTTTTCAATTTTATTTTGGAGTTCTTTTTTTCTTTTAGTATTTAGTGTAATATATTGTGAATTATAGTAGTGAACATTGAAACTACCCTAATATCTAAAATTTGGATGTTACATATGTGGTTTTATTGTTGTTGGGTAATTGTGTTAAGAAAGAAATATTGCATATTGCACAAGTTTCAGTCCAAGTGATATAATGCAACTTCCACTCTAACGTTAAGAGTTTTATGATTGTTGTTGACTGTTATTGGAATATTAAGAAATTGTTGCTAGAGTTGTTTAGAAAATAGCGTAGTAGTTGGAATTTTTTAGTTACGAATTTTGGTGAAGATTCAACTTGATTTTGTTAGGTATCAGCTAATGGTTACTCTTGATCTCAGTGTTAAGCAAGCCAACTGGTCAAAAGAAGCATGTAGTGAAACTAAATTTTGTTTCTATAAGATGCGAGCAAAATACCCAAGAGAGTAATTTGGATGTTTGGCTTAGGTGGTTTGAAATGGTAGGATTTGCAAGCCATTAATGTTGAAATTGCAACAGGTAAGGGACTTTTAGAGGTATGACCTTTCCAAGTCATTTGGTACTTATATTTTTGCTAGTTGATAAGAAATTGTTGAAGGATTTCTTTAGCTTTTTGTATTTTGAATTTGGCTTATTTTATCGGTGAAAGCCTAATTGTTAGTGTTAATAAGATTTTAGTTCCAATGTGAGGTTTGGTTGTGTTCATTCGACACAATACACATATATCATATTTTATGTTCAGGAAATTGTCTTCTCCTTAATTATTTATATGCAAGTATCCTTTTGTACCACTTGGAGTATTCCATTTGAAGTGTTGAGTTTGTTCTGAATATGGGTCTTAAAGTGCATCTAGAATGTATTCCAATATTGGCTTTTCTTGTTACTTTGGCATTCTTATTGTGATATTCAGATATTTAGATACCAATTATGTTGTGGTATATTTTCTTCTTTATCCTATTTTATCAGTTATCATATGGTATATAACTGACGAGATGATATTTTCTCTTGGTTGCTAGTTAGCTTTGAAGTGGCTAAATAGCGAGGGGTTCAAGGATAAGTTTCTAAAACTCTTTTTAACTCTTCTACTCTAATATACTATCAATGTTCAAGTGTAGTAATGGAACTCTAAGATTATACTAGTCTTGATGGCTTTTTCCCAACACATAAAATGGGCCGAAGTTTGTGGGGTACTTCTTATGGTTTTGTTATTTTGAAAAATAAGAGTCGAACAATCTGGTAGTATGTAATAATTAATTGGTTTGGTTGAACTTGCATGCTACAAAATGTGTTCTATTTGTTTTTATGTAATAATTAATTGTATTTTTCTTTACATACAACATGTAGATTAAAAATTTTGCAAATATTTCCATCATGATAGTGTCGGTGATATGATGGTGCATTAAGGATTACGTAGTTAACCAATTTAAGTTTTCTACATGTAGATCCAAGAATTCAATGATATTGTTAACAACTACATAATATTTATTTCAAGCATACAGTCTAGTGGTCTGGGTATCAACCTTACTATAGCAAATGCTTATTAACTCTATGATAGTGATTGGGTACTTTTCTCGACATTAAAGTTCATTTATTTTTTTCTTTGCAGTTTCTCCATTGCTAAATAATGGAGGTATTATTTGATTTAGACTTAAAGTTCTGAGTTTTAATGCTATTCTCATTTTGCTTGTAGATTTTAAGGAGTTAAGAATAACAATCGGTGAGACTTTGAGCTTGGAGTTATCTAAGAGTTGTGGTTCTTGGAGGATGGTGATGTCTCTATTTCAAAGATCTCTCTACAATAATGTCTTAAAGGCATATTCGGTTTTTGATAGGAATGTTGGATATGTTCAGGTCCGAATCTTACTTTTTCATTAGTCATATATATGTTAACAATCATATTTGGTGGTGAATGGTATGTAATACTTTTGAGTGTGTAGGGGATGAGATTTTTAGCTGGTTTGTTGCTTCTCTATATGAGTGAAGATGATGCATTTTGGCTGTTGGTCACATTACACAAAGGTGCAGTTCATGCTCCAATGGAAGGATTGTATCTGGTAGCTCCATTCTAGATTTCTCCATTATTATGACTTACTCTATAATAGCTTGATGTACAAAAATTTTGACAATCAGAACAAATGAATGGATATAAAAGCTATAATTTACTTGAGTTTTGTATCATTTTATTCTCATTGAGTTTTGTATCATTTTATTCTCATTGAGTTTTGTATGATATATTTTCCTTCTAAACCATCTTATCATTGCAAATATGCTCAAATCTTACAGATCTATTGTATTGCATAGTTTATTCCACTAGTACGCCCCCCATGCCCTAAAACTGTTGATTACTATACTAGGATTTGAAGTTTTAAAGGAGGCGGCATACAAGGCTATTGAAATGGTTTAATATTCATGGATGAAAAACTATCTGAAATATCTTATAAGCTGACAAAGCACTAAATTTTCTCTGCAAGGTTCAAAGTTTGTAGCATCAGTAACTCCCAATTCTTGGTACGTACATCCCTTTCATACAGTTAATTTTGCTTAAGATTAGGGAGCTTTGAGATTTGGAATTCTGTCTTTCTAAGTGCATTGAATTAGCATTCTTACATGGTTTTTAAATATAAAAGACAAGCATGTGTATCTAATTTGTTCTATCAACAACAATTTTATGTTTTATTCCATTGCATCTTACAATGTGTTGTAGCTTTGTGGTTCAAAAATGGTTGCACTATCAGGGTCTTAGAATGCCAACGATGGGAATATAATCACTAATGGGAGTATAGTAGTCATAGATTCGATACGTTGTGTTTAAATGATTATTTGAATTATTTTCTACAATTCAAGTAATCAAAGTATTAACTTTAATATTTTGGGTTTCATATCAGATTGATATACAAGGAGCCTATATAGTCAATTCGAGTTGGATGAAATGCGAATGGAGCTTGCTGAAGTTTTGGATGGCCACATTTGATTATGGTGATTATATTTTGGGTTAGATAGACAAGTTTTGTTGATATTGGATATGGGTATGATATTTTGTTGATATACTTGATATAGCTAAGTGAATTAGTTTTGTTGATATGTTGTTGATACATCTATAGTTAGACTACACAGATGGAAAGTTTAGGCTATTGTTAGAAGTTTAGGCTAACTATATGTATGTATATGGTTCATTGATATATATATATATATATGCAATATGTTAAAATATTATTAGTTCTTTGATGGAAAATGTTTAGTTAATTCAATTGTTCAATTAATGTGTACTTTAGCACATTTGTACGTGTACTCTCTTGCTTTACGTTTGGCATTGTTGAACTTCAATACAAGTGCAAGATGAATTATGGGGATATTTTAAAATATATAATTTTTTATTTTAAAAAAAACTTGTCATGCAAAACGTGTCAAGAGTAAAAAAATGCTTGACATATAGAAAATGTCAACAAATTTTATATACTTGACGTTTATAAACTGTCTAGTATAATTTTACGTGACGCGTAAACCCTGTCAAACAAAAACTCTATTATTCTTGACACTAGATTACTTGACTCGTAAAAAGCGTCAAGTAATCTCATATACTTGACGCTTTTTACCTATCAAGTAAATTGAGTTTGTTTACGCTTAAAAGCTGCCAAATAAACCTCCCTTATTCTTGACACTGGATTACTTGACGCATTGAAAAGTGTTAAGTAAATAGATACTTGACAGTTTTTAAGCGTTAAGTAAACCCAGTTTTGTAGTAGTGTTTTATTAGAATACTGAAGTAAAAACGCATAAGAAGATGATCAGAACGCGTAACTTGTGTTGTAAATGCACAAGTATTTGGAAATATACTTTACATAAATATTATGCCCGTTTTACGCAATTTTAATGTCTAAATGTAGGATAATGATTAAAGAAGAAACTAGTGAACTGCAGGAAACATCTCGCGCAAGAACTACGCGATGAGAAACTCATCTAGCGATTAACGTCTCCAGGCGAAGAACAACGTTATCATGTGAGGAAGGGTCACTAGAAAGTGGTAGTTTGAGGTGATGTGACGTGAAAAAGGCACTTTTGGAAGGATGCGCTAACAAGTTCAGAAGAATAGAAGTTTTCCTTCCAAAAGTTACCTATATAAAGCCATCTCCTTCAACCTAGAAAGGAAGGTCGAATAGGCTAAAATCCTAGAGAGTGGCAGAAAGAAATAACCTTTTCGCCGTTTGTAAATATTTTCTTCTTCCCTGATCAGTTGTAAAAGTGAGAGCTTGATCCCTGTGGAGGGAAGAATCCATTTTTCTGTTATCTCCTAACTTGTAATATCTTCCATTCTCCTTCCTCTCTATTTTGTACTTCTTTGTAATATATGTTGTTCATATTGTACAATAGTCTAAGGCCTACATTCTTTATATATATATTATATATAGGAGTGTTGCTTTCACTCATTTTTCTGTTTAATATGTGAGTCAATAGTATCGATCATACCTTGATCTCATAGCGATTCAGAATCTTAGACTGAAGCCGGCTGAGTAGTAGGAGACCCAACATCCTTTCTCGTGTAGTGAGGATCTGGGTTAGGTAGGAAAGCTAAAATAGGACTGGTAGACTCTAAGGAAATCACCCAGTTAGACTCTTCACTTTTACTACTCCCACTCTCTCTCTAAAGTAGGCTAATTGGAAAGAAAGGATGGTTTCAAGAAAGGTGACATGCATGGAGACAAAGGACTTGCGAGAAGACAGATGAAAACATTTATAGTCTCGTTGGTGCAAAGGATAACCAACTAAAACACTTGCCTAAGCTCAAGGAGCAAGCTTAGTTGGGTTAGGACCATGGTTATGAACATAGGTTGTGCACTCAAACACCCGAAGAAGAACATAAAAAATGGGATAGGTAGAGTGATATGACTCTTTAAAACACTCTAAGAGGGTCTTGAGATATAATACAGGAGAAGACATCCTGTTTATAAGACGAGCTACTTCGAAAAGATGACGTTTTTTATGTTCGGCTATGCCATTTTGTTAGGGGGTGTAGGCATAGGAACTTTGAGGGACAATCCCTTTGGAAGCTAAAAACTCATTGAGGGAATTATTTTGGCACTCACGACCATTGTCACTTTGTAAAATAGTCATTTTTGCATTGACCTGCGTCTCTACAGTGTGATAAAAGTCCCAAAAGATAGAGGTAGCCTAAGATTTTTCAGAGATGAGAAAGACTCAGGTAAGACGGGTATAATCATCAATAAAAGTTGCATATCATCATTTCCCATAATGACCATGGAAGGACCCCAAACATCATTATGAACAAGAGTGAAAGAATGAGTCTGTTTGTATGGTTGGAAAGGAAAAGATACCTGATGCTGTTTAACTCGAATAAATACATCATAAGATAAAGTAGACACATCAGTTTTAGAGAAAAAAATGAGGAAACAAATGTTTTGTATATTGAAATTTAGAGTGGTCTAGATGGAAATGCCACAGCATGCAATCTTGTTCAGAAGTAGTAAAATAAGAAGATAAAAGGCTAGTCCTAGAAGTGCTATTAGAAGAGGTGTCATGATCAAGAAGGTAGAGTCTCATACTATGCCAAATAGTGTCAATCATCCTCCCAGAGCTCAAGTCCAGAAAAGAGACAGAATTAGGTTAGAATTTTTCTTTGCAGTTTAGATCACGAGTAATCTTGCTTATAGATAACATATTATAAAATTTTTTGGATACATGCAACACATGATGTAAGAAGAGCCATGCACTGTAATCTTAATTTTTTTGTTACTAGCACATGGAACATATGGCACAAATAATTCAGAAGAACCAGTCAAATGGTATGAGGCGCCAGAATCTAGAATCCATGGTTTATTCTCATCGATATTAATAAGACTGAAAGACTGAGGTATACCTGATTAAGCAATGGCACCTAGAGTAGTAAACTGGGATTGACCTGATTCTCATGTAGATCAGGTGGTTGAGAAGGTTTAGTAGACTCACTTACATATACCCGTTTAGGGCATTTTTTACCTCCTGTGGGGGACGACCATGTAACTTCCAACACCGCTCCATGGGTGATTTTCTTAGAGTCTACCAGTCCTATTTTTGCTTTCCTACCTAATCCAGATTCTCACAACACAATCTTACCTACGAACCAAGTTCTTTGGAAAACCTACTATAGAAGGAATCTTAGAAAGGATGTTGGTCTCCTACAACTTAACCGACTTTGGTCCAAGATTTTAAACTGCTGTGAGATTAAGGTATAACTGATAATATTGACTCACATATTGACAGTAAAATGAATGAAAGTGACAGGTCTGAGATAGCTATTCCTAAGAACATAGGTGAACAAAACAGTGTTGATACTGGGGTTGTTTAAGATAGAGAAGGCAGTGATGGTGGAAATGAGGTTATTGCAAAAATGATGGAGAATAACACTAGGGAGGATCGTTTAGAAAATATCACAATGTATGATCCGTCTCTTGATCTTTCTATTGCACTAAGGAAGGGTATGAAGTCCTCCACAAAGCACTATCTTGCTCATTTTGTTTCTTATAAGAGCCAATCTCCTCAATTTAGAGACTTTACAACCAGTCTTGATTCTATTGCCATACCCAAAAATATCCATGTTGCCTTTGAATGCCTAGAGTGGAAAACTGGAGTCATGGAGGAAATGAGATCTTTAAGAACAAGACTTAAGAGCTCTTCAATCTACCTAAGGGACATAAGAGTGTGGGATGCAAATGGGTGTTTACTATCAAATACAGAGTTGATGGTACTCTTGAAAAATATAAGGCTAGTTAGTTGTAAAAGGGTTCACTCAAACTTATGGGGTTGAGTACTATGAAACTTTCTCTCCTGTTGCAAATTTGAACACTGTGAGAGTCTTGTTATCTATTGTTGTGAATAAAGACTGGTGTCTATACCAACTTGATGCTAAGAATGCATTCTTGAATGGAGATTTAGAAGAAGTGTATATGAGTCCTCCATCGGGATTCGAAGCCCATTTTGGCCATCATGTTTGTAGACTTTGAAAGTCCTTGTATGGGTTGAAACAGTCACCAAGAGCTTGGTTTGACAGATTTACCACCTTTGTCAAATCTCAAGGGTACATTCAGGGACATTCTTATCACACTTTATTCATAAAAGTCTCCAAGTCTAAAAAAATTACAATTTTGATAGTTCATGTTGATGACATTGTTCTATCTGGCAATGACACTGATGAAATTCGTCGGTTAAAAAGGAATATGGGGGATGAGTTTGAAATTAAAAACTTAGGGAATATGAAATGTCACACCCCGATCGTTTTTGCTTGAGAGAAAATTTGAGGTTTTTATTAGTTTCAATTGCGTGAGGGAGAAAAATTCAAAAATTTTGAAATTTGGGGTTTTTTACTTGAATTTTTTTTAACGACACAAAAAATTTGTCGCTAATTAACGACGCAAAAATTGTGTCAAAACAAATTAAATTGTGTCGAGAAATAATCTGTATTTATTTTCAACGACACAACTTACCTCACCTCATCCTTTTTTTTTATTTTCAACGACACAATGTCTTGATTAGTAGTGTCATTAAAACTCATTTTTCTAGTAGTGTGGACATCATGTGTTTGTTAAAAGTCGTGAAAGAAGTAGTTGTTTGGCATTTATAGATTTTTCATTTATGGCTCTAGTAGTTTAGGCAACAATCATCATGTGTTTGTTAAACGTTGGTGAATGGCTTCTATAATTTGTTGTGGACACCATGTGATTGTTAAAAGTGTTGTTACTCATTTGGAACACTTTTGAACTACAAGCGTGCTATTATCACTTTTAGGTACTCATGTTTTATCTAGCACACATTCTCGAACATTTCAAAATTTCACTATGAGTTTTGAAATCAAATTTATGTCACTCTTAAGTCCTTTAGAGTGCTTTAATGCACGTTTAGAAAGCCTTTTAGGTATTTATGTATCATCTCGCATACATCCTGCACACATCTCGCACAGTTTCAACTTTTACTACCTGTTCCAAAATAATTTTGTCTCTCTTAAGTCCTTTGGAGTGCTTTTAGCACGTTTTCACCATAGATGAGGAAATCAACAAGAACAAAGGATAAATTAATTAAAATGTGTAAAATGAAAAATTGCCTCACAGTTGCAAACATTGCAGATGTTCGTTGTTGTCGTTGCCTCACCATTGGCAAGGGTTCATGGGCGGTAGAGCAAGAATCAAATATCAATGGTTTTCTTTTTTCTTTTTCTCTTTTTATATTTTATGTTTGTGTTTTAGGTTAAGGAGAAGGGAAATTTCATTAAGGGCATAATTGACTTTTAACTGTTAATTTGTCTTAAAACTAAACTTTTTTCAAACTCAATTCTAAAAGTTATCAACCCCTCCAAAATTGGTCTATTTTTGATAATTTCTCATTTTTTTAAAAAAATATTTTAATTTTTATATTTCAGATAAACTCTAGGTAAATAATTTGTTTTAGTGTTGGAATAAAATAATGTTTTCTTTTTTCCTTCGAAAATAAAAAGTGTTGATGTGGTTTCATGACATTTTTGTAATAAAAAGTAGTTATTAAAAAGTTGGCTTTTCCTTTACCACTATACTTCAACCCATCAACTATTTTGTTGGGCCGTTTTTCCTTCGATATAGAGAAGCCTATATTAGGCCCAATGTGAACCATTAGGTTTCCTTTAGAGATTTTATAATGAAGAACTTTTTGGCATAAAATATTAAGTATATAACAATTTTTTAAACAATATGCAAATATAGCAAATTTTGTATTCTTTTTTAAAATATTCCAAAATTGTCCTTGTTTTAAAAGAAATCTCCACAATTTTCTCTCATTCTCCACGATTTTCTCCTTCTCTATATTCTCCACGATTTTCTCCATATTTCATCTTCACCGTCGTTTTCTCCATTCTCCATATTCACCGTCTTTTTCTCCATTCTCCATCTTCACCATCGTTTCTTCTCCATCTTTTTTGTGACTTTCTCCTATTTTAAGATCATTCTTCTCTCCGTGATTTTCTTCCATTCTACTTTGATATTTTTTTACATGTGATTTTTCCCTAAAATTTTACTTCATCCAATTTTTACAATTTGATTTAATTTCATTACTCTAGGTTGATTTTGTTCAATTCAATTGATTTTATCAGTATTTTTATATTAAAAAATGTGTTTAATTTCACTTGTATTGAACTTCATTAGTTTGAGGATTCATAGAAATTGAGCATATTAAGAATTTTTCTATCACTTCTACAATTTTAGGTTAAAAGAAATTGAGTTTTTTTTCTTCTAAAAATATTGATGAATACAAGTTATCACTGATAGACTATTAGTTGGATTAGTTAATATGAGCATAGTGATGTTAGTCTATAATGATAGACCTATATCCTAGTGCAACACTAATATCCTAAGTTATCATGATAGTAGTCTATTAATGATATACTCGTATCCTAGTCCATCACTAATAGTAGTCTATCAATGATAGACTCTTATCCTAGTCCATCACTAATAGTAGTCTATCAATGATAGACTCGTATCCTAGATCATCACTGATATTAAACCCGAAACCCTATCCTAGACCATCACTAATATCCTAAGTTATCACTGATAGTAGTATATCAATGATAGATCTGTATCCTAGTCCATCACTGATAGTAGTCTATCAATGATAGATCTGTATCCTAGTCTATCATTGATAGTAGTCTATCAATAATAGACTCGTATCTTAGGCCATCACTGGTATTAGTCAATCAGTGATAGACTCTATCTTCTATAATGCTATGAGTGTAACACTAGGATGATAAACTGTATATATATATATATATATATATATATATATATTGCAACGATTCAAAATTATGATTAATCACTGTTATGAGTGTAATACTACCTTTATTTTGCGAGCGTCGAGCATAAGGACCACGAAAACAAAAAAAATTTGATTAATGAGAAGAAAAATCATCAAAATGTAGTAATTGCCGTCTTGTTGGTCACAAAATGATGTGACATTACGTTGGTGATAAGAATCATTCTGCTTGAAGATAGAGAACATTTTTTTTGTTAGCATTAGTTACTTTATTGTAAAGTAGTAATATGAAGTAATGTCATAATGGAGTTTAATTTATAGTTATTGATAGTTTCTATCGGTTATAAACTTTACTATGAAGTTTATCGTTGATAGCTTCTATCAATGATAGACTTCAACATGTATATTAACAAAACTTTTTCTCAATAAAATGCACCAATTAATATTAATTTGCAATTATTCAACATGTATAATACTAATTTCTTAATGGGAACACAAAAGCTTATAACTTGCAATGATTATTCAACCTGTGATCGAACATTTTTCTATATTAATATGATAAAATCAACTAAATATGAAGAGATAACGCCATTGTGAAGTCTTTTTCATCATTATGGTCTATCATTAATAAACTTCAACATCTATTGAAGATCAATCAATTTGCAATATTCAACCTATGGTCCAACACATTTCTATATCAATTGAACAAAATCAAATAAAATATGAAGTCTATCATTGATCTTTTCTATCATGAAATATCCGCAAAACTAATAATACAATATCCATTTACTCAATGAGAGAGTTGCAAATCAAAACTAGGGACAAATCAACCGGTCTCTTGCAATATTCTAGTCTTTTGCATTCTCCAACATTTTCTTTGATCGGTTAAGTTGTCTCTTCGGCCTAACACTTTTAACATCCTTTGCTATTTCCATCATTTTCATTTTTTTTTCTTGAACAACTTGAAATGATAATGTTGAATTAAAGTTTATAAATATATATTATAATGAAAACAATCTAAACATCTTCCAAGTCTATTAATGACAGAAACATATCACTAATAGACTCTAAACAATAACACACAAAATATGCTTTCACATTAAACTAAAGTATTTACTAAACATATTCCAGGTCTATCAATGATAGAACGTATCATTGATAGATTAAGAAACAACACTAAAACTAAAACATCCACCAACACACCTTACCTCAAACAAACCAAACATCCTCAAGGTCTATCAAGTCTATCAATAATAGAAATATATCACTGATAGACCATAAGCAACAACATACAGAAAAATGCGCATTGAACTATACTAAGGTCTCAATGCAAACAAACTAAACATCCCTCAAGTCTATCACTGATACGAACATATCACTGATAGACCATATCCCTAAGCAACAAAACACAAAATGAAAACAGTTTAGCATGCCAAAGAAACAAGTTCAACATTCTCCAAATTTATCAATCACTGACAAGAACATATCACTGATAGACCATAAGCATCCCACACAAAATATGCACATTAAACTAAAGTATTTACTAAACATATTTCAGGTTTATCAATGATAGAACGTATCATTGATAGATTAAGAAACAACACTTGAACTAAAACATCCACCAATACACCTTACCGCAAACAAACAGATTAACATTAAAAAAAAAAGTTCAATATTCCAATACAAACAAGTTCAACATCCTCCAAATCTATCAATCGTTGATAGAAACATATCACTGATAGACTTTAAGCAAAATCACACAAAAAATGCAGTTTAACTTAGATCTTCTACTAACCAAATCTATCAATCATTCGATTTCAAACAAATAGAAAAAGAAGAAAATCTATTTCAAATATATTACGACCAAACAGAAAACAAAAATACCGGAAGAATGTGAACTGAAGCAGAAATCCTGAAGCAAAGCTGAAAACCTAAAGCGAAGAAAGTGGAAGACGATAAAGTGGAGAATGTGAAGTGAAGCCGAATACGAAGGCACCGAAATCGCAAAAGAAAATTGGAATATGAAGGCACCGAAATCGCAAAAGAAAATTGGAATACGAAGGCACCAAAATCGCAAAAGAAAATCGGAATACGAAGAAAAAGAAGAAAGTGGAAGATGGAAGACAGAAGGAATACGTAAAGTGTATTTGGGGGCATTTTCGTCTTTTAACTTGGAATTTAATTAAAATCTGCCATATTTGCCATTTTTTTTAAAGATTTGCTATATCCTTAATTAATTTGCAGTAATTTGCTATATTCCCAGTCAGTCAGTGCTTTCCTTTATTACTATTATTCTTAATGAAAAATGAGAAAGAAATTTAATTTGAACATTAGGTTGATTTGTGGTATGAAATTTGGGAGCATTCTCAAATCTCAATGGGCTATGGTTGGATTGATTTTTGTTACCGACTCATTTATTTACAAATTTATTCTAAAAATAAGAAATTTTTTAATATCTTAAATCTTTATTTAATTATTTTTCATATATTGATTCAAAATCAAAACTTCATTTAATTATTTCTCATTCTTAATTTATATTATGAAACTTTGCTTTTTAGAGTGCTAAAAGATATTTTTTTAGGATTTGTTACAGAATAATTTATTTTAAAAAATCATGACATTAAGTAAGATTTAAAATAAATATACATATATATAATTATATCATAAGTAAAAGACGTAACCTTTAATATTAATAGTAAGTTTGGTTTGGGTTGGTTTATTTTTTATGAATCTATTTACAACTCCGCACATAAATTTTTTACTAAGTTTTTTAACCCAACTCAAATGAGTTTATAACATAACTCAAAGTGTAGGTTTAGGTTGAGTTTATCAAACTTTTTGGATCATTAGGTTTTTTTTTTAACACCCTTGGTCAAATTGTAGTGTAGTAAGTTACTACTATGAGTGAAATCTTTCTAATTTATACTCTTCTAATGTTGTCGTTTGTTGTGATTTATTATTAATCATCCATTGTGTATGATTCTATGTGTATCTAAGAAAACCTCTTTGTAGCTCATTATTGATTATAATAAAGATTTCGACTTTAGTATGAGGTTTTTTACTTCTCTATTTTAACGAGTTTTTTCACATTATGATTATGTTGTCTCGTGTGTTGATTCTTACGTTGTTTATGCAGGACTAATTTTCTATTAGATTTGGAGATGCCTAAAGCTTAATTTTGTTTTTAATTCAACCAAGAAAAATTTGAATTGTGGTGAAAGAAAATAGAATTAAAAAAAAAAAGTAAAAAATGGAAAAAGGAGATGATTACCAAAGTTTGAATTAGTGAATAGTAGTTGGAACTTGTTTGGGGTAACAAATTCCAAAGTGAGTACATTTATGGGGGCCATGAAGCACATCTAACAAAGATATTATGATATCAAAATACAATATAAAAAGGGGAGAGATCATATGTCATAATTTGATGTGATTACATATTATTATTTTAAGGGGAAATAAATTGGAAAAGTTTGGGAGAGAAAAGTTTATTTAGTCAAAAGTGATTTTGCGTGTTTGTTTGGAATTAGTAATATTAGACTAATAATATCAAACCATTTCCTTACTTTATATCTTTTTTATACCTCAACCAATTTTAAGGTCCCATTCTACTAATAAATAAATCAAAGATCCAATACCTAATCATTTCCTTTTCTAATTTCACATTTGTTCAATTTTAATCTATTCACTTTTTCTACCTTAATTTCTAAAGATAATCTGTATTTTTTTACATTATAATAACAAATTTTATTATTTAACTCATTTTCAAAAAAAAAAAAAATTTGCTCTCTAAATTTAAGATTTAATAATATACAATTATTCATTCCACGGATTCTCTTTTATCTCTTTTATCTCTCTTATCTCTTTTATATACAGTTAACCATATATTCAAGTATTCGTTGGGGTGTTTGGTCAATGGATTTGAAATTAGGAGATTTGGTATTAGAAGCAAAACCTATAGGTTTGGAATATATTTCTTTTCCTATTCATATGTTTTAAAAAAAAAATCACTTCATCCTCTTATCAATGATCCTTGATGACCGTTGACAATAAATGTTGGCAAACTTCAAGATCAACCATTGATGACCAATCGTGATCGATCGATGATCATGACGACCTATTGTCTTGACTGTCAGTTTTGGATTATCTTGATCATCGGTGATCAATCACCTTGATCGTTGGTGACCTAAAACTTTGACGTAACTGTAGTCAAGTGAACATCTTGATTATCAACTACCAATCATTATTGTTAATGATCGATCACTGTGCCTATTAACAAATGGTCGTAAGATGATCAATGACTAATAGCCATGACTATTAGCAACTAATTGTCATGACAGTTGACGACCAACCAATTGTCTTAATCGTTGGAGACTATTGATTGTCTTAATCATTGGAGACTATGGATCGTCTTCACCAAGGCTTTCTACACTATTTTCCATGGGTTTGAATAGTAAACACTACTCAAATCCAAGGATTACCTCTTTTTTTTTTTTTTTTTTTTTCTAATTCAATCTAGAAAATTTGTCAGCCAACTTCGAACACCATCCCGACTATTATCAGCTGATCAGTGGGTACCATTTACAACAACTTTGCCGACGAACTTTCAAGTACCAATTGCGGTGATCTCCACCAACCTTGAAATGTTAATAAAAATGAATTTTTGAAAAAAAAAAGAAATTTATAGGTCACTCCGAATACACTATTGATTTAATCACAATAATACTTTTTAAAATCCATTTTCTAATTCTTCTATTTTTTTTCTTTGGGAGCTTTTTCAATAATAACTATTATTAAATCATCTTTTTTCTCTTCTTAATTTAAAATTAATCTTTCCTTCATTTTAGAAGATTTTGTTATTTTTTTAAGGTGAAAATTGATGACATGTCTATTAATCTCAAGTTATAAGTCAAATATCAATATAATGGCAATACAGTGGAAAGGGTAATTTATCATGTTGCAAAGCTTCCAAAGATAGATAAACATAATTTGGCTGGATTCAGATTCACTTTTTGTGATTGTTTCCTTATTTTCCCTTTTTTTGCCCAAACAAAAATGAGACTATTTTCTTATATTTTTTTTCCATTTGTATTTTTTTAATCTTTATTTGATTGTAATTGGTCAGTGCATTTAAAAAATGTTATTGTGTTATCAAATATACCTATTTTTATGGATTTTTTAAAAAAGAGAACAAAACGCGAAAATATTTACGATATATAGAACAATTTTTAAATAGTAAAAAGCCCACAATCCTACAACGTGAAATAAAAAAATGACCCCACGATTAATCAATCACACACGCATGAAAAAATTATTTTGTATCCAGTCTAAACGATATCGTAGAAAGTCTAAACAATCTTGTATCCATGTACTTAGTCTAAACAATAATCTTGTATCCATGTACTTAGTCTAAACAATCTTGTATCCAGTCTAGATGATCTTGTACCAAATCAAAACGATTTTTAGTGAAAGTGGTCTATCTATATTTACCAAGAAAAAAAAAAGAAAGAAATGAAGAAAAAGAAAGAAATTTTGGAAGAGAATGTAAAGAAATTAGTAAATATTTACATAAATAACCATAATATTGTAAAATGAATAAGAAAAAATAATATGAAGAAAATAATAATATGAATAAATCGCAAAGAAGAAAAAGAAGTGAAAAATAATCAGCCTTATTCAAGGACAAATCTAGAATTTATGAAAATATCATTGACTTTTTTATTTTGTTATACAGACCGTAAATATTTTAGTGTTTTGTTATATTTATGAAAATTAATCTATTTTTTAACTTAAAAAGATATAATTTTATAATTATTTATTATATATGATGAACAATATTGTAAAAATAGTTTTCATTTTATTTTTATAAAACCCAAATATAAAGCATAAAAATCATTGTAAATTATTTTGATTTTGCAAAAGCAAAACACAACAGTCAAACCATTTTTTGTTTTTAGTTTTATAAGAACAATTTTTTGTATTTTAAAACGAAAACAATGGGGTCTCACACTCTCTCATTAGATTGGGAATAACTTGGTTTATGGTTTAACCATAAACAAATTTTCCATGAACTTATGATCCAACTAAATTCATGAACAACTCATAAAAGATCAATTTGTATGTAGTAGCGGATCCAGAAAATTTATTGACAGGACTTCAAGTTGTAACTTTGAGAAAAAATAAAAATATAGGAAAAAACTACTTGAACTCTAGTTGAAAGGGTGGCTGACAAACATATTTACCACTAAACTGGCTACAAATATTAAATATAATTGGTTTTGTTTATGCATATTATATAAAAACAATAAAGTTGAGAGGGGCTCGAGCCTCTTGGGCCTATACTAAATCCGGTGCTTGTATGTAATAGTTATATCTGTTGACGCAACTTGTCTTAAAATAAGAATGCAATTATTGTTCTATAATTTTTTGCATTACAATTAATGAATGAAGTTTAATAAATGGTGAAAGAATTTAGATAATTAATCTTATATCATTAAAACTTATATATTATTTAGTCCATAAGGTCAACATGGATGAAAGGTATTGAAGGAATAATTTTAAATGTTGTTTGGTTAAGGAAACCTATCCTCGTTACATTAGCTACAATAAATATAATAGTTAATATATAGTTAGTTTAAAGGAATAATTACAAATATAGTAATTAGATTCAAAATAATTAAGTTTATAGCAACATTTTAAAAAATTTGCAAATATAACAAAATTTGTCAAATTCTATCAATGATAGAAGTTTATTAGACCATGTTGTTGATAGAACTAAAACATGCGAAATAGAATCAAAATTCTACCCTAATTGCCCCTAATTAACATGTAACCCTAAACTAATCAATTTAGGGTTTTAGGGAATATTACCTTTGAAGCTTTTGAAAATCTTCTAAATCTCCTTACCAGTTCAAACTGAGACCACCACTAGTAGTCACCAACTATTCTCTGGACAAAGAACCGGGTTGTGAGACCCAATTGGTGTAGAAAATAAAGGAGATAAAAGAAAATTGGAAGGTAGAAATTTCTTTGGTTGAGATTTTGGAGTGTAATAAAAAGGTAATTTCTAAAATTACTAGAAAATGGCAAAAGTTTTTAAACCATTTGAAAACACCCCTATTTATAACCTTATTACATGCAAAAATGCATGTAATTAATTTGCCAAATCTCAACACCTAATATTCCATTAACAATTAGTAGAACTTAGTGGGCTAGGTGTCTACATCTCATGTAGCCACATATCCCACTAAGTGTTAGTGGGATTATCCAACAAAATGTTGGATTTTTCCACTAACTTAGTTCAAGGGTAAAATGGTCATTTGACCTTTCAAGTCAAAAGTCAAACTTTGACTTTCCAAGTCAAAAGTCAATATTTTGACTTTTACCATTTTGTCCATATTGACTAATTCCTACCTCCCGAGCATGAATCCGCATTCATTTTTCCAAAATTCAAATCACATTTGAATATAAGGCCGGTCAAAGTTTGACTTTTCAAAGTCAAAAGTCAACATTTTGACTTTTTACAACTTTGACCATTTCTATCAATTTCGAGCTTCCTAATATGAATCCGTATTCATATTTATAGCATTTAAATCTTAAAGCTCTATTAATAAGAAGACCGACGATTATATCACTATATTTGTCGGTTTCTCTTTCTTCTCCCAGTTCGAACAATTCGACTTATTCCATCACACTGTTCTAAGTTTATTCCATATGAGCTAGCAGGGGAACCTAATGGACCTATAGATCATGGGCTCCAACGATTCAAGATTAATTAGCTCAACTCTTTTAGACCGAGTTAATCAACATTCGTTAACTGACGGGTCATTCCACTAAAGTCCCGTAGTTGCACTCCCCTCACTATAGATATATTTGTGTCCATTTGATAAAACTATAATCAGTAAGTTAATCCTTCACAGGTTGTTCGTAACCTTGGCTGGGTCAAAATACCGTTTTACCCCCAAGACTACATCTTGCTCTTTAAGTCCCACTAATCCACTATTGAACAATTAGTTTAAGGTCCAACCTATAAAATTAATCCCTCTCGAGCCAATGAGAGGATGGAGCCCCTTGTTCAAGACTTGGATTCAGTGTTTAAGAGAACAACCTATCTACTAACTCTAAAGCGGGTAGGAGCGAATTCCGTTTTGCACCCTATGTCCCCAGCTATCCACCCGATCTTACCCCTAAAATGGGAGGCTTATTGGGCCAACGCTAATGAGCTGCCCTCACCTATGCAGATCTAAGGATAATCTCATGTGAACATGAGTTCATAGTTAGCTCAGGATTAAGATTAAGTTACCTAAGTCATCAATAATCGAGATAGTCAGTTTTAAACAGTAAACGGTGTTATAACGTAAAAGTGACTAATTCATGGTTCAGTCTTATGTAAACACTTTACATAGGATGCCCCCACTTTCATGTCTCTACATGAACGATTCAGGATCACCTCGTTTGTACTTACTACAACGCGGGTGTAACACCCCAAAATTATTTTAAGTGATTTTGATTTTGGGAGTTATTTTGTGAAAAAAATTGGCAATACTATTATTATCATTATTATAATTATTAAGGAGAAATGTAAAAGAGGTGATATAGGGGTTATTAATGAAGAGAGAGGGAAAATTAAATGGGAATAGGAAGAGATGAAGGAAAAGAGGAGTTATTTGGGGGAAATTAAATAATAATAATAATGGTATTAATGTTATTATTATTATTGGTATTTTACATATTTAAATACACCCTCGGGATGCTTGTTATAGTTACAATTCATCTTCTTCCTCACAAAGAACCCTAGCCGTCGCAAGGAATCTCTACCGTTCTCATCTTCGACCGTCCCTTCAGCCGGCAGCCACACGTCGAACGACACCACAGCCGCAGTCGCACGTCTTCTCCGAGTTGCAAGCCG
>CM046883.1:10832225-10936208 GCA_025688845.1 Cucumis hystrix
CCCGAACTAGTATTTTGTTTTACCACTTTAGTTACTTATTTTCTTATTATTTAAATTTTTCTCAACTTATAAATTAATTTTCCTTTTAAAAAAAAAAAAAAAAACTACATTTATTTAAATATTAATGACTTCAACTTATAGGAAAGTTGGGTTGTTACAGCGGGCCACATCCATAGTTTCTCTAAATAAGACGTTTAACCATTATTCATATACTATAGACTATTTGGGCTATACACTCGAACTTGATCCACGTTATGTCTACACATAAAGTTCAAGTTTACTCAAAAATAGCCTCGGAACTTAATTTATTGGATTTAAGATTATAATATTCAATAACTCAATAACAACTTTATTGAACAGAATATAATTACAAACTACGAGTTTTAGGACAAAAATTCCAACAGTTGTAAGTAATGATCTATCAGCGATAGACCATACAAGTCTGTTAGTGATACAAGTCTATCAGCGATAGTCCTACCATATTTACAATTTTTTTTAAAATGGTGTTATATCCTTAATTATTATTCCTAAAATGATCATCAATTATAATTACTCTAGTTTTTAAATGAGATTTAAATTAAAACCGTTCCGCAGGAAATAATTAATGTATTTGAATATGAATTCAAATTAAAACAATAAGATATAAAAGAATTGGATTTAAATAGGATTCAAATAATTAATACTTTGAATATAAAATATTAAAATAGACTAATTAAACTAATAAGGTTTAAACTTAATAATTAGGTTCCATAAAAAGGAAATTATAGAGACATGAAAGTGAGGTAATTAAATACAATTTTAGGTATTTTTAGTTCATCGTTCCCTCACCCATTTTCCTTAATTTCTTTTCAAGTAGCCTCAAATCCACCTGAATCCTTGCCTCGAATTCAGTGAGGAGATTTTCACCATTCATCAACACAGCTGTTTGTAATCGGGGCTTGTTCAACAACTTCACTATTGCTTCTCTTTTTTTTTTTTCTTTCTAGTTTTATTTTACTATTTAAAATTCTATTGAGAACCAAAGTGCGTGATTTCATCGCAAAATTGAATAATTTAATCTTTCACACATTCCTTTACGGTAAAAAAAAAAAAGAAAAAAAGAAGCTAAATTCTTAGTCAAATTTAAGTAACAAAAACAAGTTCTTTGAAACTAATATTTTTTACTTTCCAAATTTAGCTGGAGCATTGAAATGTTAGTGTAAAATATATAGGTAATGAAGTAACAACTTTAGAGGTAATTTTCAAATATTAAAAATTAAAAATCAAAAAGTTACTAAATGGTGTTTATGTTTTTGTTCTTAGAAAAGAAAAATTGAAAAAATATTTTAAAAAACTAAAACAAAATAAAGGTAGTTACAGTAAAAAGACAAAAAATTACATAAATAGAAAAATCAAGTTTAAAAAGTTTTGTATTGTAGTACCTTTATTATATAAGTGTAAATAGTTTATTAGATTTTACAAATTTTAAAATAACGCTCTTTGTTTCTTTTATAAAATGTGACAAATAATTCAAATCTTGAAAAATTAGGAGATAATAAATATATGAATTTAAAAAAGAAACAAAATAGACAGTTGAAAATTCTCAAAGACTCGTCTCACAAAAAAAAAAAAAAATTTGAAAAAACAAATTAAACCAAGAAAATAAATAAACAAAAAAGTAAGCAGAGAATGAGTTAGAAAGTTGGAAGTGTTTGAAGGGTGGAATGAAGTAGCTCATCTAACAAAAGACTTTTGATAGAAAGGAATTATTGAAGTAGTCTTCATTTCCTCTCATATTCCAATCTATGGCCCCTCATAAATAATTAACATCAAGACACGTACATAAAATGGTAACAACACATCCTTCAAAGTTGGTTACATTGTTGTCTTTCTAATTTGACCCAATACAACAGGACATAAAGACAAGTGCATGGATGAGATTAGATTTTAGATTTTAGATGATAAAATGGAAAGGGACCATCCAATAATAATATTAAATGGGTTCTTTTGTATAACAAGGAAAGGATGAGTGTGTTGGATATCCCCTTTGGAAGTTGCTTCTCATCTTGGCAATTTAGGGTTCTTCAACTTAAACTAGATTCCATTGGATTCCTCCCTTTCCCATGTCCCACTTTCTCATTCCTTTCTTCTTCACTCACACACACCTACCATATTAATAATCAATTTTATATTTCTAAATGGTTAATTTTGATTTTCGATGGACAAAATTTTGTATTGAGATGTTGAGAATCTCATGTTATAAAAGCAAATAGACATGTTCATCATAAAACAATAAATGACCTAATGCTCTCATCATCGATTGGATTTTGAAATCGAACCTTAATACTATCAAATATTTTATCTAATTATACATACTAACATAGCAAAAATGACATATGCAAGAAAGCACGGATGTAAGAAAGAAATGAAGAGGCCTAGCATATGAGAGAGCATTGGGTGACTTTAATTTCACTCTGTACACTTTGTTTATGGTTTTATGGATGAGCTAAACAAACCCATCACTCTTCCTAGATACTTTTCCAAACCACAATTTACGTCACCATATTGCATTTTCCTGAAAAAGAAAGTATGCTTTTGAATTTGGATTACCCAAATAAACAAACAAAAGAATCATATTCGTCTAATATTTTTCTGTTTGGAGGAAGTTTGATTTGTTGAAATACTAGTAATTTATATCCTAGGTTTCAACTCTACTCCATTACTTGAATGTAATATTATTTAAAATGCTAAATTATAACGTAAAAAAACAAAGAGAGAGAGAGTCTTGTTCAATCAAAACTCTCTTTAATCTCTCTCTCCCTATTCTATGGAGGACCTCACAATTAGCTATTTTATAATCACTTGACACTTTCATCCACTCTTCTACTCTCCCATTATTATTAAATAAACTAACAATTAAAATCAAATCATGTCCTCCTCCACCCAGCATAATTTCTCTTTCTTTCCAAAAAGTTATGCTACCCATCTTCTTTTAATGGGTGCTTTCATATCTATAGTTCTATGTTCCTTTAACTTTCCTAATACAAACAATAAGCAATAGGAACAGTAATCTAATTCCAATGCCAAATGATTCCGATTAGATGACATAAAAGGAATCTCAATTCTCGTATTCTCATTTCTAACTTTTAATATTCTCACGAGGGGTAAATAATAAATATGGTCAAAAGATTAATTAAACTAAATTAACTATTGCTCAAGTTTCCAAGACACTTCTTTTTGTAAAGTTTAAATAAAAAAGACTATTAAAAAAAATCCTTGGAATTCCTTGAGATCCTAATCAACTTTCCTTTTCGTATGAAGAACATAGTGGAAAGGAGAAAAGTAAAGTAACCTAATCCACACTTTAATCCAAAGCTATTCTGATTAATTCTCAAAACAAGTCATTGAAATCAAATAGTCTACAAGCAAAACCACTTTTGATCTGACGTCCATCAAATTTAATCTTAAACTTTCATTTTTATCAATTACATAGTACGCTTAGACGAATATTGCAATCATAATCTTGAACAAAAATAGTACATTAAAAAGTTTATAAATATGGCTTTCTATTAAAATTAATCAGCAGGCAAATTAGCAAAACTTTAAATGAGGAGAAAAGGTTGTCACAATTGTTTACTTTTAGTGTCCAAGTTTATAGTAAAAATAAAATATTTTTAAAATTAAACTCCAACTTTTCTGATTAAAGTTGAATAATAAGTTTCAATTTTAAATGATGTTGAATAATTATTTCATTTGATGGTTCTAAAATTTATAATTATTTGTTTTATAAGATCATGACATTCAATTTTAAGTTTAATATATTTACATCAATTACGAAGATCTATCAAGTTTAAAAATTTAATTACTTTTAGAATTATAAAATTTATTAGGCACATTAAAACTTCTAACACTCTATCAAACATTTCTTTTAAATTTACTTTTTAGATGTTCAATTAGTAATTTAATTTAGACTTTAACACCACTATAATCATTTTTTTTATTCATCTTTTAGTTATTGATATTTTCAAAATATAATCTCTAGGTTGTTTTTATACTTTTAACATTTTTATTCATTTTGATCCTCATCCTTTTAAAATATTTATTTTGGTCTTTTGTATTTTTTAAAAAGTAACCATTTTAGACCTTTAACATTTTGAAAGTAAGTTAAAAATACAAAAACTAAAATCATTATATTGAAAGTATAAGACCAAAAACCTATCTCAACACTTGGTTCTCTATAAGGTATAAAATAAGAATAAGAGAACTTTGATGCTAAATAAGAGAGCTTTCCTCGATAATCTAATTTTAGTTATTAACTTTATGAGCATAATTGAACTAACATAAAATATGTATTATATGCAAAAATATGTACGGTCCGTTTAAAAATCTAAGGTTGGAATCTCTACTATGGTTAGTTAAAAGAAAGGAAAATAGTTGCCATTTGTGGAGGCTTTGTGAGCGTCAAAAGACCATCATTGGCCACCAGAAAAGGACAGGAAGAAGATAAATATAATTTCAGGAAAAAAATAAAGAAAATATTACATACCTCTTGGCCATGACTGGGGTCCATGAAAGCAGAGTGGGCTTTTCTTATTTCATGTGTTTCCTTGATTCACCAACAATCAACAAAAGGAAATTACGAATAAATCCCAACGAAGAATTGTGTAGATACTTTGCTTTTGAAGGAGCAGACACCAAGCCACCAAGCCAAATAATCCTGAAAAAACAAAAAAAGATGTACAATATATTTTACGTATATTAATATAAAATCTAAAAATCGGAGCACCAATAAATGGAATGATCCATTAAGCATACGAATCAACCACCCACGACCCAATTAAGTGCAGTGCAAGCCAACAAACATTTTTAAACAAACCCATTTCGTTTTATCAACCAAAATCCAAAACCCTCTTCCCAAAATCAAACCTTCAACATCAATGGCGTAAAGCATCGCCAAAATCTTGGCGTGTTGGGCACCACTGAAAGAGTCAAATTTTCACGATAATATAAGCAATAAATATACCAAATATCAACGTTATTTTGTATTTGTTTGTTCATAGCTTCTCATGCTTTGATCAGTAAGCACTAGAAAGAAGCAAGAGATAGAGAAAACAGAGAGGTTTTTGTCTTTACAGGTTTTGCTGTACAAACTTTTATGAGTAATATCTGCAGAATTTGCCAACCTGGGAAAATCCGGAGAGCACTTCCTCGATGGTATCTTCGGTTGCATCCATGAAATTACAGCAGCCCTCGCGTTTGCTAAGATGAGTGAATCAGCTTATAGGGTAGAAACTACATCCCGCCTTGCCCAATGGAGGATTGAAAATCTTGCTTCCTGTACCTACCGCAAATCCGATCCTTTCAAAATCGGCAAGTGGAAATGGTAAAATTACTCTCTTTTTTTTTGTTTTAAAGCTACAATTTTTGTGAAATGTGCTTAAATATGAGAAATTGATTTGTATGTTGTCATGAAAGAGAGATGAGAATAAGATACTATCAAACCATCTCTTTTGCAAGAGAGAATGAAAGTTAATGACAATAATCTATTTTCCCCCTTCTTATTGGAGATGTATAGATTTCTAATACTTTTGTTTGGATTGAAGGCATTTATCGGTGGAAAAAAACAAACTTTTATACGTTAAATTATACCCAGAAATATCGAACTTAACAAGGGATAATCCTCCGATTGTATCTTTCATCATCCGAGTGGTCTCCTTTGCAGGGGATCGGAAGGCTTTGACTCATCCAGGTAATTTCATTCTTCTCATTTCCTGTACATTTTACAAGGAACAGTTATTAGTTTTCAGATTGATAAGACATTCGCCTTCAATTATATCTTTAGGTTTTGGTTGATGAATATAAGTTCAAATACTAAAGATCTTGATGTCCTATTCTTGATAACTAGATGTCTTTTATTGTTTGACGGTGGACATGGTTAACCTCTGTTAAGACATTTGATTGAGCAGTTGGAGTTTTGTTTCTTATTCTTGATGAACTTCAGTTCTTCGAATGACCAATATTGTTACCACATCCACATCCATGCAGAAATAATAGACAAACAGCTTAAAAACAATGACTTTATTTGGCAAATTGAAGTTCCATTAACAGGAAAGTTCATCATTGACGTAGAATTCCTTGATTTGAAGATTCAATCATCAGAGGTAAGCATATAAATATTCCTCTGTTCCTATTGCATAGCATATTTCTTCCAAAGATAGTTGTGGGGTTAACTATAATAACACAGAATCCAAGTATCATAGATAAAAACAAGCCATATGAAGTAGTTGACAAAAGTTATGCCTGGAAGAAAAAAAAGTAGTGTGTTAAAGAAAGAAGGATTTGGATACCTATTTAGCTCCTTTTTGAACTCATTGTTGTCAAATTACTGACAGGGTGGGGAACCTTCCTCTATCTGGGCGGATGGATTGACACGACAACAGTCAAATTCAAGAGCTCTTATTTCATTGGGTCGAATGTTGAAGGAAAGCATCCACACTGATATCATAATTAATGCTTCTGATGGAAGTGTTCGAGCCCATCGTGCTATCCTTGCTTCACGATCACCTGTTTTCCACAGCATGTTTTCACATGACCTGAAAGAAAAGGAACTGTCTACGTTAAACATCTCTGATATGTCTTTTGAAGCTTGTCAGGCTTTTCTTAATTACATGTATGGTAATATCCAACATGAAGAGTTTCTAGCCCATAGACTGGCACTTCTTCATGCAGCTGAGAAATATGACATAGATGACCTAAAAGAAGCCTGCCACGATAGTCTGCTAGAAGATATTGATGCCAAGAATGTTCTTGAAAGACTCCAGAATGCATCTCTTTATCAATTGCCAAAACTGAAGACCAGCTGCATGCAGTATCTTGTGAAGTTTGGTAAGATACTCGACATCCGAGATGAATTTAATATCTTTCTGCAAAATGCAGATAGGGATCTAATAGCTGAAATTTTCCATGAAATTCTTAATGCTTGGAAAGGTTTCTAAGCCTGATGAAGGGGATGGTTAATGTTAGTGTGTATATGGTATACACATAAGATTGCTACAAGAATTTAGTGTAAGAATTTGTTACCTTGAAGGTGATTCTTTCTTCTAATTGTTTGTCCTGAAATTAGTCAGGTTTCTCGTGATAGATGTTGGTGTTATGAATACAAATACAATTGAAAGAAATGTAAATAATTTGATGTTCTGTGTTTGGAATTTTATGCTAGTTTGGCAGTTTCTCATCGCACAATATCTCACAATACCCTCATATCCATAGACCATAATGCACTAAAATAAAACCATCTGCAGAAGAAAATCAACCCATTCTCATTCAAATGCTTCAGATTCATGCTCTCAACAATATTGCATTAACCATAAAAGATTATAACATGCACAAAGTAATATATGCCGGATCCAGAGTATGAGAAGCAGAAAGGTTGGCCTCAGACTTGGCATTGTAAGAAAAGCATTCAACATTAGAACACTTCTGGGCTTCCAGAATCTGAAAAGAATCAGCATAAACCTAACCAACCTTGAAATTGCTGATCACATCACATCAACCGAATGCTGCGAGCTATTAAAGAAACCTCAACAAAAGCTTCTCCTAGTTGCAGTCCAGCAGATCGATCATTACATTACCAAACACTAGCATATTCTATTCCCTCCATATTATAATCACGTCTCTAGCATTGAACATGTTTGAACAAAATCAAATTGACAAGAATAAAGAACTAGAACAAAAGAAGACATAGATGTACAACCGTTTTATTATCAACAACAAAATACCAAAGTTTGGTCATTCGAAAGGTTAAATAACAGATTCAAAACATCTCAACCCAAGAGTAGAAGAAATTCAAGGAGATTTTGAGTCATGAAAATCAACTAAAGTGAAACTATCACAACTACATTACAAACTCGCAAACTAATCACCTAATTCAGAAGAAAAATAAAGCGGGGGTTCAAGGTAGAATTTCAGACAAATGTAGTATCTGTTAACTAACCAAACGCATTAGAATTGAATAAAAGAAGGCTAAGCATAAATAGTAGTACCTCAGCTAAAAGATGAACAATACAATCCCAAGAAACAAAAGGAAGGAAGTAAATTAGTTGTTGAAAGAGAAGAGTTGAAGGAATTGAAAATGCAGAGAAGAAGGAGATGAAAAGGCGAAGGGAAGACGAGAGAATTTAGAATTTGGAAGTGGGAATAATGGAGCGAATATTGTTGGAATCTTTTATGCTTATGCTTTTTTTTTTTCCTTTTCATTTATAAATGGTTTGCGTAGGAATAGGAATTTTTAGCGGACCCGCGATTACAATTGAAGTCAGCATTTCACGTTATTATGTAAATGGTTTTCGTTATTATGTAAAATTATTTATCAAATATTAAAAATATAAAATATCACTAATTTTACTTCTCCTTTAATCGGAAATAAATAAGGTGGTTTTAAATATATATATATATATATATATATATGAGTAATATTGAAAAATCATTTGTTTCTTAAAACAAAGTTTAGTTTAAAATTTAAACATTTTGGCATTCTACCTCTTACTAGGATAATTAGTATTTAAAAAATCTTCAATTAGTTGTACTAAACATCATTTTAACACTCCCAATCTACTACATTATTTACTATTTGTTATAGTTTTTACAATTTGACATTAATCATTTTTTTTATTCTTTACTACGGTGTTTGCTATTTTCTTACCAAACTAAAGTAACATATACACCAAATACATACTATTCTAACCAAGACACAAAATAATCTACACTTCAAACACAAATTATTTTAATCAAACTATAATAACCTAAAATTATAACAATTCCCTACTTGCCCAAAACATCTGTCAAAGCCTCTCCCCAAGATCACTTCATGCGATCATATGAATGCATGACTGCCTAGACATTCAACGTGAATCTCTCCACGAGATAACACGTAAAACGCGCCTAGTAAGTGAAATAAACACAACACGAAACTCAATGTGAGATGAGAACTCGTTCAAAAATAACAAGACTTTATTCATATTTGATAAAAATGTACATCTAAAACAAGTACAAGAGTTTCTTTAAACTGAAAATATACAAATCTCAAAATGACAAGTCAAACACTATATGTCCTTTGTTACCTTGAGAAGAGAAGTAAAACAAAACATTTGAAAAGTTAGACAAAAATGTTTAGAGTGAGGTTTTTCACCAATATAATACATTTAGTGAATACATTTCAGCCGTAATGCGTTCTAATTATTTTCGCAAAACCATGGAATATAAACACTCATGCATTTCTATAGTAAAAATTTTGAGTTCAAGTTAAATCATCCCAACGCATTAGGCGATTTACACAATTCAAATCTCATATTAACACTATTTATAAATCATACAAAAATCATTTCTTTTCAAATCATTTATAAAAACTCATATCGCATAGGAACATTCCTTGTAACGCATTATATAAATCATACCTCACTCTTTTTCTGAGTTGCGATAGTGCGGAGTGATTCAACACAACAACAAGTCTCCATCAATTTCATCACGCATAACGCATCTTCCAATGCCAAATTACGTATCGAGCAAAGAACATCACATACAAGATCACACAACAAGAATATGACATCATATTCTAGATCACACAGCAAGAATATGATATCCTATTCTAGATCATACAGCAAGAATAAGATATCACACACCAGAACACACATCAAGTGTGAGGAATCTCATCGCATAGGATACGAAAGATCATTTCATCACAACATTTCAATTTCAAATAATTTATAAACCAAATCCATCTTAAGAATTTGAAAACATGAAAGAATCATAGAAGTCAAGAATTCAATAAAAAATGTATATAAGGATTCAAACATAGTGGAAATTCTTTTAGTTTGAAAACATTTTAAGAATATATCACTCACAATCAAAGCTTCCTTGCCTAAATCCTCAAGTGAAGCTCTCTTGCACTTCTCTTGCCAAATCTCAAGCTCACAGTTGCTCACCGAAATTTTTTGCAATTCTTTCACTTTTTCTTAGGTAAACCTAAGGTAGAAAGCAATTCTCATATTGCCAAACCTCTTTTATTTATAGGCTTCTTTGATGATGCTTTCCATGTCTGAATGATTATTGCTTCTGCCTAGCAGTGAGAATTGTCCAATATCAAAACGTCACGTGTTACTGCCACCTCCTTATCCTGAATTCAGTTGGGCGGCAAGGTCAAATCAGTTTACTAGCCTTCTTACACAAGGATGACATCAATTACTTCATGGTGAAGGAATCTCTCATCGCCTCCCATCTCATCACGTAACTCTATTCTTACTGCATAACTAAAAGCTCGTTACACAATTGCTTCGCAACACTTTCAGTCGCCAGCTCTCATTGCATGCAATATCAACACATTACCTAGTTCTTGTCGCATGCACTTTCATCGTGTAGTTTAGAATGCAATTAGGGTCTCACAACACCCTCCATGTTTGGTTATATCTTTTTATAAATGTTTATATATATAATTTTGCTTGTTTTGTGAATACAAAAAATGTTCATACTTTAGTCAAATTCCCATAAACAACTATTAAACACTATGAACTAATTTCACAAAGAGGCACATACATTTTGATTTTTTTAGAAAGAAATATATTTTGAAATTAATAGCACATTATCTTGAAACTATTTATTTTTTTAGAAAAGTGAAGTTATTAATGTTAAAACTAGATATTAATTTTTTTTGTATTAAATTGTTTTGGATTATATTAGAAGCACAAATATCTTGAAATGCAAATTCATAATCGTAAAAACTATAATTGACTTCCAACCGCAAAACATAATAATAATACATTTTCCTAGACAATATAAAATTAACCAGACATAAGAAGTTGTGCAATTCGATCACGTTCTTCATTCATCTTTATTTCACAAAACTAAACTTCTATGCTCTTCATTGGCATGCTCATAATTTAATTCATCATTTGAAGGTAGTAGCATCTTGTTGTCGTCATAAGGCTTGAAGTCAAAAAAATTTTGATTGAACCCTTATAAAGTACTTATGAAGAGTCATTGAAGCAACAACAATTTTTACCTGTGTGATGAATAGAAAATTATGTATTTGTCGAACAATTTTCCATCTATTCTTCCAAACGACAATATTGTAACAACCCAACTTTTCATAACTAAGTTGAGGTCATTGCATAATGAAAATAACATTTCAAAACTTAAAAACATTGGAAAGCCTACTTAACTTTTTAACTATAAGTGGCTAGCGTTAAATTTAAATGGTTTGTAAACTAAAACTTGCATGTTTCCTTCTAATTTTTCATGATGTTCAGAGTGCTATGATGTAGATTTTATTGAAGAGGGTAGGGTGAGACACGGTTGATGGGTTAATTGAAACAAATAATTTGGGAGTGTGATAGTCTTCTTGCATTTGTGTTTTTATCCAATTTAAATCGATTGATTTAGTAAAGTATATTCCTAACCGTGTTTACATCAAAAGGTTTTGGAAGCCACTTGTTTCAGAAAATGCATTTAGAGTTTGACAATGGATTTCATAGTTTACATAGTTTAAATGAAATCTACTGTCATCGTGTCATGCCCTAGGTTTGGTAGAATAACTTGGGGTGGACTGTGACAGTATAACTTAATAAGTTAATATTTAGATCAAGGAAGATCCAAGGAAGAAAAGACCAAACATGAAACCTTAAAAATATCCATTATAACATTATAATGTTTAAGCTTTTGGTTTAACATAAATATTGTTTGAATATAAGTTTAAAATTTGAATAACAAGCAGATGAATGTTTGTGGATTAAATTGATAATTGAAAAAAAAATCAAAAACAGATAATCCACAAAGAAAAGGACTCCAAATATTTTGTATTCAGATTATTCATCCAAAAAGAAACCCAGCTGCCTGTTCTTCATTTCCATCAAATAGTTTGAGAGCTTGTATTACAGCTTCTCTTTGGAATCCCAATTCAACGAGCTTTGCTACTTTGGCTTCGAATTCCGGATCCTGTAATCACAATATCAAACATAATGAAAGTGTACAAAGCATGTAACCAATGTCAGATTTAGAGGTAAACCTTCGAGTAACTTATCAATTTAGTCCCTCAACTTTGATGGTTTTTTCCATTTAGTTCGTTATCCTTAAAAACACGTTCTTTAACTTTAAATCGTGAGTCCATGTGGTCAATGTGGATTAAAGAGAGACACATAGATGTGGGACAAATATTTACTTAATTCAGCCCAACATATCAGAAAGGAAGTAGAGTTACACTAGTATAAGTTGGAGCGGACAAGTATGTGTACCTGAGCCGTCTTATTTTATCTAGCTGGACCACTTATTTCTACTTTCTAGCACTTCAGTATGTTCATTTGTCCAGAAATTTTCTCATGTCATCGTTTAATGAATGATAATAAGTACACTTATTTCAGTTTAAGGGAACATATAGACAACCATCAAAGTTTGCTATTAGATTTGTGATTAGACATAATTTTTTACAGCAAATTTACCTGGGCTGCTCCCCCAATATTTCCTGCTTTAAAGGAAGAAAAAACAAAATAGAAGTTAGAGGTAAGAGTAAGAAATGAACACATCTCTTGAGACTATGTACAAATAATAAGCCTCACAAGTTTACAAAGAAAAGTAGCAGCCAAGATGAACAATAGAAAGTGAAGTTGTGGGAGGATAGTACTATGTTATGATAGAATTCATTGTATATCCATAACCCTAGAAAGAGATTTGAGTACTTGACCACTTGACTATATATGTGTTTTCTATAAGAAACAAATCACACTAAAACAAACGAGAGACCAGAAAAAAGGGGAGATGAGATATCTCCCAAATCCCAAAGGGGTACAAAACAGACTCCCAATTTGAAAACAACTAACAGCCATTCATTAAGGAAATATCAAAGATATCGAGACATCACATTATTTAGAAAGTAAACTATCATCACCTGTAGCTTGAGCAGCTCTTGCATTTCTGCCGTTCTCTGCTGGGGATGAAGCCACCTAGAAGAAGCAAGCAACAAAACGGACGGATCAGAAAGCCATATATGAAAATTTATTCATCCAAGACATCAAACTCTTCTCATGACTTTAGAACTCCTTTAATTTATACTGTACAGCTACTTTTTTGTGAAAGCTGCAACTCCCACAGCAAAATATGATCTTTTTAACAGGTTATAAGAATTGTTATCATTTTTCTTATTTTGCTCTTAGTATCTTACTCTTGTACTTTGAGATTAGTCTCATTTATTATTAATATCGGCTTGTCGCCGTTTTCAAAAGAAAATTTGTTGTCATGCCTATTGATTGTGGGGTGGCAACCTACAACCTTGTAGCCTAGAATGGAGTTTGCCATGGGTAAATGGAGAGAAGGTCTTTTTAGGATCTATCATAACCAACAGGTCTCAGTTCTGATCCTGTAATGCTCTCTTCTTTGGGGATCTGGTTTGAAAGAAATTAAAGGATACTTCAACTTCTTCGGAAGCTTTTTGGGAACCAGTCTTCTGTAAGTGTATGCTACATTTCGTTCGACCTCTCATATCAAGGAAGACTAACTAATTGATAACAATTTTTACATTCATTCTCATTCCAATTACCAAAGAGGATCTAAATGGACAAACCCCCATGTATCTACTTGAATTTCTACCCATATTATGCACCATAACTTCTTCTATCAAACATTTATTAGAACAATTTAGGGTAGAGTAGGGGGATTAAAGCACAAATCTCATGGATATTAAAACACTTGTATGTCAATTAAGCTATGCTTGATTTAGCAATTCTCCAATCATTACCATAAAATATACTAACCAGTGAATGAAAAGTGAATGAAAGTTGGAACTGGTGACAAAATACAAATTTTTCCCATCTTCATCAAATGCAGAGTTGCACAAGAAACTTGAACACATCAGTTAGTAATGATCTTTGGCTACCATGATACTACAATTTGGAAAGATACCATCCAGAAATCCAGGATTTAAATATCTTTGTAGAGGTTGATGAAGCGTACAGACACCACAAACTTTTTCTCAAATTACTTGAAAATACAAATATAAAAATTTATTAAGAAAACTCACTGGCGCTCCAGAGCTAGAGGCTTCCTTTGAGAGCCTTTCCTCATCAAAAAGAGAAGGGGGAATATCTTTCTCTGAACATTAATTTGTAACACGAAAGGAAACTTCAGTATACTTAAAAAAGTGTGCGACTGGGGAACAAATTCGCAAATTAGAAATACCAACCTTGCAAAAATGGTACAGAGACCTCTCCTCCACCAACTCTCAAAACATTCTCCTTCAAATCAATAATACACTACAAGAAAATAACTATACATTTTAAACAAAATAAAAAGGAATGATATCTGTGCGACAACAACTTCCATGACTTTCAAGTCCAATAAGGCATAGAGTAATACCTGGTGTTTCCGTAGCATATCCAGACCAAATAGGAAGTCCATATTTGGGGAATCCAGTACCAGAAACGAGCACGGGTAGAATATACTACCAATCTAATAAAGAGAATGCTAAAAATTTTAGACCGAAGCAAATTAAATTCCTTCTCCAAGCACAAAGAAATTGTGATGAAAAATTGATAAGATTATGTAGCTTGGTTTACCTAGTCAAACAAAATTACATTACTGCACATAGGACCTGGTTGAAAGGAGAAAAAAAAAATACTAGTGATTACATACCTTGATTGGAGCTACATGGATTCGACCTAAGATCTCTGATTGGCCTACTCCACGAGCAATGCCCTTGTAGCGTTGATCTAGAAGCCTCAACAATCTGATGATTCCCCCCCCCCCCCCCCCCCCCAAAAAAAAAAAAACAAACACAACGATCAACCTCAATTCATCAATATTATTTATAGCATCTGCATTTTTGCAAGAAAGATAAAGCAACCATCTAAACAGCATTGATCACCCTTCACTAGCACAGCCAACAATTAATGATATCACCAGCAAGGAAATCAACTTCGATAGTTTAAAGGTAGAGAAGTAAATGACCAAGCAGATATTTTGTTATAGATACTTTGGATAGACAGTTGAAATAAGGTAAAATCTGAATTGTATTTGAGTGTATGTTTGGTATCTAAATTAATTCATAAGTAGAAATATTTTACTCAATTGAACTTAATGAAATGGCGTGAGAAGATTTAGGAATGATATTTCAAGGCGTAAGAATTTCATTTGGAACAGTCTGTGTCTTGTGACACATGGTCCTATCTTATCGTTGAAAAATGTTTAGTCCTTCTAGAGGCAATTATCTAAACTATGCATTCTTCAGGGCTTCTTTTTCTTCTTTTGACCCCTTAATGGATTTGGTTTTGTCTACTTTTTAGAGCAAAACTAAGGATCCTTTTACACATTATAGCTTATCCTATTTAATTTCCAATTGGAAAGTTATGTTGTAATCACCTATAGGCGTTAGTGCTTCCCCTTATTTCATTTATCAATGAAATTTTCCTTTCCAAATAAATACAATTTACTAAAAATAAATAAATTTTCTATAAGTCAAGTGCTGTATTCAGAATATAAATAGGCATCTTGAAATATTTACATCATATAATTTATTATGTTCGACAATACTAAATAGTTAAGTTCAGTAAAAGATTTCTCAAGCTTATAGTTTATTGTTTGAATGTTGACTATATTCATCTTTTCAATTCTTTTAGAAAATAGTGCTCTGTAATGTCTGTATCTTGGTTGTGCTTCTTAGTTCATGTTCCTATCAGGAGGTTCTGGGAAAATGGGAATGTCAAAAAGAAACCTTGCTCCTGTTAACAATAGACTGTAGATAAATCTTCAAAAGTAGAAAATTTATTATGCAAAAATATTAAGAGACGAGGTACGTGTGGCAAAAAGAGGAAACCAAACAGCTTAAGGGCTGGAGAGAGAGGGATCCCCTAACCATATAAATCCACTTTGGGTAATACAGTAAGAGCTGCCTATGATCTGTAGGTGTCATCATTACATTAGGAAGGCTTCTTCCTTAAAGATGGTGACAAGTGGCTTAAGTAAGACCCTAGGTGGATAGAAATGGAATTAACTTCCCCATTACGCTCACTTTATGCAGTTCCTGAGTGTCTCCTTTGGTTACAGGACGTCCCTAGGTTTTGATAATGTCTAATGGCATGCTTACACATTTTAACAAGATTAATAACTGTTAGAAACATAGGTTGATTGTATCCTTGTTGATGATTAAACCCAGTAGAGATTTTAACAATGTTGTGGCCAATAGTTCATATTATAATAATAATAATAATAATAATAATAATAATAATAATAATAATAATAACAGTTATTTTCCTTTTTGTTAGACTGTGTCAAATGCTATGCATTTCTTTTATAAGAAACAGAAAAAAAGTCAAGATACATGCTATGCTATGAATTTTACAAATCTAATCAGGCAACACATAGAAATGATGATGAAAGCCCAATTACTTAAGCCACTATAGAGAGGGGGAAAATCAGATGATGCATAGATTCCACATACCCACATTTCTCAGCACAGCTTTTTGATATAATTGTTGATTGAGCTCCGCTATCAACAAATGCCTAATAGAATAGCATTAAATCACTTAAACCTTTATCTCACCTTAGTGGACACAAAGAAACAATATCCATATATCACAAACAGTTGAATCTATTCTAAAATTATTCAGTTATTGATCAAGGACCACTAATGAAAGTAACGAGTTCAAATGCAGTGCCTTCTCATATTTTCTAAACTGTAGCAGACGAAAAACTAATATGAATGATGTGTGCTAGTTCCACTTACCTTTAATGGGACACCATTAACTTCCATGTCAACGTATAACATGACCTGAAGACTTCCACATGAAACGTCAAACCATGAAACAAAATACCATACAACTTAAAAGAGGATAATGTTGGTCAATTTAACACTTACCACCCTTGCAAAAGCTTCGGGATTGTGTTCAAGAGCTGCAGCCCAATTTTCATCGATTCCTTTCTGCATAGGTATTGCCATATAGGTTATTCAACAGAATTCATTTTACAGAACATGAAAACAAAGGTCAGCTATCAAAAATCATTTATTGTTAACTTTTCCATTTCAGCCAGGAGAGAATTATGGGAGCGTGTGCAGTTAAAGAAGAAACCTGAAACAAAACCCCACAAGCCCTCTTGTTATTCTAATCTTATGGTGGAAAAATATCTTCATATAAGCCCAAACAAGTTCTAACCCAAGCATTTAACCAACAATGTCAATGTCTATGGGCAACAACTTTTTTTTCTTTCTGTTTTTAATGAGAAACAACTTTCATTGGGAAAGAATGAAAGAAATGGACAACAATTTGTAATTTGTGTTGGAATAGAACAAGATAATAAAATATTCTAACCTGGCGAATAGCAGCTTCAATCTTCTTTTGGGCCTCAACATCAAAAGGATCTGCATACAGAAGGGCCTAAGAGACCAGAAATAAGGAGATCATAGTCAGGTTATCAATCTATCAGTCAATTAGGCTATTAATAGAGAATAATAAATAACCTACTCACCATCTCCTCTTCTTGTTGACGCTGTAATACAGATCTTTGACGATGACGCTCTCTTAAAATCTGTTGCAGATTATTCAGGTCGTTTCCAACAATAGCTTGTGCCAATTCAGGGTCACTCTGCAGAGCCCACATATGAATTGAACAATTACTCACTAGTTACATGATCGTTTTAAAGAAAATGAACTTCAATACAGGAACAAGTTGATACATGCAATCAATTTGCCTGCACTCACCTACATAGCAATCATAGTCTAACAACTTGCTATCATGTTTGAACTATTCAAGTAATGGAATCAAACGCATCAATAAGAAAGATCATAAGGTGTGTTTGGTTCACTGTTACGAGCTCTGGCACTAGAACACTTTAGGTCTGTTAGTTTCAGGTAAAATCTTTGACTTCAAAGGTACCCGTATGCAGTATTTGAATATCAAATCGTGTGTGAGGTGAAGAAATTTAAACAAACCTCTTTGATCATCATTGGTGTATGTATCCAATATGGAAACCAGAAAAAAAGAAAATCAACAAGAACTATGGTTATGAAACTATCCTCTGGAGTAAATGTGTCTGATAACACTTCAAAAATGCTGTCCTTTTTGGAATTTATACCTAAGTATGTGAGCTAAGTCCAAAGGCAGGATAAACGGTTTTCACTTGTTCTTCCGCCAAAAGTTTTAGGACTTTCTCATACAAAAGATTTTGAATCTCTTGAGTTTTTCAGTCCACTGTTGAGAATAGTTTACAATTAGTCAAGTGAATAAATTCAGAAGAGTAGGTAGGTTGAAAGGAATGAAATATTGTTTGAAGACAAATATGTTAGTGTTAGCCGTTAGGAGAGTAGGTAGGAATAATTAAATATCAAGCAGCTTCTTGTGAGATAATTCTAGTGACTTCTGTAAGATTGTATTATGTAAGTTAAATCAATTCTAATTGGCTTGCTTTCTCGTAATCTTTTAAGTGGAGTCTCTATATTCTCATTGTAATTGTTGAAAAATCAATGAAAATTTTGTTTTGTTGCCAAGAAAAAAGGATAAGTTTAACTTCTATCTCAATGGAAAATGTCAAAAATGAACTTATGAAGCAATATGTTAGTTTTTACCTGAAAAAGTTGAGCCATTGTATTTGAGTCACGTCTAATGTGTTGCTGGAAGGCTTCAGGGTTCACTGCAGAACCATCTGGATTAAAGCTCAAATTATTGGTAGGAGCACTGCAAGGTTATGGACATTAGATTACGAATAAAAAGCAAGCATGGGTGTGTAAAATAATGTGTAAATTGTATAGATTTTTTTTAAAGGGACCCAAACACGAAGGAAGGGTCTCCAAAAATAGGCATCTGCCGCTTTATGGCGGTGAGCACACGGTATTCTCTTTAGTAAAAGGCGAAAGAATAGTTCGCTCTATGCCCACAGCATGATTCCATGTAAATTGTATACATTTAATAACACAAAAGGCACAATTCAAGCTCCACAAGCATAAACACGTGATTAGCAAAAGAAAGGTGACTTCTAAAGCAATCACTATATTTCACCAAACTCCCCACATAACCATAAATAAGTCATTCAAAAACCCAAGTAAAAGAAAATCACCAATCCACTGGCTCCTAACCAAAAGTAGTCCCGTTGATGTATTTTACAAGAAAGAAGAACAAAAAATTATAACTGCTAAAAATTATAACTGCTATTGCAACAAGTAGTAACAGGGCACATTCAAACTTCAATGGAGCTTTATGGTTAAAGCTTTTCTACTGAACAACCTATTCCAATACACTTGGTCAAGAAAACATTCTTGGTAAAAAATCATACGAAGATTTGTCCCATGGAAGATCTTTTTATTCCTCTCCAGCCATAGGTTCCACAGAAAAGCCTTCAAAAGGTTGAACCAAAGTTTTTGAAAGGACTTAATGATAATTGTGGAGATAAAATCCGATAAGTTTGCTGGAAAACCAGAAGACTAGCTGAAGCTACAGAAATATTTGTCCTTTTCTTTTTTTAAAAGAAATGAGCCTCTTTATTAACGATAAAGATGAGACTAAAGCTCAAATTACAAGAGAAGTATACTAAGACTGAAAGGACTAAAAGGACAAAAGAGCGATCAAAACAAAAGTACAAACAAGCTGATCAAAAAATTTCTAGACCCTAAGCAAACAAGAGAAAACAAAATACAGAGCAAACTTGATGAATCTTTCAAAACAAAGCCCAAATTCAGCTGAGAACGTGCACACTGAAAACTTCAAAATGGAAGGAGAGGAGACACCAGGAAAAGGCAGGCGACCAAGCTACTTCAGGTCTAAAACACAACTGAGGTACCAACATCTGACTCTTGATTTCTTCTTCTTCAGCTTTTACACAAAAACAACAATCAGATAATGTGCAAAAAACGACCATGAAAACTTTGAAGGACTCAAAAACTGCTGGGAAGGATCAACCAAACACTGTCCTGAAATCAGCTACAAACGATTTCAAGTGATCTGGAAGTCCGATGGTCTCTGAAGAATGGGCAAACCGGACACTTTTCGTCAACTTCAATTCATCTTCCCTTTCTTTATCGATAAGAACCAGAGTGTTTAGGTCTGTTTTTAACGGCTCCATTTGCAACTGTTCCTCATTTTTTCCTATTTTTTCAAAAGGATCATATTCTTCACTACTCAAGTTGGAAGGAATGACCAGAGTACCTCTAAGGAATTTCACCTTTGAATTAGGCATTGAGAAAACAGAATACTTGAATTGGGGAGAGTGAGTTTTTTGGGAATATGATCTAGTTCCTTGGCTGAGAGCCTGAACTTGGGCACAGTTTTATTCTAATAAATCTGTGGATTAATCTCTGGAATCAGCTTTGCCTTGGATGTTTTCTTCTTGGGTGAGAGCCTGAGATGTTTGTCATTCTGAGTCTTGTGATTAGTATGATCTCTGTCAACTCTTTTAGCCATTTCTTAGTTTTTAAAGAAATGAGAGGAAAAAACATCTTCCGTGATAATGGTTAAGGAGTTCTCCTTTTCAGAAACCTCCGTGTATCTTATTCTTAAGAAGGAGTCAGCAAACAGGGTTAAGGATTTCAAATCTATAGTCTTATAACTAGTGTTCACAAGATCCTTGCGGTCCTGCTTAATCATTTAAGGAAAATGCTCCCTTCAACCATTTTGGAGGCTCAAGGAGCTTTTATACCGAGGTGACAGATTCTTGATCCAGCCCTCACTGCGAACAAGGTCATCGAGGATTATAAAACAAAGAAAAATGAAGGTGATTATTAAAATCAACTTTCAAAAAGCTTACGACCATGTTGACTGGGATTTCTTGAACATGGTGATGGATAAGAAAGGTTTTGGTATAAATGGAGAATGTGGACGTAAAAATGCATTAGGAATGTGAAATATTCAACCCTTATCAAAGATTTTCTAAAGGGTTCGATAAAGGAGGCCTTTAGAGGCTTGAGAGTTGAGAGGGATCCTTTATCTACTTTCTTATTCTTATTGGTTGAAGAGGTTTTAAGCCATATCTTTAAAAGGGGTGGTGGAGTGAAGCATTCTTGAGCCCTCTAAGATTGGTTCTAAGGATGTGGCTCTGTCTCCTTTTTAGTTTTTTTATTGAATTAAACGGCTTTCATTGAGAAAAAAATGAAAGAGTACATGGGCGCACAAAAAACCAAGCCCACAAAAAATAGGGGACCCCCACTACAGGAAGGGTGCCCAACTATACAAAATCATGTCAGGAGAATAATTACAAAAAGACTTTGAAATTGAAGCCCAACAAGAAACATATGTTAAGAGGATATCTCATCTTTAGTTTGATGATTACAGTACACGGTGTTCTTCTGATATGGCAAAGAGGACTCTTTCTTTATCCTTATTCACATGTTACGGTCCTTTGATGGGATGTTAGGACTTAAAATTAACAAAAGCATCAAAACTTGGGTATAAACTGTGAGCTGGAAAAGCTTAATACATGGGAAAGTTCGGTTGGTTAAGATGCCGGTTCCTTTCTTTCTTCCTATCTCGACCTCCCAGCAGCTATCTCTTTTTGGGTAACCTCATGGAGAAGATTAGCAAAAGGTTGGTTTTTATGGAAGAAAAGCTTCTTCTCCAAAGTTGAGAGACCAACACTTATCAGATAGGTATTGAGTAGAGTCATCATCTATTATTTTTCTCTCTTCACTGTGCCTGTCTTGATTTGTGAGAGCATTGAGAAACTTATTTGGTTAGCTGGCAAGTTGTGGGGAAACTGATTTTGGGGGGGAGGGAGGGTGGACGGGGTGTTAGAGCTAAAAACTTTTTAGCAAAAAGTTTAAGGTTATGCCTTATTGTGAGCAAGCATGACCCCATCCCTAGAGTGGGTGGCAAAAGGGGTTAAAGACCCATTGAATTATATTGTGTGGAAAGACATTGTTTCCAACTCCCTTCCTTTTTCCCATCTTTGTTTTTGGGTAGTCGGTGATGTTAAGGAAACATATTTTTGAGACAATCATTGGGTGGGGGGATAGACCAGCTTCATCGATTATATCATTTGTCTTTCTTCAAAACTTGACATGTGTCGAATTTTTTGGTTGGGTTGGGTTGGGGAATCAACTTCTTTCTCCTTTGGTTTCCACCTGCCTTTGTCCAATGTGGAAACAATGGAGGTGGTCTCTTTCCTCTCCTTTATTGAGGGTTTCAACTTTAGGCTTGGAAGAAAGGATGTTCGTGTTTGGAATCCTACCCCAATGGAGGGCTTCTCTTCTAAGTCTTTCTTTAGGATTTTATTGAACCTCTCTCATGTTGTTGAGTCGGTCTTTGGTGTTTTATGGAGGATTAAGATTCCAAAGAAACTCAAGTTCTTTTTGTGGGAATTTTTGCTTGGTCAAACCTGATGGATAGGCTTTTGAGAGAGATATCGTCGTTAAAGGGTCCTTTTTGTTGTATCCTTTGTTAGAAGACGAAGGAAACCCTGGATCACCTTCTCTGGAGGTGTTAGTTTGCTAGATCGGTATGGAATGGCTTCTTTAAGGAGCTTGATTTTGAGCTTGCTCGTTAAACGGATGTTCATTTGATGATCGGGAAGGTCTTCCTCCATCTACCTCTCAAAGAAAGGTCATTTTCTCTAGTTTGCAAGGGTGCACACTTTGTTGTGGGATCTTTGGGAGGAGAGAAATAACAGTGTTTTGCGGTGTGCAGAGAGATCCTAGTGAAGCTTGGTCTTTAGTAAGGTTTCATGTTTCTCATTAGAATTCAATTTCGAAGACTTTTTGTAAGTACTCTTTAGACTGAGACGCTATCTTCTTTATATATTTGTTAAAGTGTAAGAAAGAGAAGACTGAGATGGTAGCAACCATGATAAAGGGGGAGAAAATGTATTTATCAAATAGAAGAAAATCAACTGAAGGGTCAATTTTGAAGGCTTTCAAACTTCAAAGGAGGTCTTGGTTGGGGGTTCAGAAAGAAAAGAAGATGGATTTTTTATTTCTAGAGAAAACAATAATAGGTGTCTGCTTTACATTTTACCTCTATTTATGATCTTTTGTGGTACAAAAAGATGTTAACACCTCAGTAAACAAAATAATTTGCAAACTACTACAACGCAGATGACTCTAAACTAATCAAGATTATTCCACCAAATACAGGAGTAATCACTGTTATATGGGTGAAATGACTAGGCTATGTCATCGATTCATCAGGTGTCCTACAACTAAAAGACTACATCTACAGAATAATATTAAAGATGTTGCAATCTGAGAACGAGAGAAACATACCTAGAAGCGCCAGCTGATACCATCATAATCAAATCTTCGTCTTTAACACCCAAGCCACTCAACTTTTCAAAATTTTTCATCTCCTTCCCATTGTACAGCAGCTGCTGCCGCTGAAGCGGTACTTGAGTCTAAGCAACAATAAAAGTCAAACATACATAGAATGAGCTAACCAATCACCATAACCATTAAAAAGGAGAACTTCTCCTGGATTTAATCTCAAATGTAGGATAGTTTTGGATCACAAAATGTAGCAAATTCACCAACAATTAAGATCCAAATGTTCAATTCCCATAAGTTCAAAATCCCAAATTTCCTCAGCTACCGATCACAATAATGAATATTAAAAAAAGAATTCTCACCTCAACCTCGAGCAGAGCCTTCACGTTCTCAACCTATTCGGCAGGAAAGAGGAAAAGGTTTAACATCAGCAAGCAATCCAGGGAAAAGGAAAAGTGGGTATAATAGAGAGAAGAAGATATAATGCAGGAAATTGGAGTTGGGGTTTTGTGAATGAAGAAAATAAAGAAACTTACAGATTCATTGGGATCAACATCCAAGGAAAGAATCTGTTCGTCGGCTGTCATCACAGTGATTCTCATCTTCTTCGTCTTCGTAAACTGAAGCAGTATGATGTTGCTCCACGATGTGTAAGTGTTGGTGGAGAAATCAGAGTTAAAAAAATTACGGAGCTGGAATTGGAAGCTTAGGAAGAAAGTATTGGAGATTGAGAAAAGCTTTTACTTTTTTGTTTTTTTCTTCTTGCGGGGGGAGATAAGCACAGTCGCTAAATTGACTATGGTATTTGGTTTTTCTATTTTCGCCTTTTCCTTCCAAATCCCCAATTCGATGTTAGTTGGTGCCGTTCAAACCAAATTCTAGGGATTGGATTGGATTGGAATGGGCTTTCATCTTAAATATTAAATTTGTTACAATTATAAATCTAAGATTCAATTAACGTTGCGCTATCTATCTGTTTCTTTTGTATCTTATCTAATGATTGTTCCTAATTCTTTTTTTTTTTTATAAAAATTACGAGTGTTATAAAATTAAATTTTTTTATTTTTTTATTTAGAAAAGCTAAGTTTATTACTACGATGTTGGGTAAGCTATCAATTATATATATATATATATGGAACATTTTTAAAAATAACAAAATAAATTAAAATATTTACAAGTTATAGCAAAATTTTGGATTCTATCACTGATAGTTTTCTATTATTATAACATATCAATGACTATAGGTTGTAAATATTTTCTAACATCTACTATTTTTAAAAGTTATGATTTTATTTTAATATGTTTTGGTATTATTGACATGGATCCTATTATCATAATTTTTTTCTTTTTGCTATTTTTGCAATTGTCCCCAATATTTATGTTGTCAATTCATTCTATTTATTCCATCTCCTTTTTTAATGATCTTTTGCATATTGTTGTTGTTGACCAAGAAATTTCAGTCAATTAAATTTCACCACGTTATCACAACAAAATTTATAATAACTATAATTTAATTGGGTTTGGGTAGCCAAGTTTTGTCATATCCAACCCAATTCATGCCTTTCAAATAAAAATTGGACAAAAGAGGGTAATGGGTCCAAGCTCAAGTCCAACAAACAAATGGGTTCAAATCCAATTAAGTTTACCAAGTAAATGGGCCTAAGCCAATTAAGCCCACCAAGAAATGGACCCAAACCCACCTAAAGCCTATAGAAATTCTTTATAAATAGAGGCCTTCTCATTGAAAATCTTTAGTTGAATGAAGAATTGAAGCTCTAAACAATTGAAGATTGCAAACTTTAAACTCTAACAAGCAAATGGACCCAAACCCACCTAAAGTCCATGGAAATTCTTTGTAAATAGAGGTCGTCTCATTCATTTTGAAGATCTTTAGTTGAATGAAGAATTGAAGCTTTGAAGAATTGAAGATTGTAAACTTCTAAAAGTATCACACCCCATTCTAGAATGTTTCTTTAAACCAGATCGTGGTGTGAATCTACTTCTTAAAACATTCTTTTGAAACTTAAGATTTAATAAACACATTTTTTAATATAAATCTATAAAAATTTTGACAGCACCTCCCCTAAAATATAGGGTAGCCACACCTGAAAAAGAAGACGTTTTCACTTCTATAAAATTATAAATGGACTTCAGATACTACATACAACTAGTGTGTCTCACCACACACATCCAGACGGTTTCAAAACTTCAAGTAAAATTTAAGGTGCAAACTACGTATTACATACAAAAGTATTCAAACTAATTAGGGATCTTCCAAAACACAAGTTCATAGTGTCTCTTTAGATAAGACTAACCACCCCATGATAAATTACAAAAATTTAAACTATACACATACAAAAAAAAAGTGAAGATCCACAAGAACAACGGGGCTCAAACAACGCTTGGTCCTAGGTCCCTACCTGGCCAAGTAATTTGATATAAAAACTCGTAAAAATATACTCAATAATATGTGTAAATTCCTCATAGTATATTAAATAAAACGTTATCATCACATATCCCTAATCAACCAACAAATTTGTAGTCAATCCGATCATGGAAAAGCGTCTAAACATACGACCAAGAGTAGCACGCACATGATCAAGAAATCATGCGGCCACAACTAGCTCACGCATATTTAGTACTCGCCACAATAGTGACGTCCATCCAATCCAACCATGATAGCATACTAAACATACGACCCGAAATAGCTCCCACGTGATCCATAATCACAAGGAAACACGTGGCCAAACGAAGCTCACACATACTTAGAAACTACCATGGTATGCATCCCTAATTCAATACAACTATGGTAGCATACTAAATACATGGTCTGAAATAGCTCACACGTGATCCATATCCACAAGGAAACATGTAGCCAAACGAAGCTCACGCATAATTAGCACCTACCACAGTAACAACATCCATCAGCTCCTATGTGCACATAGAGCCACCCACCATGGGTTAAACTAGGCCTGAAGCCATATCTCAGTCCTCCATCCATATCCTCACCTAGGCTCAGGTTCTCAGATCTTCGGTCACGACCTCTTTCAACCCCGAAACCCCTTGACAATCATAGGTGGCACTACGAAAACATATTCACGTAGCTTATGGGTAAATCACCATCATTCATAAATCACATATTTTGTGCTTAAAAGCCAAAGATGATCATAAAACACATTTTCATAAAGTAGTTCTAAACAACATATTCTTGAAATCATGATGAGTAAATTCATCGTTTAAACATAAATGAAAATATAGTTATAAAAAGTTTAAATCATGTAATTTCTCAACGATATCATTAGACAGCATGTACAAGTATAAAGAAAGCTTGAAAATGAGCCACTCACAGTCAAAAACTTGTTCTCTTAGGATTATACAATTTCCCCACTTCGGTTTGGCCTGATACACAAATTTAGACCTCTCAGTTACCTTCACATAGCAAGATGTCACAATAATTTCCAAAACACTTCGTTATTGGCATTTAAGCTATTTACTTTAATTTAAGCTAAAATTACACATTTGAACCTTTAGCTTCAACTTAAAGTCTGAACGCCATAAACAACCAACATAAATCCATCTTAGTGGGTCTTTAATTCCATACTTTTCCAGAATTTTCCAGCTTCAGAAGGTTAACTTCAACTACTCATAACTTCTTCAATACTTAATAAAAATTAATGTACTTTATATTAAACTCTTCATTTTGGAACCTTCTATAACTTACTTGAAGGAATGGAAATGAGATTTCCCAAGGATTAACACAGAATTCGCTTGAAACACGGTAAAGCAAACTCACGTCTTCTGCTTACTTCCAATTTTGATGCTAAAATTTAACCTACTTTCCGTCATTTTTAATTTACGATTTCTTCATGAAAGTTGTAGGGAATTTAACAAGATTTCTAAGTATACCAAATAGAGCTCCTAACTCAAAGAGTACAATTCAAAATACTAAAAAAACCAGAGACTTTATGAATTCATTTTAAAATTATGTGAACGAAAATCATCAACTAAACTTCAGTATTTGCTCAAACTTCCTTCACAACTCTTGTTGGAAAATTAGTTAACTTTGAAATAAAACTAACCTTACCTCTTAATTCATCGTGAGAAGCTCAAACCAACTCAAAACTCAAAGATTGTCCATAAACTCCAAGCTTCTATCATGGCTATCACTTCCTTCACACCTTTCCTCTTCTTTTTTCACCCAAAAATGCAACCTTCTTCTTCTTCTTCTACCTCAGACCTCCTATTTTTTTAGGTTCACCGGTGCGCAAGCTTTACGATGATGGGGAGATAGGCTGACAAAAATGAAGCTTCGAGAGAGAGAGAGAGGGAGACACGGAGATACTCACGCGTGGGGGAGAAGGATTTCTCTTCTTTTCTTTTCCTTTTTTTTAAACACATAAGAAAATAAGAAGAAGGTAATTAAAATGGGAAAATGATCAAAATAACCCCTTAACTTAACATTAACTTCTACTGTGGCCATTTTCTAAGTTTCTCCATCCTTTCAACACTTAAAATTTCATGTTTTGTTCCAAATTAAATTTGCTCCAAAATCCTTATTGCAAAATTTTCAACCCTAGAAAAATGATAATTAAATTTAAGCTTGTTTTTCAAGCTTAGTAAATATTAAATAAAAAGGAGAATGGAATGAGAGTTTACAAGTTACTACCTCCTTTTAGAAATTTCGTCCTCGAAATTTGGTCATGGTGATGATGTGTAAAGTTGTGGGTATCGAGCCTTCATTGGCTGCTCAGTCTCCCACCTTGCTTCTTCATAAGTATGGTTCCCCCAAATAACTTTAACTAACTGTACGACCTTGTTCCTTAGCACTTGCTCTTTCTTGTCAAGAATTTGTATTGGTTCCTCTTCGTAAGACAAGTTCTCTTTCAAATGGATTGGTTGTGTTTCCAGAATATGAGATGGATCAGGAAAGTACTTATGCAACATCGACACATGAAACAATCATGAATCTTGGAAAGTTCCATAGGCAATGCCAAACGGTACGCTACAGGCCCAATACGTTCTAGTATCTCATAAGGCCCAAAAAATCTTGGACTCAGCTTACCTTTTCTGCCAAAGCGAAGCACACCTTTCCAAAAAGATAACTTTAGAAAGACCTTGTCACCAACCTCAAATTCCAAGTCTCTCCGGCACTTATTTGCATAGCTCTTTTGATGATCTTGTGTTGTTTTCAACTTTTCTCTAATGATCTTCACATTTTCTAAGGTGGTTTGTACTAATTCTGGTCCCACTAACTTTCTTTCCCCAACTTCATCCCAGCACACAGGGGTTCTACAACGTCTACCATACAAAGTCTCATAAGGTGTCATTCCAATACTTTAATGAAAGCTATTATTATATGTAAATTCCATTAATGACAAATGAGCATCCCAATTACCTTTGAACTGCAAAACACAAGCTCGAAGCATATCTTCCAATGTCTAAATGGTTCTTTCTGATTGACCATCTGTCTGAGGATGAAATGCGGTACTGAAATGTAACTTGGTACTCAAGGCTCAGCAAACTCAACCAAAACTTTGAGGTAAACCTGGAGTCTCTATCAAACACAATAGATACGGGAGCTCCATACGCACTTTCAATCTTATCAACGAACAATTTGGCCAGCTTATTCAAGGTGAAAGTGACCTTGACTGGTAAAAATCTTGTTGTCTTAGTAAGTCTGTCAACTATGAGCCAAATGCCATCAAACCCACTCGATAAGCGAGGAAGTCCAAATAAAAAGTCCATGGTGACATTTTCTCATTTTCATTCTGGCACTGGAAGTGGGTTTAAGAGTCCTGCTGGTCTCTATCGTTCAGGTTTAACTTGTTGATAAATTAAACACTTAGCCATGTGTTCTGCAATTTTACACTTCATACTTGGCCACCAATAGTGCTCCTTCAGAGTTCTATACATTTTCGTACTGCCAGGATGCATTCCCTATGCAAAACTATGTGCTTCCTCTAAAATTTGATCTTTTATAGCTTGGTCTATAGGTACACACAACCTATCATATTTCATCAAGGCACCATCACCCCTCAAGCTATAATTCATTCCTTGGTTCAGTTTTACCTCTTCTGCTAACTTACTTAGCATTGTATCTTCTAGTTGAGCTCGAATAATATGGCCTATCAAAGTAGGTCATACTTGGAAGTGTGCAATTAAACTTCCCAACTTGCCTACTGACAAAGTAGCTTCACCCATCTTCAATTCTCTCAACAACAAAGAACCAACCGAAGTCATAGTGCCACTAGAATGACTAGACTTCTTGCTTAAAGCATCTTGCCACAACATTAGCCTTACCAGGATGATAATCGATGGTGTAGTCATAATCCTTAATTAATTCTAACCACCTTCTCTGCCTTAGATTTAATTCCTTTTGATCAAATATGTACTTCAAACTTTTATGGTCAGTGAATATATGACATCACTCACCAAAAAGGTAATGTAGTCAGATCTTTAATGAGAGGACCACTGTTGCTAGTTTTAAGTGTTGGATCGGTATGGCAACCCTAGAGGGGGGTGAATAGGGTTTAATTAAAGTTTTTAACAAATAAAAAGTAAATTAAACTAATTAGATATTTTTTTAAAATTAAATAAAGAACTTTGTAAAATTTGTTAAATAACAAGATTGATAAAAAGATATGAATGGAAGTATGCAATCAAACTCAACCAATAAGAATATGTAACTAAAATTAAATTAAAAAATAATTAGAAAAGAGTTAGAGAAGAAGACACCGTAATTTTATAGTGGTTTGGTTAAACTCAACCTATATCCACTTTCCCAAGCACCTCTTGGGATTTTGATTGAAAATCTTCTTTTGACTCTTTCCACGGATTTGAGCCGAACCGATTGTTGCTCCTTTTTCGGGTTCAAGAGCAAACCCGATCCTTTCCACGGGTTAGGATTCAACCGTCACAATATGTTGAAATTTTAAATCACACAAAAGAAAACTCTCTAAAAGAGTGAATATACAATTTGAAGCTCACAAATTTAATCCTCACAATACAATAAGAATTCTCACAAGAATAAGATGAAAAGAATAAAAATTGGAAGCTTTAGAGAGAATAACAATGTTGGCTTTTCACTTTTTAAGGATTGTAAAGTTTTAATAATCTTATTTTTTAAAATTTGGGAAAAGTGAAGTATTTAAAAATAGAGGAAAGATAAATTCAAAATCATTTTGGGTCATTAGATGTAAGTAAAAGAAAAATGAATGGTTGAGATTTAAACTCAAATAGCCGTTAGACACAATACAAATAATAATATAATATGTCTTTTCAAAAGTCTTTGTTTAAAAATCAATAAAGCAACTTCACAATCTTTTAAAAAACTAGTCATTAGACACAAGGAAAAATAATAATATTAAAGTCATTTTCTTTATAAAAGCCAATAAAACATAACCAAAAGCCACATTTGTTACTTCTCCATTGCTCCAAGTGGCTTTCTCTAATTGGTTCAAATTGAATGCTTGGCCGCCACGTCACCATCTCGGGTATTTTTCCGTTAAGCTTCTTTTAACAATATTTTCTTCGTTTGAACTTCGATTTGGGTGATTCAAGAGGCGTTAGAATCATCTTTCCAAGCTCTACGTTATGGACTATTCAAATTAATAAATTTGTCAATAAAAAAAATCAGATTTGTTATCATCAAAACATAAATAAATAAATAAATTAAAATAAATTAATTTGAGATTAAAGGCCAAAAAGCCAACACTAAGTCATGGGTAGGATAATTACATTCATGCTTCTTTAATTGCCTAGAAGCATAAGCCACCACCTTTCCTTTTGCATCAAGACACAACCCAAACCTTGATGAGAAGCATCACAGTAGATCTCAAATTCTACATCAGAAGTCGTAAGTGTTAATATTGGGGCTGTTACTAGTCTTTTCTTCAACTCTTCGAAACTCCATTCACAAGCATATGTCCATTCAAACTTTACATTCTTCTTAGTTAGGTTGGTTAATGGAAGGGCCAGTTTTGAAAACCCTTCCACAAAACGACAATAATACCCCACTAAACCAAGGAAGCTTCGGATCTTAGTAATGGAGGTGGGTCGTTCCCACTTATCACATAAGAAAAGAAGAAGAAGGTAATTAAAATGGGAAAATGACCAAAATACCTCCTAACTTAACATTAACTTCTACTTTGGCCATTTTCTAAGTTTCTTCATCCTTTCACACTTAAAATTTCAAGTTTTGCTCCAAATTAAATTTGCTCCAAAATCCTTATTGCAAAAATTTCAACCATAGAAAAATGATAATTAAATTTAAACTTGTTTTTCAAGCTTAGTAAATATTAAATAAAAAGAAGAATGGAATGAGAGTTTATAAAAAGCTCTCAAGATGTGGAAGTTCTTATCAATTCTGAGATTATCATCTTTTGAAAGATTGAAGACTTAGAAGATTAAACTTTCATTAAATTCCAGAAGATCGAAACTCAAATTGAATTACAACCACAACTTCATAAAGATCGAAGACCAAGAAGTTTAATTTGTATTTGATAGAAAGTATCAAATGAGTAAATATTAGAGATTATATCTACAACACTATAAATCAATATACAAAGTTCAATTCCACGAATTATATTTCATCAGAAATTTCGTGTGAACAATTACTAATATTTTTTTTTGCATACTTTGAATACTTTAATATCACAATTTTAGAAATGTACACCTATCAAGAATGATTATTAATATACTAGAACAAATTGCAATATTTTCAAATGAACCAAAATATTTACAAAATTTAGAAAAATTATCGATTATATAAATTCATATCAGTGTCTCTAACAAAATATTTAGTTTATAAATTTAAATTTTCCGGAAAAAAAAAAAGAAAAAAGAAATTTTTAAAAGAAATTTTTAAAAAATTGCTTGAGGTTGAGCTTCAACTCATGTGAGAGATAGAGAAAAAAAAAGGTGATGTCACTGTTATTACATAATGTACGGATGTTTTATTAAAATAGTGCTCTTTTAAAAACTTATTAGCCAAATAATGCATTTTGTACACTATTAAGAGGGTTTAAAAAAAAACAAAAGATCGATCGATGAACGCTCCACCTATAAAAAAAAAATAAACAAAATGCGACATTATTGAACCTTCTCCCCCTCCCACTCCAAAATATGATTACATTAAATTAAAATTAAAAAATAATTTATTATATTATATTAAATTAAAAATGATAATTTATTATATTAAATTAAATTAAAAATGATAATTTATTATATTAAATAAAATAAAAAATGATAACTTATTATATTAAATTAAATAAAAAAAAGTGATCTCATTAAATACATTACATCTACATTGAATAATAATTTATTATATTAGATTAAGTATTTTTATCCAGGAATTAAATTAAAAATTGACTATTGGTTTAAATATAAAAATTTGGAAGTATAAATTTTAATCCTAAATTTTATTTTATTGAAATGTAACTCAATTTTAGATAAATATTGAAATGCTAAAATTTGCCCCTTTTTTCTTGTGGAAGTTTGACCCTCTGTTTCTTTTTAGTTGTGCTTGTTTTGTAGAAAAAAAATAGAGGAATTTTTAAAAATAGTAGATTTTAGAAAATATTTACAACCTATAGCAAATTCTATCACTGATAGTCATTGATATGCTATAGCGATAGAAGATTATCAGTGATAGAATCTAAAATTTTTCTATAGCTTGTAAATATTTTAATTTATTTTGTTATTTTTAAAAATGTCCCAAAAAAATATGACACCAAGTAAAATTTTGTCTTTCAAAACTAATTCTTTTTGTAGTAAATCATCGTAATATTTCACTTGTGTACAAAATTAATTTTTGTACTTAAAGAAACATGCAATTTAACTTAATTTAAAAACTTAACTTAGAATAGAGGTGAGTATGATATACCGAAAAATCGATCCAACCAAATCAAAGGTAGATTGACTGTACACCCCATGCCTAAAATTTTAAAACATGAATAATAATAATTTTTTATGGAGTGAGTTTAGCTGAGCACAATTGTTATGACATTCCATCCTAGAGGTGATAATAAAAAAGGATAGTTGCAACTATAACAATTAAATTCAAAATAATTAAGTATATAACAACATTTTAAAAATATTGCAAATATAGCAAAGTCTATCGAGGATAGAAGTTTATCATATATAAACTATATAGCAAATATTAGTCTATCACTAATAAACTATAAGAGTCTTCTATCACTGATAAACTCGCTATATATGTAATTTTTTTTAAAATGTTAATATATGCTTAATTATTATTGTCACACCCCAAACCGCACTGCGACCAAAATGTCGAAGTAGTGAAAATAGGATGCGAGTTAGTTACAACCTTGAAATTTTCTTATCGCAAATCTTATTCTCAACTCCTTGTAAACTATTAACAACACTCAAGACACAACGGTGGTCAATGTAACGCCAAACAAAATAAATACAAACCAAAACATATACTTTATTAATAATAGGTGTTTCATACGTTATTACAATATTTTGACAAAATAACCAATGCTTAATTATTTCCAAAACGCCTTGAATCATCTCGCTGCAAATCCTTCACCCTTCTTCTCTACTTGGCCTAAACACCTGATCCTAAAAGACAGATTTTTAAATCATAAGTCTAAAAGACTTAGTGAGGTTTTATGAAAATCTTTTGCAATACCTTTTCATAATCATTTCGCAAAAATAATATAAAATCATTTAAACATATCAATAAATCATTTCATTTCGCATAAACATTTCTTTATGCGCATTTCATTTCGTCAAGAATCTGGAATCATTCTCTATGCTTGGTCTCATTACCTCGCGTTTAGACTATTGTATCAACAGCATCCGAGAACATATATATTCGTCCTCGTTGCTCAATCATTAAACTTTGGGCATAGAGAACATAGAGACGTGCTCGAGTGCAAGAGTCTGATCATGAATTGAAAGAAATGTCTCTTGTGACACAAACACAGAGCGAGACTGGTTACATTAGTCCAATGATGATAACGTCAACATTTGGAACGAGATATTATGATTCAGAAGTTAGTCAATCATTAAACTTCGAAATAAGATATTATAATATGGAGGCAAATCCATCATTGTCAAACTTTGGGCAAGGATACTATAATTTAGGGACTGATCCATTATCTTCAAACCGAATATTTGTACTACGAAGAACATACACTATACGTCAATGTACCAATTGTACCTACACCAGTTCAGTGGAGATGTGCTCGAATGCAAGAGCTTGATGAATTGAAAGAAGTTGAGCAACACGTGGAAGAAGTCCTTTCCGTGACACAAACACAGAGCAAGAGTGGTTACGTTAGTCTAATGATGTTGATGTCGACGTTTGAAACTGGATTGAATTAGGAGTCGATCAATTGTTAGACTTCAAAACAATATCTTACAATTCAAAGGTAGGTCCATCATCATCAAACTTTAGGCAAGAATACTATGATTTAGGGATCGATCCATCATCTTCATACATGCATGATCACAGGTGTGGTCGTGGAGAACATAACGAATATTTGTCCTACAAAGCGTATGCAACGTTACTTGAGAAACCAAATGAGCAACAACAACAAGAGAATCAGGAGGAACTAGAGCAACAAAAAGTGCAGTGTCAACAACAACACCTAGCTAGAAATCGACGACATCCAGGTTGTGGAACAAATGATTTTTTTTTCCGTTGAATGAAAATTGTTAAATTAATGTATTAGACATTCTACTTTATATTTAATTATTTTTTAATCACAAGTAATTACTAAAAATTTACAGCCTTCATTAATACAAAACGAATGGATTACAACGATAAATATCCATAGGGAAGACATTAATATAAATATCCATATCCAATCATAAATAAATTCGTCAATTTAGAAATACAAAAAACACACTTTTTAATAAGTTTCAATAACAATAAAATTGAACCAACTTTTCTATAAAAAAACATGAATGAATGTATGATTTTTCGCTAGAGAGAAAAATCTAGAGAAAAATAAAATAATATTAAATTAAAAAAAAAAAGAATTCTTTAAAATGTTAGAGAATATTAAATCAGTTAAAATAATTCTAATTTAAAAGGATGAGCACAACATTTTTTAATTCAAATTATTTTTTTAAAATTTAATTTCTAAATTTAACACATTTTAACCTTCACTAATTCCTTAGTTAAAACTCCTTCCTCACATTTTAATTAAATTAAAAAAAATAAAAAGTTAAACTAGAATGACTTATACTAAGTCACATTTTAATTACAATTAAAAAAAAATTAAGAAGGATGCAACTAAGATAACTTTTAATTTCTTATAATTAAATTAAGAAATTAGAGGAAGGAGAAAAAATAAATAAAAAAGAAAAAAAGGGATGCTCAGGCCTTGAAGGATCGACCAACGTGGGAAATAAAAAAGAAAAAAATGGTAGGAGAGAGAAGGGTTCAATGTTATTTTTATAATTAGTTTGTACATGACACTATTTTTCTACACAGTTTTTCGAATAGCATTATTAATAATTATTCCATGAAATATTGTAGTTTTTATTTACTGCACAATTACAAATTAACAATTTCAATAAAAGATACAAAGGTAAAAAAATTGTTTTTGGAACGGCTCGTACCTAGTGGAATAGACAAAAATACTAAAGAAACAAATCACTCTTGGATAGGATATTTTGAGACCAATCACAAATTATCATATCATTTACTAAATTAATGATAAAAAATACAAATAATTGAATTTGAGAGTAATTAAAAAAAATTGATGTGTCCCAAATTAAAATTGAAGACATAAATTGGCCAATTTTGATAATGTCACATGCTTTCATTATGTATGTTGGATCAAGTAAATTATTTTGATCAAATTAAATATTATTTATTTTGGCCAAGTTCAATTGAGCCAAAAAATAAGCTTAATTTAGCCCAAATGCTAAATATGACCCAAATTCATGTGGTTGAGCCCATGGGTTTGGTTCATGGATCAACCAGACTCAAACTTATAAAGCTCACCAGAGAACTCTATAAATAGATGAGTTTTCCTCATTTGGTGATTTTTTTTTGACTTTATAAGGTCTAGAGAGAATTCTTCCAAAAGCTAGAAAACTCTCTAATTCCAGAAGTCGACCACCCTCAACGATTACATCTCCTTTGAAGATATAAGTCTTCTTCCAAAACTCCAACTTCAAGAACATCAAATGCTCCGCTTCCTCAAATCAAGCGTAGGCGTTCAACCGAGAGAAAATCAGAGGATCAAATTCTAGAGATTGAACTAGATTGCATCAAATCAACAAAACTATAACATCAACTCTAGTTCAACTCCACGAATCAAATTTCTCTGAAAATCTCGTGCGAACAACAACTAAGCCAAATTGTTCGTCAATGTGTAATTTTATACCCTTTATTTATATAAATAAAAATCCCTTTGCTATTTCAACCATCTATTTTTTGGGAAATTATAAAAATAGGAATATTTTAAAGGTATAAAGAGTTTTAAAATGAGTTTTTCAAAAAGATGATTTTTAGGATAAATTAAGCTGGAAAAAGTCTATATTGCCCTTTAGTTAAAAAAATCTTAAAACCCAACTTTATGCAATTCTTCTCTTTAGACTCAATAAGCTTATTGTCACATCCCAAACCGCACTGCGACCAAAACGCCGAAGTAGTGAAAATAGGATGTGAGTTAGTTACAACCTTGAAATTTTCTTATCGCAAATCTTAGTCTCAACTCCTTGTAAACTATTAACAACACTCGAAACGTAATGGTGGTCAATGTAACACTAAGCAAAATAAATACAAACCAAAACGTATACTTTATTAATAACAGGCGTTTCATACATTATTACAATACTTTGACAAAATAACCAATGCTTAATTATTTTCAAAACGCCTTGAATCACCTCGCCGCAAATCCTTCAACCTTCTTCTCATACTTGGCCTAAACACCTGATCCTAAAAGATAGATTTTTAAATCGTAAGTGTAAAAGACTTAGTGAGGTTTTATGAAAACCTTTTGAAATACCTTTTCATAATCATTTCACAAAAATAATATCAAATCATTTAAACATATCGACAAATCATTTCACTTCGCATGAACCTTTCTTTATGCTTAACAAATCATTTAATTTCGTCAAGGATCCCGAATCGTTCTCTAGCTTGGTCTCATTACCTCACGTTTAGACTACTATATCAACAACATCCGAGAACATACATATTTGTCCTTGTTGCTCAGGTCGCTAAGCTTTATAAGCTCCTTTCAACGCATAAGCCAACTTCTTATCACCATTTAGCCTATACACCCCATGGTAGCCTTGATTGTTTATGTGCACATAAAAGTTAACACCATCTCAAAGAAACAACTAATGGTTTGAAAACCATTTTATAGTATTGAAATCATAATCATCAAATCGAGCTTTAACTTTATAAATCATGCTTGAAAACATAACTTTTCATAGAAATCTCTTTGAAACATGAATTCTTCTTTCAAATCAATAAAGAGAAATCATAATAAAGTTTTTAACATAAATTCATTGGAGAGAAAACACGCACCAAACTTTACTAAAGAAGTCCCTTTTCTTCTTATTGCAAGCATCTTCTCGCGTTGCTAAACCAGCAGTACTTTAACATTTCAACAAAACTCTCATCATCCCCTCCTTAGTTACACAAATCCTTTTATTTATAGAGTCCTTAAATTAACTTAGTCATGCATAACCTCTTCTTAGTTCGCGAGCTCCTGCTTAAAACTTTACACGTGTAAATTTAATATTCATCATAGTCATGCTTAAATCCTTAATCTTACACATTAATCCCTGTCAAATCAGATTTGACATTTTCTTCTCCAGACCATGCTTCCCGCCTAACCCAAACTGCGAATAACTCCATCCAATTAACATTTCTCGCGAATAACCTTATTGCGTGGTTATATTTTTACTATAAGAAACCTTCCTCGCGAACTTACCAACTTTTACTTGTAGAGAACTCTTATTGCGAACTTAAACTCTAAGGCTTCCTCGCATACTTCTTCTCTCCGAAACACTTGGTTCTTCTCATGAAGACCACCCAAAACGCCTAGTCGAACATTGTCAAAACTTTCACTTTTTAACTTATGCAAAGATTTTTTCTCTTTATATCGCACAACTTCTTTCGTGAACTACTCACTTAATCGCAAAATGTATACTTAACCATAAAAGATTTTATTGCTTAATCCTTTTTGCAAATTTATTTTAACGCCAACTTAATCCTTAGTTGAATTTTACTTCCTTACTTAAATTAGAAATGGGTCCCACACTTATCATTTTGCGGACAAGACCGAGTGGGGAGCTGGGAACAAAATTACATAAGATGTAATTCACTCCTTCCCTACTTTAGGGTAAGTAGATGAGTGTTCCCTTAAATGGTGTCTCCAGAACTTGAACAAAGAGCCTTACCCTCTCTATGGCACGAGAGGGGTTTCTGTTTATTGGTTGGACCATAAATAAGTTGTTCATTAGAGGAGCACTGATATTTAAGGATTAGAGGTAATCTAGAGGTAAAACGATAATTTGACCCAGTTGGTATTACGAACACTCGCGAAGGACTAACTTACTGTTATTGGTCTATATCCATGGACACAAAAATATATCTACAGTAAGAAGAGTCCAGCTATGAGTCTTTAATGGAGTGTACACACAGTTAACAAATATTTATTAATGTGGTTAATGAGTTTAGCCAATTAATCTCATATCGTTGTAGCTTCTGATCTGTAGGTCCATTAGGTCCCCTTCCTAGCTTGTAAAGGGTAATGAGATTCATTTATTTTGGTTGTAATTTGAAATGTTCAAATTTACTTTGAGAATTAGTATAATGTATGGTGATACATTATAATATAAAGTTTATACGTTAATCAAACTCTATTGTATAAATTTAATTTTGGATATGATTCAAAATTAATTTATGAGATAAAATATTTGAATGAGTTCAAATATTAATTTAATATGAATTGGATTCATATTAAAATTATTGGTTATAAGAAAAATTTATATTTGAATATGATTCAAATTTAACTTAAGTTAAATATAAGATATTTAATTTAGTTATTAATTAATTGAAGAATTAATGAATAGTTTAGTTTAATATTATTTAATTAAATTAATATAAAACTATAAGATATTGGAGAGATGTTCATTAAATAAGATTTAAATGAAATATTAATTATTAACCAATTGATTAATGGTTAATTAGGGTGTGTTTGGATTGATTTTTGAAGTGTTTAATTTTTAAAATAATTCATTTTAAGATAAATTGAGGTGTTTGACATTTGTCTAAAATAAATTTTGGAAAAATGAGATTATGAAATAAATCATTTTAGAGAAAATACATTCAATTAGATTTTAGAATAAATGTTTATTTGGTGTTTAATGAGAAATTTCTTCCAAATATGTATTTCTATCTCTCTATTTTTTCTATTCCTTTTTACTATCTATTTTTCACTCCGTCGTTTTTTTTAAATACTTTGAATATTTTTTCAATATGTGTTAATATACATTTAAATATAGAGATTTGCAAATGTTTCTCTTTCAACCAAATCTACTTCACTTTAATATATGTGAAAGAAATCATGAGGACGTCAACGAAGAACATGATCGTTCGGTTCGTGAAATGAAAATGAATTAAGAACATTATTTATCTCATTTATATTTTGTTGTTGGAAATCAATTAATTTTTTAAATATAGTTATGTATTTACATTTCAAAATATTTGTGTTTTTAAAATTGAATTGTCCAAAATAATAATAATAATAACAAAATTAATATTTGGTTTCAAGTATTTAAAAAATTAATAATTTCAAGATAACATGCGATTAATTTTAAAAACTATTTTTGAAAAAAAGATTTAAAATGTATGTATTTCGTTATGAAATTAATTCATAATGTTTAATAGCATTTTAGGGTAATTTAACGTACGTATAAAACATTATTAGTATAGGACAAATCAAACACATTTTTGCATATAAACGTTTATAATTAGGTCAAACCAAACATGTAAGTGTTTAGATTTTAAACTCATTTTACAAAAAAGGTTTTTTAGAAAATGTATTCTTAAAAAAACATTTTTTTTTCAAAGGCAAGCCAAACAGATCCTTAATTAGTTGGTTTGAAATTTCTATTAATTTAATATTTTTTAAATTAATAGAATCTCATGATTTTCTCATACTCTCTTTCCTACTCCATGAAGGAAAGAGACTTATAAATATGTAGAAGAAAAAAAGTTTTTCTTAACCCAAGTAAAAAGAAATAATGTTTTTGCTTTTATGCAAAATAGTATCTCTCTAAAACTTTTTCTATTCCAATTGGTTCCCACAAACCAATCTCATCCCAGAGGATAAGAAAGTCTCCGATGAGTGGTGTCCCCAATTCGGTGGATTGTAAATTCAGAGACGTCAACTTAATTTAAAAGTATGCTTAGTTTTTTTTATTTAAAATTTTGATTCTAAATATTGTCAATGTACTGTTATTTTGGGATTCATAAATTAAATTGAGGAATGGTTCTGAAAAATCTTCCATTGCCATGAGCTTTTATCCCTTCACTGTCAAGTACATTATCTTACTTGACGTGTAAATAATGTCAAGTATATAATCTTACTTGAGGTTCAAAAACCATCAAACACAACCTCTTACTTGACACATAAACGATGTCAAATATACTATCTTACTTGACATGAAAATGACGTCAAGCAATTGAGTACTTGACGGTTTTTTAGTGTCAAATAGTAGAACTATACTTGACAATTGATTACTTTACGCTTTTTAAAGCGTCGAGTATAGGTTTACTTGACACTGTATTACATTTTACTATCGATAAATTTTAGGACATAAAACCTAACATTGCCCTCATAAGTAAAAGGTGTAGTGCAATTTTCTTGATCAAAGATAAAGGTAGGATTTGGTGGCAATTTAATGAGAGGATGGTTGGTGAAGATATTAGTTCGATAACGTGGGATCAATTTAAGGAGAGCTTCTACACTATAATTTCTCTGTTATTCTCAAGGATGCTAAGCGGTAGGAGTTCTTAAACCTGAATTAAGGCAAATGATTGTTCATGGGTACAATTAAAAGTTAGACGTGTTGTCACGTTTTGCTCTTAAATTGGTTGAACGAGAGGTTGCTAGAGTAGAGAGGTTTCTTCGAAGCCTAGGAAAAGATCTATAAGGTTTTGTACAGGCCTTCAAGCTAACCACCCAAGTAGAAGCACTGTGTATGGTAGTGGAGATGAACTCTCAAGAGGATGAAGAGCACACAAAGCCCTTTTGTATAGAACCCTCCTCAAGTCAAAAGAGAAAGGCAGAGCAAAAGGCTGCGGAGCCCTCACAGTGGAATTTGAGCTTAGGCAAGGCATTACGACACTAACAACAACAAATTATTGGGGTCAAAGAGACTTTGAGAGAAAGGCCCTTGTGCAATTCTTATTGGCAAGCATCATATGCGGCGGTAGTAGTAGAGTATGTTTCAAATGCAAGCAGTAGGGGCACATTGCAGACATATGTCCTAGTGGTTATGGAGAAGGTGGTTGAAATCAACCTGCTAGTACTTCTCTGGGTAATGTTAACAAACAACAAAGTCAGGTTTTGCTACCAATCGATTAAAGGCTGAGAGAGTAGGTATAGTGGTTACAAATACGCTCTCAATCTTGAGGCACTGTACTTTGGTCTAGATTTTCTTATTCTTTTATATCATCGATGTTTGTAAAACATGCTATGTTTGAATTATGTTTTATTAGTTTATTCTCAATCGGGAGAGATCACTATAGCAAATATATATTATTTTGGATGGAACTTGTTAAAGTTTTGTTTCAAAAATACCCCTGAACTATTGAAAAGTTTTAAAAAATACCCCGAGTTTACAAGAAGTTAAGAAATACTCTTAATCCCAATTATACACCAATTTTCTCACCAACTAAAACCAAAATCAAAATTTTAAGTTAAAAACCATTGTTTTAAATTTATTTGACTATTAACACAAAATGATAGATCATAAAATTAACCAATCTCATTGGTTACTTTTGTAATTAACATACATTTAATTGTCAAATAAAAAAAAATGTGTATTTGACTATTAACATACAGTGATAGCCTAATAGATCTGTTAGTGTGAGATTTTTTTTTACTAGGTATTATTTTAGTATGTTTTAAGGAGATATTTTTTAAAACTTCGTGAGATTATGAATAATTTTATGTTTTAACCAATGTATAAAATAGGGGTGTAAGTGGGCTGGGTCGGCCGGTTTTCCTTCAAACCCGACCTGACTCGAAATGTACGAATATGGTGCGGGTAGAGCCCGACCATACCCAACCCGAATTCGGGTTGGGTCAACATCGATCGGTTCGAGTCGAGTCTTTTTTTTTTTTCCTTCATCTCCTCTCTCCCTCTCTTTTTCTCTTTCTTTTTTTCTTTCTTTTTTACTACCCAATCCAACAAAGCCAAAACACAACTATTAATTTTAAATCCTATATACTTTTTGTGCAAGAGTCCAATTGAATAAATTTTTAAAAAAGAATAAAATATCTCCTATAACAAAAAATCACAAAAAAATATTCTCAATTTATGTAAATCATACATAACATTCTCTTAACCCTACAAATGAATGCATTGTCTACGTTCCGCCTTGTTCGTGTAACCCAAAGTCTTGTTCGTATAACCTAAAGTCCTTCTATCACTGTCCTTCAAGATTCTAGAAAAACAAGATTCAATATTTAACAAGTTAACAATTTAAAACAAAAAAATTTAAATAAAAATTTATGAGTAGGGATTTAGACCATAGAGTCATGATTCAGATTCTCAAATGCAGCTTCCATCTCCTTTCCTATGTTTATGAATTCTAGATCAAAATGACAAACTGTTAGCTTAATGCTTAGAGTAGGAATATATTTTTAAATTTTAAATGCTTACTTCGAAAAGAATATTACCTTCGCCAATTTTTTCAGCCTCATCAATTTCTTCAATCATGTTATCCAAAGGTTTGGATCGAATCCAATTCTGAGCACAAATGAGTGCCTCTGTACTTTGAGGAGTTAATGAACTTTGAAAAAAATCTAACACTCGTCTTCTAGTGCTAAAGGCTGACTCAGAAGACACAATTGACATAGGAATAATGTAGATGTCCCTGACTACTTGGCTAATGATCTTAAATCGAGAGGGATTCACCTACCACCAATTTAGCAAGTCTAAATATTCATCTTCTATACGAGCCTCATCTAGATAACGAGCCACCTCTGTTTTAGCATCATCGAGACATGTTTTGTTGCTTTGTTTAAATCTATCATGAACAGCAGCACGTGCCTTATAAGATCCACTAGATGAGATAGAAGGCATTTCACTTTGACTTTGAAATCTAAATCCTTCGATAGGAGTACATGATTGTGTTTGTAAATATTTTTCTTTTGACATTGACATTCTCATAATAATCATCACACAATCGATGAAATGCTTCTTCAACCTTATTCGTCCATTTTTTTTGCACTATCTTACTCCAAAAATCCATTAAAACAATAATTCACATAAGCCAGCTTGTACCTAGGGTTAAGAACTATAGAAACATATAATAATAAATTGGTCTTCTCACTTGTAGTTATACCCTAATACCTGTTGAATTTTGTCTGCATGCTTAATGTCATCTGACTCAATAATGCATTCTCATACAACGAGTATTCACAAATTATTTCTTGGGTCAAACAAAGTTCGTGAAAAAATATATTTGAAGTCACAGACATAGATGCAGAAAACTTCATTGTTATCTCTGAAAAGTTTTTAGGAACTTTACAACCACTTTTGCATCATCCCAATCTTCAACAGTAGGAATACATCCTTTGGAAAATAACTAGGGTCGTTCTCCTCTAATCTTTCAAACCTCTTTTCACACTTAATTGCTCCATCCAACTTAGTAAAAGTAGAATTCCATCATGTTGGAACATCCATCGTAAGACATTTTTTTGTTGACATTTTATCTTCTTTAGCAAAATCTTTAAATATATGCAATCTAGTAGGAGATGACCTAACATACTTCACAACATTTCTGATTCAAATGATAGACACATGCAAATCTTTTAAGGCATCACTAACAATCAAATTAAGAATATAGGCACAACATTTAATGTGAATAAATTCACCATCCAACACCAACCCATTTCTGCCTCTAAACTTTTTAACCAAGTATGCAATTGCTACATCATATGAACTTGCATTATCAACTATTATAGTAAAGAGTCTATCAATACCCCAACCTTCTAAGCACTTTTCAATGGCTCTCCCTATTGTATCTCCTTTATGATTAGCTATTTGACAAAAGTTCAAAATTCTTTTGTGTAGGTTTCAATCATCATCAATGAAATGAGCAGTTATAACCATATAATTAATATTTTGCACAGAAGTCATGTATCCGTTGTTAAACAAACTCTTTGGCTACTTCGAGTTAATACACTTTTTAACTTTTTTTCCTCCTTCATATACATCTGAAAACAATTCTTTGCAACAATTACTCTTGATGGAATCACAAACTTTGGATTTAATGTCCGACAAAATTTATGAAATCCTTCACTTTCTACAAATTTAAAGGACAATTCATCCAAGATAACCATACTAGCAAGCATTGTTCTACAGATTTCTTGAGTGAAGGATGTAGCCATTAAACTACTTTTAGAATCTCCCTCTCCTTCAACATTATCTTCCAATGGATCTACATACTTCTTAAATTTCTCTAAATGTCTTTTTAAATTTGTTGTACGATTTCTTTTGGAATCACAAGCATATAAAGTCCCACAATGTTTATAAGCAACCCTAAGATATTTAGAATCACGTCCTTCTACTTTTATAAAATGTTCCCATACCGATAATGGTGGTTTAATTGGTTTTCTTTTTCCTAACACTGGATTAGAACAACTTTGTTTTGAAGTTTCGTCTAGAGAATGAAGTCATTCTAATAATCATCAAACAAAACAAACAAAAAGCACACAATTTTTAACTAATAATCATCAAAGAAAACAATAAGTAAAGCATATAATAACATCTTTTGAAATCAGTTTAACCTCAACATAAATATATACAATAGCAACCAAACATAATTTATACACCTTTTGAAATCAGTTTAACCTAAAAGCATTCAATAGCAACCACAATGGTAACCTCTTGTGTACATATCCACCTAAGACAATCAAGAAATATATACACAAACACATAACACATAACACATACTAGCTAATACATAACGCAACACAAAATTTGGGTACATAACACATACTAGCTAATACATAACACAACAAAAAATTTGGGCATTTCAATAAGCAGAGAGGTGGGAAGACAGTAAAGGAATTATGAACAGAAGTTCCTCAGAAAACAAACATAATCAAACCGATGAAGAAATTAAACACATAAAAAAAAGAGGTTAATAAAAAAAACAAACATAAAAAAAGAGGTGGAATTTACCTGCAGTTTCGATCCCACGTGAGGAAGAAAGAGGATCGAAGATTGGGCTTGAAAGGAACGAACCCACGTGAAGAAAGGGAACGAACCCACGACGAACGAAGACGGAGAATGGTCGGTGAAAACTTTTCTTCCTCTTTTTTCAGACCCACGTGAACAGAAGATGGAAGATGGAACAAAAGACCAAAAATGTTCATATAGCTAGATGGAGAATGACGAACGAAGGAGGAAGATCCACGACAAACGGAGAATGTCGAACTCGTGTAAATGGAGGAAGAAGAATGAAGCAAGAAGACCCACAACGAACGGAGAATGGCGAACTCGTGTAGATGGAGGGAGACTGAAGATGAATGAAGGAGGAAGAGAATGAATGGCGAACGAATGAGTTTAATTTCAATTTAAGTTTTTAACCTAAATGTTTTACATTTAAACCAAATTGAACCGAACCAACCTAGTTCAATTCAGTTCAATTAGGTAATATTACTGTTGAAGCCCAATCCAACTCGAACCGAATCGAACCAATTCGATTCGGTTCGGGTTTTTTCACCCCTAGTATAAAATACAGTTTTGATATATTGAGGTCTTAATCCTAAGAAATTTCAATTTTGATGAATATTTCTAGAAAATTATAAAAACAACAAATTCAAAAAATAATTTTAAATTAGTAAATATTTTTTAAAATTTTCAAATAAGTAAACATGTTTATTATTTATATTATGTTTATATTATTGTCATTTTCATGTTTATTTTTTTTGTGATTTTTAGATTTTTCTATGATGTAATAGAAAAGAGCAATTCACCCCTCTATCAATATTGAACCCACGTAAATATGAAAATATAAATAGAAATATCATTTACAACTGTAGTTTTAATTTAAACTTATTAAATTTTTTATAGGTTTATTTTGAAGGCTAAGAAATTGAGTGTAAAAATTGAATTAATGAAAATATTTTTAAATTTTTTATATGTTTAATGGTTTGTATGAAACTTTTCAATCCTTTCACGAATATTTTTGAAACAAATTCATCCAAAACTAAAGTATTTTTGAACCATTTTCGAAAGTTTAAAATATTTTTGAAACTTTTAAAAGTTTAGGGGTAATTTTAACACAACTTAGTTGTGGAATATTTTTTTTATAATTTAGCCTAAATTAAATATTGAATGAATTAAAATTTAAAATTAAATTAAACATATAAACATAAAAAATTAATAAATATAGCTAAATAGAAAAAAAAATTAAAATTAGATCTAAAATTTAAAAATTAAATAATAGATTAATCTAAAATATTGAAAATTGAAAATTGAAAATATAATTATGAAAAATTAAAAGAATCAAATTAGAAAATATCAAATATGTATACGAAAGATTGAAAAGAAAATAACAATAAATATAATTATGAAAAATTAATAAAGAAATAAAAAAATAAAACAAGTTAAAAAATATAAAAAGAAAGAATTAAAAAAAAGTCATCAAATTATAGTGTTATCTAACATAACATTGTTTCTTTTTATAAGGAAAAAAAAAAAGAAAGAATGAAAAGAAACAGAAAACAACACTATGGAAGAAAGCACCCTTGGAAAGCTTAATTTGAAATGCAATAGCGGATGTGAAAGTTAATGATAAAGATAAAAGATTATAAAGTTGTGGGGATGAAGTGTGAATAGAAAATAAAAAAAAAATAAAAAAGAGGAAAAAGAGGAAATATAAACAAGGATTAAAAGCAGGATAAGAGAAAGAGAGAGTAAATATTACACACGCATACATAACCATGTGGTGGTGTTGCAAGCAAATACAAAAATACGAAATTATATAGTTGAAAAAAGAACAAAAAGGGGAGTTTGTGAGACTTCATTTTGTACATTTCACCATTGGTTCTTATACTTTTAAATTTGTTTCTTTAGCCCTTAGTAAGTAAGTATTACCAATTCTATTTTAAAATTATTTAAATTTTTTACTTTTAGTCACAAAACACCTAATTCTCTCAACATTTATGTTGACTTCTCCTCAATATCAATATTAATTTCCAGATAATAAATCCAGGTTTAACTAATTTAATTTTCAAATATTATGTAATGTTAACAAATTTTAATTTCCAGATTATAAACAAACTCTACGATCCAAAGTTTTTCATAGAAAAAGAAGTAGCCGCAAAAAGATCTCCTCGGATACGATACAATACGAAGACGAACATTCAAATCAATACTGTACAGAAAATCAAAATCTACAAATCCCAAATCCCTACCAGCACTGATCCGTTTCCCAGCGCCGGTGCGGCCTAGACCGCGACGACGACGACGAACGAAGAAAGGGCCGCCTAGTTAAAGCAGCCAAAGCGAGATCGTAATGAGCCCTAGTAGCAGGATCGGAGAGGGTCTCGTACGCATTGTGAATCTCGAGGAAACTGGATCCGTCGTCAAAAGGAGAATTGCACTCCGATCTTCTGACAGAATCGGGATGGTAAATCTTAGCGAGAGTGCGGTAGGCAGTCTTGATCTCGAGGGAGGAGGCGTTGTGGTTGACGCGGAGGATGTCGTAGAAACTGGGGGAGGAGCGTCGTGATCCGGCCATGGGGATGGGGGATGCGAAGAGCTTGATGGAGGACATGGAAGGAAGTGTTAGAGAGAAATGGAATGGAGGGAGAAATAGCAATAGTGGTGGGATTATAATGGGAGGGGGAATTAGGGCTAGGTTTGATTGGTTTTGTGAGGGGAGGGATTGGAGGGATTGAGCACCAAGATTGATGAACAAACCATGAGCCTCTGTCGGTTTTAGAGACGTGTTTTAGGGGACCCCACATAGAAATAAAAGAACTAATGAGGTTTTTCTTTTTCTTTTTCTTTTTTTAATTATAGCCTTCTAGAAACTTTCTTTTTAATTAATCAGAAAAAGAAAATGTGTTTTCCAGATTTTTCCAGCCGAGGCATTAATTTTGCTGACATGGAATGTGGTGGATTCTGTGTCCTCCTACAATGGCTGACTCACCTCTTGCCTCTTACTCAACTCTCAATTTTTTGCAAAACTTTTACCTTTTTCGTCTCCCTCTCTTCTATGTCACATCCATAAATCTAAAAACTAACTTTCAATTATAACAATTCAAATACTATACTTATAAAAATTCTATAATTAAACTCTCAAACTTACCTTACCCTAATTATACAACTGGACCCACAAATGCTAGAATTAAGTTTGTCAGTTCAATTTTACTATTTTTTATTCCTACATTTTCCAGATTTAATATTTTCATATCCAATTTTTTTAGGTTTGTATAATGCAAAACAGAATTTCCGAATCCATTAATCTAAACTGTAACACCCCAAAATTTTTTAAATCATTTTATTAATTTTGGGTGTTATTTTGTGAAATGGTTTTAATTGGTGAAGATTTATAAGTATTAAGGAGAAATATAAAAGAGGTGAGATAAGGGTTATTAATGAAGAGAGAGGAAAATTGAATAGGAATAGGAAAAGATAAAGGAGAAGGGAGTTATTTGAGGGAAATTAAATAATAATAATAATAGTGGCATTATTGTTATTATTAGAATTTTATGGATTTAAATACACCTCGGGATGCGTGCCATACTATTCATCTTCTTCCTCACAAGAAAAAAAAACCCTAGCCGCCGCACGACTGAAGCTGCCGCTGCTCGACGACGGTCGCCGGACGCAGCCGCACGCCTCCCTCGCGTCTCACTCGGCCAGTCGCGCCCCTCCAGCCGAACGCGCCGCCTTCTTCGAGTCGCAGCCACACGCCTTCAGCAGCAGCCGCGCGCGCCAGCCTCCTCCGAGTCGCGATCGCACGCATTCAGCAGCAGCCGCGCGCGCCAGTTTTTCTCCGAGTCGCAAGCCGCAGCCGTTGTCGCACGCGTGGGTTATTCTCCAGCCGCACGCGTCCGTCTTCAGCCGCACACGCCAGCCGCACGCTTTCTTCTCCTCTACAAGCCGCACGCCCGAGCCAACTGTTCTGCTGAGCCATTTTCCTTGTTTAGAGCCTATTGGGGTGAGTTTGTATGGGTTTGGTACACCCAATTAAATATTTTTATCTTAAATAAGATGATATTTGGAATAAGTTGGTCTATGGTTGCTTGAAGGTCCAAGCGAAATTGGTGGAAATAGGACTGTGAATTTCCATTTAAGGTGGTGTTGGATTCAATCCTAATCTTGAGGTAAGCTTGGATAAGCTTGGTTACTAATTAAAACAGTAGGGTGAAAAATTATCAGAATAATTGATTTTAAATTTTACTGGTGGTTAGGTTTGGGTATTGGGAGGACCTGATTATCGACCAGTGAATTATTTTAGCAAATCTCCAGGTAAGAGAGTTTTCCCCTTTTTGCCAGAGATGCATATTATTGATGCATGATGTGATTATATATGAGATTATGTATGTTGAGCTGAATATTGATTTTATGATGAGCATGTATAGCCTATAGTGTTCTGTTGGTCTGCTAGTTGGAGTCGTACCACGAGGGGTCCATTAAGGTCCTCCTATATATATGATTGAGTATTATTGAGACGTGATTCGACGGGATCACTTACAGCCCGACTCTCCTTTAGGGTGATTCCTTCGGGTTCACCGAGAGCCCAGTTCAGTCCCGGTGGGACTACTGGATAGCGTGCGTTCGGGAGCACCATAGAGCGTGGTACCTTATTACAGGACTCTAGCAAGAGACTAACAACACATAGGGAGACTAAGTATGGGTCTCTTACTGAGTATAATTTTATATACTCATTCTCTCAAATGTTTAATTTTCAGGTAAAGATAAAGGCAAGGGCAAGCTGGCGAATGACAAGAAGTGACCGCGGTTCGCCATGGGGAATAGTTCAGTTTTTTCCGCATTTATGTTTTAAGAATTATTTTAATAATTTCAGAACTTTAATTATTTTAAAGTATCTCTTTTATTTATGGGCCCAAACTAGTATTTTGTTTTATCATTTTCATTGCTTATTTAATTTTTTTTTTATATTTCTCAAAACTTATAAATTAATTTTCCTTTTAAAAAAAAAAAAAAAAAAAAACTACATTTTATTTAAATAGTAATTAACTCAACCTTCTAGGAAGGTTGGGTTTTTACATAAACCGTGTTTTATCTTTTTTTAAAAAATATTTAATGAAAAATTAATAGTGTAACATTTTAAAATTTAGAGCATAGTAAAAGGAACAATATTTTTTTCTCCTAAAAGATAAAAGAGTGCAAGTAAATAATAATTTTAATATTTTGACTCATCAGTAACTAAATAATATTACTACAATAAATTTGGGCTTTAGTAATAATTCTAAATTGTATTACAGCAACAAAATGACGATTGCAACTGACCAACAACCATCTTTCATAAATCATGATTTAGTTATCATAATAAAAAAACATGGATCAACATAATCATAAAATAACAGTAATTAATCAAACACTTTAGTATGAACTAATCTAAATCTTTTTAAGTAGCAATAAAACATCATTATAATAGGTGATTAGACGATAAGACATGTTTAAGTTAAGCATAATGGCCAAAATAAGGAGTGCGATCTTGAAATGAATTCACTAGGATGCATACTTTACAACCAACCTCGTTCTTTATATTGAAGTCAATCAAAATTTGGATATGATTGGAAGATAATTTTTTTAATAATTATTTTAGAGGAAAAGGACATTTTGATTCCAAGGCTTTGAGCCAAATTCTATCTCGTTTTTAAGTTTTAAAGTCAAAATATAACACTTTTATCCCTAACATGGTTTGGAATAATACATTTTCAGGATTTAATTTTAAAAATGAGTCATTTTAGAAAAAATCAAGTTGCTTGACAACCACTAAAAATAGATTTTCAAGTACATTTTAAATGAAGAGAGTTTAAATAAAAACGAGTTTGTTTTAAAAAAAAACAAATTTTCTTAGGTCAATACAAACACACCCTAAGTTTTGAATTTAATTTTTATTTGATTCTTCTTTTAAAATATCGCATCTTTACAACCTTTGAATTTATAGTTTAGTTTTCATTTGATTCATAGATTTCTATATTTGGGTGATGAGAATTCGATGAACAAATATTGTGAATATAGAAACTCCGTGATAACTAAATTAGCTAGCTAGCTAGGTCTTCTCATATTTTTTGTTTTCTTGATTTACTTTAGTGAAATTTCATTCATTTGCAATAATTCACTCTTAAACCCCTTCCCCCCACCAGTTATCCTAAGGCTTAAGGTTATTTATAAAGAAATTCACGTGTTCTCTGAGTTTGACCCGATCTTGCCACTAAGACTAATTTCTTGTGGTTAGTTTGGTAAATCATTGATTTAGATTTAGGTGACAAAATCCATCAAATTAAATTGTTGTCAGCACTTTAATTTCTCTTGTTAAAGAGTTTCCAGTCTCTTGTTTGTTCTCTATTTTTGTTTCTTTGTATGACTCGATCCTTCTAGATTCGAAACTCATTGTTGTACTTTACAGAGCTTGGAGAAGAGGCAGCGAAGAAAGGAGGCTAGAGAATGAAGAGTTTCTCAAGAAGAAGTTTGTGCAAAAGGTACCTTAGAAGAACTTTTGGGAGAACAAGAAGTGGAAGTTATGGTTCAACTGGAGCAAGAGAAGACTTCGAGGGACCTTACAGCTTTTAGTTTGTCTCAGGAGTCCCTCTGAATTACTTATTTAGAGATTATAGGTAATTTTACGCTTAAAACTGGTCTCATTCACTTACTATCCATTTCCCATGGTCTTGCAGAAGAGGATCTGCACAAGCACATTAAAGAGTTTTGCAGCATGTGCGGAGAGATGAGACCACATGGTGTGATAGAAGAACAACTCAACCGGAGAGCATTACCTTTCTTAAAATATTATGCCAAAGACTCACTATATTTCTACCTAGAGGATCGATCACCACTTATGTAGAGATGAGACCTTTCCTGAAATTTGTTTTCCTACTTTCTAAGTTTCTAAAATCAGGAAGGAGATTTATGACATCACATAGGCTAATGACGAGTCACTAAATGAGAATTAGAAGCACTTTAAATGCCTTTGCGATAGTTTCCTGCACCATTATATCTTAGATGCACTTCTAATACAATACTGTTTGAGGAAAGTATCTTTAATGATAGAAGTATCACTAATGCAATCGCAGGAGAAACCTCGGTGAATAAGCCCCAATGGAGAAAAATGCATTTGATCTCCATCATGGTAACAAACATCCAACAATTTGGAATAAGAGACCATGTCCCCTACATCTTCACAAGAGGTAAATGAACATAAATTTGAACTTGTTGAACTAACTATTCTTGTGAAAAGAGTGTTCACTGCACGAGGATAATAGCCCTATGAACTTGCTGCTGAGGTGAACTATGTCAATAACCAACAGGAAGACAGAACTTACAACTATAACTGATGAGGAAACCAAGGGAATTGGGAGAAAGGTAGTTTGAGTATCCCTTTTGAGGGTGTTACGAAGAGATTGATTGATTCCACCTTACAGCTGAAGCGGAATCAGGAGGCTACCATCTCTCAGATGTAGAGCTTGGCTAAATCAGGTTTATTAGTTGGCCAACACAGTAAGTATATTAGACACCCATTATGAAAAGCTCCTTCCCAACCAATGTTTGATGTTTAGAATGCCAATGTCATCTCCATCATCTACTGTGTGTGAGAGTTCTCTTGCATCCACCATTGAGACTGATGATGAGATTAGAAATGTCTTCATAGCGAGAAGTACGCAATGAGAGTAAACCCTGAATAATGAATAAAACTTGATCACGTTTTGAGAAGTTTAGAAGTGTTGGGGGAAGGTAAGTCTTTAAGGAAGAGTTGTGCTTGGGGCCAAGCAAGATGCAAAGTGATACTTGAGGACAAGCATTAGTCTAAATTTGGGGGTGTGATAACTTGTATTAATACAAGTTATTATGACCTTTTCGGTAGAATAATGGTACCAATATGCGTGATAAGAGTGTCAAAACGCGTAGCTTATATTGTAATTGCATAAATATTTAGAAATAAACTTTACATAAGAGATATGCCTGGTTTACTACAATTTTAGTGTTTAAACTCATGATTATCATCAAAAGACGAAGCTGGCGAATCACAGAAGAACACGCTTAAAAACTAGGGAAGAAGACCATATCAGAATGCAAGAAGAGGTTTGCTAGAAGATAAAAGTGGTAGATGGAGTTGACATGACTTGACAAGATAGACAACTTTTGACGCTGACATATTTAGAAGATTAGATTTCCTGTCTAAATCTACCTATAAAAAGGAACTCCATCCTTACCATGAAGAGAGGCTAGACGTTTGAATGGACTACACACTAGAGGCCTAAATGGGCCACTCACTCACCTAAAGAGGTGGACGAAAACCTAGAGAGTTGATGGGAAGGAGTAGCCTTTCCACCATTCTTTCCTCTTCTCCGATCATTTGTAGAGTGAAAGCTTGAGAGCTTGAGAGCTGAGTGAAGAAGAGTCCATCTCCCATTTTCCTTTAACTTGTAATGTTACTTTTATTTCTTACCATTTTTGTATTTCTTTACATTGTATCTGTTCATATTGTACCGTGGCCGAAGGCCTTCATTCTTTAATACAATGTATACTTATATCCCTTTATTCAATCCATCATCTCTTTACTATCCATCTGTCCTTATGTTATTTGTAGTTTAGGTTTGTGATACATTCTTGACAAGAAGTTTAGCATATAACTCTTATCGCGTTAGCTGAGCTATTTTCATCACTTGGCTAGTGTATATTGCCAACTACTCGAGAGGGCAAGTAGTAAGGATATAGCTAGCACGTGCAAGAGGGAGTTTGGAGACAAACTCCACCTTGGCGAGATAACTTCCATCATTTGTATCCTGAAAGGTGAACAAGTGTTAGGCGTCAAGAGGTTGTTGTCCTTAAATGCAAAGCTCTATAAGTTTTATAGGTAAACACTTCTAGATATACCTTGTTTGGCAAGGCTTAGTCATTTGGATCCTGACAGGAGACCAAGTGAGAGGATTACGTCTTAATCATAAGCTAGTTAATCAAGCTATATCACATTGAGGTGGTCATATAGCGTATTCGCCTGGTAGCATTAGATATTCCTTCACCTCCTTCTTTAATACAAGTTAGTTCACATCTATACCATCTTGACCACCCTCATTAAATCATCTTTACAGAGTACTCTTGGTGTACATAAGTAGATGTAGTTTTATACTCTCATTCTTTTATATCTTTTCATGCTTTTATTTTTTTACATCGTCTAATTAAGAAGTAGACTCTAGAACTAAGATTTGATATTAATTCTCTGTGTTCGACCCTAGTTCACCCAAAAAAACCTATTGCTCCGTTTACACTTGGACAAACAATAAGAAAACTTGTACAACGAGGACTTACTAGTGATGGAGGATATTGGGAGCATTTTACATGCAGTGATCATATCCACTCACACGATGAAGAGATTCATGAAGAGCATTGTGCATGCAATGAACCTAAATCAATGACACATCATGTGATTTGAACTAAAAAACACTATACCAACATAGGCAACATCACTATTTCCCATAGCATTAAGCCTACATCACCAAATTGTGGAGTTGACCAACTAGGTAGGGTTGTAGGCATGGTTGAGTGGGATTGACTTGTACAAACCCACAAATCAAACATACAAACAAACAAACTACAACCAAGTCCCATCGACTCTTAACAAGCATTGATCTTACAAGCACTGCACAACATATTCCACCCTAAGTCCCATAAAACAAAAAAATTCCAAGCACCCAGCGCTGTGAATGGTCCTCATGTGCCACATGTAGTCGCCCACGCGTTGTAGTCAAATGCCTCCACAACGAGCTTATTTTCTCCTCTTTGGCATCCCAATCCAACTGCCATACCCTTTTGGCAATCTGTACCTCCACGCATCGCCACTGCCCTTGGTTTATGGATTCATTTCATAATAAGTCATTCTGAGACTTGGAAATCTCTCCTCGCTTAGACCTGAGATTCGCTCTCGCAAGTATCACGCGAGTTACTAGGATATCCAACATCGTCTCGCCACACTCACATTCTTATCACATCTCGCTCTGACTTGGAAATTCTCCCTCACCTAGACCTGGGATTCACACTCACCAGTATCACAAGAGTTTCTTAGGATTCAATCCAACATCATACGACAGATCAAGTAACATCACAAGCACAACCACACGAACACAATAAGGAAGCACAATATTACTGCTTACTCATATCACAGATCAACACAAATTAATAAGGTATTTCATAAACATCATCATAGAGGAAAGAGGGCTCAACATATAACGTTTATAAAATATCACCTTTCAGAATGAGGATTGTAATAATGGTTTTAGAAATCATACTAGAGATCGAATAACCATTTACCACCGTTTATAAATCACATTTTACCATCTCTCAAAGAATGTTCATGGAAAACATTTAACCTTTCATTTATTTTCAGAAAATGTTTATGAAATGGATCTTATCAGTAATGAAAATAAGACTCATAACACATACTTGATCATTCACAGAAGGGCAATAAATCACATTTATTACTTTTAAACAATGCTCGTAAAACGAACTAGTGTAGTGTTCATAACAAAACATATAAATCATTTTGTCACTCATACTAAATACTTAGCCTCAACTTCTCCCTTCTTAGCTTTCGACTTTCTTTTCATGTCTAACGATTGGAGGAACTGTTCGTTCAGCATTCAGAACTTTCTCCTCTTACTTTCATAAAAGAAATCTAACACTTTTTTTTTTTTTTTGAAAAAACTCCCTTTTCTTTTGGCTTTCGACCCTATTTGTAGAGGCCTTTCACATCCAAGGGTCACTTCTACGCTTACGCGTGTCGTCTTACTAACACACCACGTTATGCTACCAACCCGAACTCGACATGTAGCCTATTCGTCAGTGGCGATTTAACTTTCCCTTGAAACTCATAACTTATCCCTTTGGAAAGCTAAACTCTTAATTGTTCGACGGCCCCGGTTCTCTTCCTGAAGAAGCTACTGTCGTATTTTTCCCCGCAGCGAGTTGTCATGTCGCTTGATAAGACGCTTACTTCCTCGCCTCAATCTCTTGGGCACAAATACTTCTTCTTGCAGTATCATGCCAACACTTCTTCTTCTTCGCCAGCTATTTTTAGCGCATTACTCACCTTCATGCGATAGAACCTTTGGCTTATGCTTTTCTCTTTGCGTTTCCTGCTCTTTTCTTGCAAAATATCTCAACACTTACCCGAAACAACCTTCTAACAAGGATCCTTCTCAAAAAGATTTTCTTTTTCGGATTAGGGCCTCAGAGAAAAATGATGGTTTATAACTTTCATTGATGATCATACCCATCATACCTGGGTCTTCTTTATCACATAATAGCTTTATTGGTGTCTCATACTCTTGATGAAGATCGGACAAGACTTTCTAGAGCTAAAGTTCCTCACATATCCCCAAACTCATAGCCTTGTATTCGGCCTTAGCATTGCTCCTTGCAACGAAACTTTGCTTCTTACTTCTCTAAGTTACAGGATTTCCTCATACAAAGGTACAATAACCGAAGATAAATTTCCTGTCAACAACAATCTTGCTCAATATGAATCAATATAGGCCTCAATGGTTTTTTTTGTCTATTTTTCTGAACATCAATCCTTTACCAGGTGTCGTTTTCAAGTATCTCAGGATTTTGTTGATGACCTTTATATGTTCCTCATAGGAAGCTTGCATAAACTAGCTGACAACACTCATAGAAATAAAAATATCTAGACGAGTATGAGATAAGTAAATCAATCTACCCATAAGGTGTTGATATTGTTTTTTATCAATTGGAACTTGATCACCTAAATTTCCTAGTTTATAGTTGAATTCAATAGGAGTGTTAAGATTGATCCATTTCATCACCAACAATCTAGTTCAACATGATAGAACCAAACATGTTGAGATTGATCAACATTTTCATAAAAGAAAGACTTGACAGTGGGAGCATATGCATTTCGTACATTCGTTCGAGCCAACAGGTTGCTAATGTTCTCACTAAGGTGCTTCTCAAACCAAACTTCGACTTTTGTGTTACCAAGTTGGGTCTCATTGATATTTATGTTCCAACTTGAGGGGGAGTGTTAGAGTTTGTAGGCTTAGCCCATAGGGAGATTTGCCCTAAATATCTTTCCTTTTTTTTTATCTCACTGTATTATTTTATCTATTCCCCCTTTTGTACCTTTTTTGTAATTATAAAACAATAGTAAAAAAAGAAATATTGTGGTTTTTATTTTGGTACTCGAATTTTCTTGTAATTCATGTTTTTGTTGGTTTATCGCTTTCAATAATTAATGTAGTTAGGTAACCACTCGATTGTTAAACCATTAGGGGTATTTAGAGATATGCTTGTCAGAGTTAATGGTTTGACCTTCTTCCAATCTGTGCAGTTAGGTAGAAAATTCTTAAAAATTGATCATGCTTTAATAGAAGTTGATAAATGTTCCCTGACTCTTAAGCACAATGAACTTAGGATATATTTTTATTTCTCATGCTTCTCATACTACTTATAATGTTTTCTTTAGTTTTTTACTTTTACATGATAGTAGCTCACCTTCTAAGTTGGACGAGGAGGTTGGCAACTTGGCAGTCGAAGACAAATTTATGAATTTGAGTAAGGTCGAGTATAATGACCTTAAAATAATTGCCCTACCTAGAGGCAACCATGATTTTTATTGTTTTCTTTGTGTAGATTTTTTTTTTTAGTATTTTCCCCTTTATTTGAACTAATTCTTCCTATCTTTCTTGATTTTAGGTTTTTATGTAAGCGGATGGAAATAGTTATTCTTTGTTAGAGCCCATGTACCAAAATTTCAGGAAAGTTATCTATTTCTCTTTAATTTGTCCCCTCTTTTTCTTATATTTTCCACATTGGGGATGATGTTAAAAATTAAGTTGATGTGGGGTATGTCTATGTCTGGTTGAATGTGCAACACCAAATTAAGTTGCAAGTTATTTTCTAGTTGACTGTTGAGGCTTAAGTAACTAACCACTAAATTTCGGTGAGCATATCTATTGTGTATGATTGTGTGCTTTATTATATCTTACTTGGGATGATCAAGAATGGAGTTGGAGGTGTTTGATAGCTCAAAAAATGGACTATATATCTATGTCAACCCGAACTATTCCTTTTTAACATGCTTAAGTTTCATTATATGATTTATTGTCTGTTGCTAGTCATACTTAAGAAGTTTTCATAATAAACCATAATTGTTGAGAGATTAAGTTAGAGAAGGAAATATTACCTGAATGTTCTGCGCCTAGGTACTAGTAGGCGGCTAAAACCAAGTTTAATGAAAAAGGGCTATGAGGCGAAGGTCGTTGTTAAGTGACCAAAGTGTAGGCTAGATATGTACATTATAGTGGGTGGCCAAATACACTAAATCCCAAAGCTATGCGACCAACATGAATGCTATGAGTTACGAGCTAAGTGGCCAAAATGAGCCAAGGAATGAGCTATGCGGCCAAAGTGATTATGCAACAGGTGTTAGGCAACCAATTTAAACCATGTGTTGAGAGATGCCTAAAGACCTTGGGGCCAAGAAATTAGTGAGTAAGCCTAGTTTGGCAACCATGTGTTGAGCATGAGTAAGAGGCATGTGACCAGGGTAAGTTAGTATTAGAGCATGTGCCAGTAAGCGGCCGAGTATGAGTTGAGAGGTAGGTGGCCACATATATATGTGTGCAAGGGAGGCTATTCAACTATGAGGTGTTTTTTAAATTAGCTAGGCTTTAAGCTAAGAGTTTTCCAAGATAGTGCTAGACAAAGTGAGGCACTAAGAATAAAAAATTTAGTAAGTGGTCTGGAATTGAGCAACGAATGTCGGGGTTAGCACACATAAAAAGAACACATTTTTCATTTAAGGTATGTTTTGATTGATTTTTGAAGTGTTTAATTTTTAAAATAATTCATTTTAAGATAAATTGAGATGTTTGACATTTGTTGAAAATAACTTTAAGAAAATGAGATTATCAAATAAACCATTTTAGAGAAAACACATGCAACCAAGTTTTAAAACAAATGTTTATTTGGTGTTTAATAGGAATCCTCCTAAATATCTATTTTTCTTTCTTTATTTTTTCTATTCCTTTTTCAATGTGTTCATATACATACATTTAGATATAGGGGTTTGCAAATGTTTCTCTCATAGCCAAAAGATACTCCGCCTTAACATATGTGAAAGAAAATAAGAAATAATGAGGACATCAATGAAGAACATGATCGTTCAGTTCGTGAATGAAATGAATGAAGAACCTAATTGAATTGAACACCTTTTTGTTTAGTTGATATTATTTTATCTTGAAAAAATTATTGATCTTATTTATATTTTGTTGTTGGAAATCAATTATTTTTTTTTATGGTTATGTATTTATATTTCAATATATTTGTGTTTCTAAAATTGAATTGAAAAAAAAAAGAAAAAAAAAGAAATTAATGTTTAATAAACCAAACACAATTTTGCATATAAATACTTATAAAGAGATCGAACCAAACATGCAAGTTGTTTAGATTTTAAACTCATTTTATAAAAAATTGCTTGTTAATTAATTAGACTTAATAATTTCCTTCATGTATATTATAATTGCAATACATCACCGAGTCAAGTCATCGCACGTAATGTGCTCATTATAACTCTTTGTATCGCATGCTTCCATTGTAGGCGTTGAGTCATAGGTCATGATCATAGTTTTGCGAAATACTCACAATGGACCTCTTCATCGTGTAATCCTTAAGTCCTTGTTGAGTACAAGTTTTCCTACTGCTTGCCTAAGTGCAAACAAAACAGTAGGTTTATCTGGGTAGGCCAGGGTCGAACACAAGAAATTATTTTTTAGCTCTTATTTTAGCGTAATACATGCAAATCATAATAAGTTGTATGAATAGTATGCAAACTTTCCTTAACTACTTACACTACGGTGCTTGGCTGTGCGAGGTGACTATGTAGTTACGATGTGGGTGAGTACAATCTTCTCTTAGGGTAGATAGGGAAGGAAATTGAATTAAATAACTATACAAACTAGTTGATGTCTTGATACTTCGATGCGATTTAGATACTTCAACCTCGAATTAAGGCTGGCACCTCTCAGTGCACTACCATACTCACTCACCTTTTGGGATGTAAATACACGGGTTAAATGACATTAAATCGCCACTCATTATGCATGCAATAATAGTAGCCTACCTTTGATTAAGGTTCATACCTCTCAGCATGTTTTACTACACACAACATCCTCTCAGAGATGTATGTTAAGGGGAGAGCTCAGCGATGCAAATACATCGTTGTATTCATTTTCACCACTTGCCTAGTTCATAGTTAGTTATGATTCTGATCTCTATCCTTGCTCCTCTTTCGAAGGATCAAGGTTAAGAATGATACTCCAAACTGAACAAAACTAGTATTACACGCAATATGGTTTTCTTTGTATCAAACACATCACTCATTTATATATAGTTATTCAATCATGGATGTGTATGGAAAAGATAAAGAAATAACATAGTGGTTGTAGAAATTTATTGCCTTTAAACATAACAAATTTAGCCTTTCGACCCTAATGTTTTGACCACAAAACAATACAAAAATAAAATCAATAGGTGGAAACATAAGTGAATGGTTATGCCTCCGAGGTTTGATAAATCATTCTCTTTGGTTTGAATGTTGCCTAGATAGGAGGGGAAGAGTAGTGGAGTTGTGGAATTCTCCTTCATCTTATGCTCATGCTCTCACCTGGCGTATGATGATAGGGAGAATGCGGAGATTGTAAAAATCTTACGTAGCCAACCAATTTGTACACATCCGCTTAGGAGGGGTGCATAGGTTTATATACATAACAATTGGTGCTGACATGCCGGCGTTCCATTAAGACTCTGAAAAGTTGTCGCTCTGCTGCGCAGTCTAGTTTACTTGTCCTTTTCTGAAATTTCCACCACTTTATTTTATCTGCTAGTGTCACTTGATCACTCAACATCTACTTCTTTTCACCAAAAGTTGAGGGGATTACTTCGCATGATATGCTTGCTCTTTGTTGCCTAATATTCTACGATAAAACATGTTAAGACCTTGTCAAAATAGGAATAGAGTTCTTTTGTGATAGACTTTTCACACATTAGTTAAATTCCTACTTTTTCTTTTTGCAATCTTCTACTTTTATGCAATGAGCCTTTATTATTTTACTTAAGAGGCTGCAATAACTCCTATTTCTACAAGTTATCACACCCCCAAATTTAAAATAGTGCTTGTCCTCAAACATTGTTTTGAAATTCTCTATATGATTTTTCTTATACTTGCTCTAATCCTTTCAGAATGCCTCCTCGCCTCCCTTGTATGCAAGCGCCATTTTCTTTTGTTTGTCTACTACGTACTTAAAAATCTTTCTTATCTTTGAACACGGCAAGCTTAGACCTCAAACTACTCTTATTTATTTTAAGAAAAGGTCTTATCTCTCTCTTCTTCTCTGTTTTTTTAGTAGTAGTAATTTGTTTACAATTGATGCTGAGTGGAAAATCATAGGAACTCTTGAGTCCTTTCTCCTCAACTATAACTCATGTTGCCGTTTAGTATTACTCCCACATTTTGGTGAAGCTTTGCTGCTTATTTACTTGTGTGAGAGGCTGCGATATAGGAGTTTTTATTTTACGAAAATACTGAGAGGTAGGAGGAGATTAAGATTTTTTTTAGTAAAACGCTTTGACTCGGACCTCAAACACCCCTAAATTTAGCATGTGGCGATGTCCTCATTGCAAAAAACGGAGTGATAAGATGATTTTTGAAAGATTAACAAAAGAGGGTTGAGTTAAAGCTTGCTCACATACAGAATGTAAGAAATATTTACTAAGTGTTGTTCGCCAAAGGAGAGATGTAATTCTAGCAACAAACAAATGAAGTGTGAAATGTGTTTCCTCATAAGGGTTATTTGTGCGCGGTACAACAAAAATCATAATAAGGAAAATATAAAATGATGCAAGTGTACTCGTATTGCGCCAAGGACAGATTTAGTTCACATAAAGAAAAAGAACGAATCTACTAATGAAATGGAATTGATTACAATTAAAAAGATTAAGTTGATTAAAGTTACACTGTAACAGTACATCCCTATTGTTGAGTTTCTGGATCAGGAGGATAGGTTGTTGTGTCGCCAAGAGGTGAGTTTAGAACATTCAGAGGAGGAATGAGGGTCACCAAGTCTGGTGCAATGATCGACTGCGGGATGCGCTGCACAAATGTCGAGTAGATAGAGTCCATTTGACTGGTGAATTGTCTATCGTGCCGCTTTGCGATTTGGCGAGACTAGTTAGAATGTGCTACCAGCAAGCGTCGCATGGTGGACATCATAGAGGATAACTGATTGACCGTCCTGACCATTTCTCCCATCTGAATGCTCAGTTGGCTATTTGCTCTTTTAACCCCTAATGTTCTCTTAACATCTCCTAAAGCGCGTCTCGCATCCCCAGGATCTCTATCGCTCCATTCTTCTCATTAGCATTTATTGGTTCACAATGGCTTCTCTCGCTCAACACTTCTATGTCTCTACAACCATCCTCTGCTATGGAAATTATGCATCTATTTTCGTCTGCCACTGTGTGTTGGGGCAGTGGTTTTTTGATGGGAAGAGGAAGGTTGGATTCAATCATTGGAAAATCTTTGGATGCCGGCTCACCAGAATTAGCTAGAGTAGTTCCAAGCGTCAGGTAAGTCATTGAGGTCCGATGCTAAGCTGCTGCTAGTTGGTTGGTTATTCACTTGATCTGGCAACACAAATGTTTTTCGTGAAGGTATGCGGTCAGAGAAAAGGGTTGTTATGCGATTAAAGGTAGAGAAAGGGTGATGGAGTTGGATTTGGGCTCTAATGATCAAACGAAGGCTTCACTGGCTGGGGTATATAAAAGTGGGTGACTAGAAACGATCAATGGTCGAGTCAAAGTGGTTTGTTTTTTCTGGCTCGATGTGGTAAAGGCAAATTTGTTTGGCAAGAAAGTAGAGGATCGTTTTCTGTATCATCCTCATGGTTCGAAGTGGGCTACTCGTGAGCTGACCCAGTGGTTGATTCTTCAATCAACGTTTGCTTAACAGGCACCTTTAACCGTTTTTTATGCTTTGGCTCTTGAGACACTTGATCTTCTCTTTCCTCAACATTCACTGTCGACGTATCTTTCGCTTTGCGTTTGAACGAGGGAGGTGGTGGAGATTCTCGTGTTTCAGACTCCTCTCCCTCCTTCAGTGTCTGTGTTTTCAACTTCCTTGATTCTTCTTTGTTCTGATGCACATTTATGATACGGTTCAGAGCAGAGAGACTGTATTTTCCTACCTCCATGTGTTTGTGGAAATCTGACTAGAGTGGGCATATATTTTAAACATAAATTTTCCATTGTGGATGGGAAAGGTTTCACACCTTTTAGGTGTCGCAGCCACTCGATGATCGCTCGATTGATCATTTCGTCCAGATTAAATGCCTGCTTTATCATAATACAGTAAACCACTAGTGCATACTCCAGGGGCACTGTGTTATCATGGTATGTAGGGAGAATATTCTTTTTAACGAAAAATAACCAAACGTTTGCCATGGTCATCAACTGGTGTGGAAACCGCAAGAGTTTGCCAGTCGGTGTTTTTGTCCACTTAACCCCTGGCCATGCGATTAATTGAATTACCTTTTTTGCGTTGCTTCGCATTGGGTTTTCTATAATCCCCTGGCCAGGGTATGCATTCATGTCATTAGGTAAGTCGTATAACTCATTGATTTCTTATGCGGTGAATTGTACTTTTTCCTCTTTCACAACGACATATGATTCTTGGGGGTAGAATTTTGCCGCGTAGAACATATTTTCCAAATCTAGTCTTACCTTTGTTTCACGACAAAGAATTTCTCCCACTTGAGCTCCTTAATTGGTAAACGAAGAAAATTCGATAGCGATCCATTAAAGGGCAGTAGTCCTTTTTCGATCTTGATAATCTTCTCTTGATCTTAGGTCCCCATCGTCTTTTCTTTTTGTCCATCCATTTGTTTGGATGGCCCTACCTTGTTTTGTCTTTTCGGGAAACCTTGATTGCTCAGAAGTCCTGGGTCTTCAATTCTCCTGGATGACTCCACAAGACTCATCCTTTCAATTTCCCTCGGAGTTCCTCCACCACGAAAACTAAGTGGTCAATCTCCTGTTGTTCGACTACCTTATTCGTGGCTGCCACTCTATACCTGCTCGAGTAAGTCTGCGAGCTTATCGCGCTTTCTCTGCTTGGTGGCTTGAACCTCTACGAACCTACTTTTTGCTTTATCTAGAGATGTAACATTTTGCCTCTTCTTGATTCAAAGTTGGCAAAGGCGTTCATCCTCCTCTTGTGCTTTATCTTTTTCTCATTTTGCGTGCATCATGCGTGATTTATGTGCATGTTGCTGCTGTCTTCGCACTTCATCCTCTCTAATTCGCAGTTCTTCATTTTTAGCCAACTCTTCTCGTGCGACCTTTTCTTCATTTTTCTTCTTTCTTGCGTGCTCATCCTCCTTCTTTTTCTCTTCCGCATTGAGTTGCTCTTGCTCTGTGGCTTGTAGGTTTTCCAAAAAAAATTTGACTTGTCCCAACAGATGGGACGAAATTTCTAAGCTCACTACTTGGCTCGATTCCTTGTGCCCCACCAAGACTTTCCTTGCTCCATGCTTTAAATGTTTGTAATGCGACATGTTATATTCCCTTCCTCTACTCCTATATCAGATGAATCATCAATAATATTTTCTTTGCTTCTCTTCCAATCATCGGCTTCAAGAATAGAATCCAGCACAGTTGGAGCAGTTCATTGGGTCGTCTCAGCCTTAGGTGACATGGCACGGGCTTGGGCTGATGGCAGATTTTGCAGCTTGAGGACGATTTGTTTCTTTGAAACCTTGGGATTAGATTGTAGAGACAAGGATTCTGATGCCTCCTTGTGAGTTGAGGGTTTTTGGTTAATCTAATCAGCCATTCAGACAGATAGTTGAGTTTGGTGGAGACGGTGAAGATGGTTATCAAGAATCAACGATTTTAACTCGAGGGAAAGAGTTCCTCTAACAAGAGATTAAATGAGCATAGTGAGGGGGAAAATGGAGGTCCTATTGTATTTATATGCAAAAAGTAATCATTGCTCCCTACGAAATGTCTAACTTTAAGGTGGCGTCTTTTTGATTTCCACTCTCCACAAAAAAAAAAAAAAAAAAAAAAGAAAAGAAAAGCATACACTTGCCAATTTCCTCTGATTTAAAGGTATAAAGAAATGCAATTTACACAGGGTTACTTACCATGATTGAAGCAAAGTAACACTGAAATAATGCTTGCATATAAAATGATGCATTTTGCATGAGTGACTTGTCGCTCAAAAAGATATAAAACGCATTGATGCGTTTTTAATGTAAGCGATAGTAGGTGATTATAATAAGTTCATAGAGAATTTGTTACAAGGTTCTTCTTCAATGTAGGCCTTGAGTCGTTGCCCATTTACGTTGAACACATTAGTTCCATTCAGCGAAGTAATTTCTACAGCACCATGCGGGAAGACTTGCAGTACTAAAAATGGTCTGGACCATCGCGACGGTAACTTACCAAGAAACAAACCTAAACGCGAATTAAATAACAATACTTTTTGCTCGATTTGGAAATTACACTTATAAATGTTTTTATCATGCCAGGCCTTGGTCTTAGCTTTGTAAATCTTAGCATTCTCGTATGCTTTAGATCACAATTCTCTAAGATCGTGCAATTGTAAGATTTTTCCTTTCCCCGCAGCGCTATGATCAAAATTTAGCTTTTTACATGCCCATAACTCCTTATGTTCCAACTCTATTGGTAAGTGGCATGCCTTTCTAAAAACTAACGCATAGGGCGACATCCCAATGGGGGTTTTATATACTGTGCAATATGCTCAAAGCGTAGAAACCAGGTGATCCACCCAATCCTTGCGGAGTGGTTTACCATTTTTTCTAGCATTTTCTTAATTTTTCGGTTGAACACTTCTACTTGATCATTTGTTTGTGGATGGTAAGCGGTGGCTATTTTATGAGTTATTCTGTACTTCGCAAGTAGTTTCGTGATGATGTAGTTGACGAAGTGGGATCCTTCATCACTGATTATTGCTCTAAGGGTTTCAAATCTCGTAAAGATGTTCTTTTTCAAGAATTTGCTGACTGTAGCTGCATCATTTTTAACACAGGAGATCACTTCTTCCCACTTTGAGACATAATCAATAACTAGTAATATATACACATGAATGCCAGACTGTGGAAATGGTGCCATGAAGTTTATTTCCCACACATCGAAGGGTTCAATCTCTAAGATAAGTTGTTGAGGCAGTTCATCCCGGCGAAATATATTCCCTGTCCTCTGACACTTATCGCATTTATCCATAAAGTTCTTTGTATCATAAAAGAGAGTGGGCAAGAAATAGCCACTCTCTAATACTTTTGCGACGGTCCTTTGGCCACCAAAATGATCCCCATAAGGTGCTTTGTCACATTTGGCTAGTATGTCAATTTTGTCATACTCAGGGACACACTGCCTTAATATGTGGTATGGGCCTAATTTGTACAAAAAAGGCTCATCCCACCTGTAAAAGCAGCATTCATGAAACAAATTCTTGTGCTGCTGACTATTGAAATCTTGTGGCCATTCTTTGCAAACAAGATAATTTACTATGTCGACGTACCACGGTTCTTTTGTCTCAATGCGGAATAGCTTCTCATCTAAAAATATTTCTTCAATCTCTTTGCCCTCGCGTTGAAGTTTATCATTCTCAAGTCATGATAAGTGATCCGCTACTTGGTTTTCTGTGCCCTTACTATCAATAACCTCTATATCAAATTCTGGAAGTAATAAAATCCATCAAATGAACCGTGGTCTAGCATCCTTCTTTGCCATAAGGTATCTGATCGCAGAGTGATCGAAATGGATCGTGATTTTTGAACCAATGATGTAGCTTTTGAATTTCTCAATTGCAAAGACTACTACCAACAACTCTTTTTCAGTGATGGTATAATTTTCTTGTGCTTCATTGAGAGTTTTGCTGGCATAGTAAATTGGATGGATCACTTTGTGCTTCTTTTTGCCTAACATAGCTCCTACTTCAACGTCACTCGCATCACCATGAGCTCAAATGGTTGGTCCCAATTTGGCGTGATAAGGATGGGTGTTGAGGCCAGCATGTCCTTGACTACCTGAAATGCTTGATTGCACTTGTCATCGAAAATGAAGGGTTGATCTGTACAAAGTAGCTTGCTCAGTGGTTTGGCAGTCTGTGAAATCCCTTAGTGGACCTTCTATAAAATCCAGCATGGCCCAGAAAGCTTTTGATTGCTTTTACATAGCCAAGTGGTGGCAACTTGCTGATTACCTCAATTTTTGCCGGATCTACTTCCAAATCTGTATTTGATACTTTATGCCCTAGCACAATTCCTTCTTTTACCATAAAAATGACACTTTTCCCAGTTTAAAACTAGTTATGTCTCTTCACACCTTTCAAGTACTTCTTCCAAGCTATTTAAACATTATTTGAATGAGTCACAAAAGACTGAAAAGTCATCCATGAATAATTCCACCCACTTTTCCAGAAATCTTTAGAAAATTGCCATCATGCACCTCTGAAATGTCCCTAGTGCGTTACATAACCCAAATGGCATCCTGCAGAATGCAAATGTACTATAAGGGCATGTAAATGTCATTTTGTATTGATCTTCCGGAGCTATTGTAATCTGGTTATAACTAGAATAACCATTCAGAAAATAGTAGTATTCTTTTCTCGCCAGCCGATCTAAAATTTCATCTATAAAAGGCATGGGAAAGTGGTCCTTGTTGGCCGCGTTCAGTTTGTGATAGTCCATGCATATTCTCTACCCTGTAACTATCTGCATGGGAATTAGTTTGTTTTGCTCATTTTTCATGACTGTCATTCTACCTTATTTTGGAACGCATTGGATCAGGTTGAGCCATTCATTATCTTCGATAGGGTAAATAACTTCTGCATCAAGCCATTTAATTATTTCCTTCTTCAGTACCTCCATCACAGTTATCTTATTTGGAATTGGATGGTGCCCATTTGTCCCTCCTCCAACCTGATTTATGCATACAATAAGATGGAAGTCCATCCTATTGCTCTCTTATGGAGCTTTAGCATATTCAATAATTTTCTTTCTTCAGCGTCACTCAGATAGGTGAAAATAATGATCGGTAACGTCTCCTTCTCGAGTAAAAATGTGTACTTCAAGTGGTGCGGTAGCGCTTTGAGTTCTAGCTCTGGTGGTTTCTCAATTGATGACTTTATGCCTTCCGCCTTTTTGTTTTGCAAGTCCAGTGGTTCACTATTCTTTTGTTCCGTTATGGCATTCACTTCTTCAAGTGAACTTGACTTTTCTTCAAAGAATTCGTTAGTGCAAAACAGATCTTGATATACTTCTTCTTCGCAATAGTCTTAGCCGAGGTTTTCTATGGTGCTGTAGTTTTCAACATCATTGAGGAAATTTCATTGGATTGATGACATTGAATTTCACTTTCTCTCCATTCACATGCATGGTCATTTCCCCTTGGTGAACATCTATGAGGGCGTGACCTGTTGCTAGAAATGGCCGTCCTAATATGATTGGCACCCCCCCCCCCGATCAGCTTCGTAGTCCAGAATGAAGAAGTCTACGAAAAACACGAATTTGTCAACCTTCACCAAAACATTTTCAATTTTACCCTCTGGCTTAGCTATGGATCTATCCGCAAATTGGAGCCTCATTAGCGTTGGTTATATCTCCCATATTTTTAATTTCTTAAAAATAGAGAGCGACATCAGGTTGATACTTGCTCCCAAGTCACAAAGTGCACGATCTAAATCCATTCCGCCTATCGAACAAGGAATAGTGAAACTACTAGGGTTTGTCATCCTTGTTGGTGTTCTTTCTTTACAAATGTTGCTTGTAGTTTCAATTAAAGCCACTGTTTCTAATCTAGTGATTTTTCTCTTCTTAGCCAAGATGTCTTTCAGAAACTTGACATAAAATGGAATTTGATCTAGTGCATCCACAAATGGTATATTGATGTGCAGCTGCTTCAAAACGTTTAAAAATTTATCAAAATGTTGTTTGTCACCTTTCTTTCTTAGGCGACCAGGAAATGAAGGAGGCGGTAATGGATTGAAACTCTTCGCCTTATCAGACGCGCGGTCACATGGTTCTTCTCGCCTAGAATGCTCCACTTTCTTGCTCGACATGCTCTTATTCTGCAAGAAAGAATTAACATTATCTAAAGATGAATTTAAGGAGTGAGAATTATTACTTGAGACGTTGTTGTCAGCAGCAGAGGTAGAAGTAGGATTTCTACGTTCAGACTCTGGTTCGCGGATGGATAGGTTCCTTCCACTAGGTAATGTAATTGCCTAGCACTCTTCCTTGCCTGAGCTCCCTCATTGATTTGGTAGTCTTGTATTGCTGGGGAGGATTCCATTTTGTCGCCCAGATATGTCATTGGCCAATTGTCCCAATTGAAACTTCAGATTTTTAATGGATGCGACTTGACTTTGTAAAAGGTTATCATTCCTTTGCATATAGTCTTGAAACAGTACTTCCATTGAGGGAGATGAAGATGACGATAGAGGGTGTGATGGGTTAGGTCATTGAATGGGTTGTGGTGGTCGTTCTTGATATTGTCTCGGTTGATAACCGAGCACCTCGCCTATGTGGTTAAACCGATTACCTTGTCGTTGTTGCGTATTCTGATCTTGTCCACTCCTGCTAAAGTTTGGATGATTTCTCCATCCCTCATTGTAAGTGTTGGAGTAGGGGTCATGTTTCACAAAGGCTACGGTTTCCTTGTTCATGGGACATGCATCTGTTCATGCATTCCCCCGCATCCTACACAACCAAATTCAGCTACCTGGTGTACTGCTTTAATTGAACTCCCTGCAGCATTGACTTGTGATAATGCCATGGACTGCAACAACTTATTCATTTCAGTAGCCTGACTTTACAGTGCTATCATTGCATTCCCATCTGATCGTTCGTCCGTTCTTCATCGTTCTCTTCTACTTCCTTTGCTTTCATCCCGCGAGCAAAATTCGTCATCTCTCCATTCTTGACTGTTTCTGGCCATAGAGTCCATAGTTGTTTTAATTTGGTTTAATGATGATCGAAGCATCCTGCCTGTAAAAACTGCGTCTACAGATTGTTGTGTATCTCTGCTCAATCCAAAATAGAAATGTTCCGTCAAAACACATCCTGGAATGTTGTGATGAGGAAAACCTTTCATCATTCGCTTGAACCTTCTCCACGCGTCATTGAGATTCCCACTATCCCCCTGTTCAAAGGTTATCATGTCTTGCCTTCTTTTGGCATTCTCAATAGGTAGGAAGGACTTTTTCATGAACTTTTCAATCAAACTATCCCATGTTGTAACTTCCCCTTCTTATAGGGAATTTGCCCATTGTTTAGCTTCATCGTGTAGGGTAAGAGGGAATAATGCTAATCGCAGCTCATCTTTTGTTATTCCTGGAATATTGAATGACGCACAGATGAAATAGAAGTTTCTTATGTGCTCATGTGGATCTTCACGTGTGTGCCCTCCAAATGGCCCTACATTCTGGATCATTTGAAGCATCATTGGTTTGTACATTCTACAACACACTAATTGAAGGTGCTATGTCTTTGAAAAAAAAAATTGAACGTGTGAATAAGATTGTTGTGTACCTTCTCGTAATTGTTAGGGTTCTAATTTTAGTCTTAATTTATAACAAATAAAAAGTAAAAAAAGAATTAAAAAGATGCAAAATTGAAAAATGAAGAGGAGGGTGGGGAGTCGGTGTTGACGTGGAAGATGTGAGTTGGAAAGGGTTCTAGAAACAAACCCATCCTAATCTGCATTTGTTGGAATGAATCAATTCTACTCCAAGTCTTTAAAATGTGGGTGGGCCCTCTCTCCTTCTAGAACCACCGGCTCCACCACCCCACTACTTTCCTCATACACACACCCTAATTCCCTTTTTTTTTTTTTCATTTTCTTACCCCTTTTACTTCTTCTTTTTTTTTAAAAAAATTAATTTATATATATTGAATATTGTTTTATTTTTATCTCTAAATTTTTAAATATCCATTTTAATTCTTACAAGTACACGTTTTAATTCTGTTGACTAAATTGTTTATATATATAATAAAAAAAGGAGATAAAATAAAAACAATTTTTTATAAAAAAAATTATTATTATTATTATGTTTTCGCTAGTTCATTCTTAAAACGTTCTATATTATCTAGATGGAATGAAAAATGTATTCACACATCATTTAATTAATTCCATATCCTATCCACTTAGGAGAAAAGTGACATCCCAACAAAAGTTAGTGGTACTATACAAAAAGGGTACCTCGCCCTAATGTATTCAAAATCCACTGTCTATGCTTGCGGGTTTGGTTATATGTCATTAATTATTGTAAAAATATCTTACCTTTTCTGACTTTTTTTTTTGTTTTTATTTATTTTTTTCTACTTGTAATAATTATTTTTAAACTTTGATTTAAAAAGATTTTTAGAATTTCGTATGGTAAACTAATGTAGTATAGTTAATTTATTTTTCTAACGGTTGCAAAGTAGAATTGTCTGGCAATAATTATTGCATTCCATTTTAAGAACTATTTATGAGTTTAATCTTAAACAACAACTAGGAGGAAAATTAATCAATTGAAAATGAAGATACTTAAAAGAAAAGGAGCTAGGTAATAAAATGAAAATGAGATGCAAATGTCACTTGCATGACACATGTTAACTATATAAGGGGCTACGTAGCTAATATGAGCTCAGCTCAATTGATCTGTATGTATTCAAGGACAAGAAGTCCCAAGTTTAATTCCCCCACCCCAGGTCCAACATATTAAATTCAATAATTTAATTAACTAGAACACCTTTACTCTTTTTAAACTAAATAGAAGATTTTTTTTCGAAAAGACAGATAATATGAAAATATTAAAAGGAATTAATACATTATCAACTTCTTGCTTTATTTATTATATATCGAGAAATTACTATTAAAAAGAAACTAATTGAAACTACAAGATTTCATGTGCATTATTTTACTGTGTGTTTCTTGACTTATGTATATATATAAATTGGGTTTTTTAAAAAATAGAACAAAGCGCAAAAGTATTTACACTGTATAGAACAATTTTGAAAAAGAAAAAAACATACAACATGAAATAACAAAAACACCTCGCGATTAATCGGTCACACATGTGTAAGCAAAACAATCTTGTACCCAGGATAAACAGTCTTAGCTTGTATCCTTGTACCTAGTCTAAACAATCTTATACCAAATCTAAATGATCTTGGTACACGATCTTGTACCCTTGTACTCAGTCTAAACGATTTTGTACCTCTGTACCTAGTATAGATAATCTCGTATCCAATCTAAACGATCTTGGTACACGATGTTATACTCTTGTACCCAGTCTAAATGATGTTGTATCCTTGTACCCAGTCTAGATCTGAGTCGCGTCGTCTTCTCCTTCTCTGAGCTCCACCTGTTGTACTTCGTCGTTCCAGCACAAACGAAGCCGTTGGTCGTCCTCGCGAGCGTCCGTCCGACTGTCAACAAACTCCGATCGTCGTTCCGTCATCTCTGTTTTCACACCAGTCAAGATCTCTGCCCGAAGCCACTCCTCCCTTCACCAGATCTGAGTCGCATCGTCTTCTCCATCTTTGTCACACGCGTCGCCAACTGAAGTCTCTATCGAAGCCCAAATCGCGAAGTCCCCTTCAGTCCCAGCCGGTCTCCCCTTGCACGAGCCGTCTTCTTCCTTTCCTCTCAGTCGTGCACGCCGAGCCTAGTTCTTCCTCACCGAGCCGACCACCCATTCTTAGCCAAGCCACGAGCCTATCTTCACTTGTCCTCTAGCCACTTGCTTTTGGAGCCATACTCAAGAGAAATCCTTGGTAAGTTTTCTTAGGTTTGGTAATCCCAAATAAATACTCTTGGAATCTTAAATAAGTTTGCATTTGGAATGAGTTAGAGTTATCTTTACTTGAAGGTTCAAGTGTTAATTTGAGGATTTGAGGCTGCAAAATTTCCCATTCAAGGTTGTGTCCATTTCAACCTTAGTCCTGGGGTAAGTTAGATAAGTTTGAATGCTTAATTAAGGTTCAAGTGTTAATAATTTTAATTTTGTTATGTTTAGGACTGAATTAATTGGAAATTGATTGTTAGGAAGGGACTATATTTTTTTTAGCTAATCTCAGTATGCATTAAAGTAGCTATGATGCATGTGATATGACTGTTAAGGATGTTAGATAATGATAGCTACATAGAAAATCTTATGTTATGAATGTGATATACCATAGTTGAGATAAATGAGATATACTGGTTGAGATACTTTATGTTTGAGTTATGATATTTATGTTATGCTATACGTATAGGCTATGATGTTCCATTAGCTTTACCTATTAGAGTCGTACCATATGGGTGTCCATCGAGATCACCACCTATTTATGTCTGTGTGGCTCTCTTTATGTGTTATTCAACGGGATCACTTACAGAACGGGATCACTTACAGCCTGACTCTCCTTTATGGTGATTCCTTTGGGTTCACCGAGAGTCCAGATGTGTCCCTACTGGATCACTGGATAACGTGCGTTTAGGAGCACAATAGATATGGGGTACTCTCTTACAGGACTCTAACGAGATATTAACAAACACCTAACAAGGCTAGTAGTGGGTCCCTTACTGAGTATAAATTTATACTTACTCTTTTCTATGTTTAGTTTTTCAGGCAAAGATAGAGGTAAAGGCAAGCTGGCGAATGACAAGAAGCGATTGTGGTTCGTCATAGGGGGCAATTTATGTTTTCAGTATTAAATTTTCAGAAATTTATTTCAGAACTCATGTCTACTTTTAGATATTTCTTTTTATTTTAAATAGGGCCCAAACTAATATTTTATTTATTATTTTCTTTACATACTTTAATTTGATTTTTTTAAAATGCAAATTTGATGCGTTTCCTTTAAAATTTAGTGTTTTCTTACTTTTTAAATAAAGAAAGTTTTATTTGTTTTACTAGTAATGACCTCAGCTTAGTGTAAGGAGTTGGGTCATTACAGAAAAACTTCTATTCTCTTAAACATATCAGCACCGATAGCAGCCTGTGTCAAGCCACATCAACTCCATCTACCACTTTTGTCTTCTAGCGAATCTCTTATTGCATGCTGATAAGATCTTCTTGCATGCCAACATATTTACGAATGGATTTAAGAAAACAAGAACATAAAATAAACAAACATTTTTGAAAAGAGACAAACAAAACCAACCAAGAAAATTTTAGAGAATGCAAAAAAGTCCAAAAAAAGACAAAAAAAAAAAAAAAAAAAGTGTCTCCAAGCAAAGTTATAAGGCACTCTCTAAGGTGGAATGATGATGCTTAAAACCTTGATATTAAAATATCACAAATGTAATCAGTAGGTGTTAGTTTGATATTTAATAAATTTTTGTTTGACAATAGATTATTATGTGTTTATGCTTTTGCTTGACATTCAATTGCAATGCTTAAGCTTTTTAAAAACAATATTAACAAGATATAGTTGATATATTTTTTAAAGGAAATTGATATAGTTGCAATTTTTGTTGGAATACATGATTGATTTAAAGTTTTGCTATCAACATTGTTATGTTTTGTTGCTCCCATTTCTTTTATTTATTTCTTTGGTTAGCTATTTATTTATTCTAGCTAACTGGAAGATAAGTGATTTTCGTTTGCACTACTACAAAACTGGCTTTACTTGACGCCCAAAAACTATCAAGTATCTGTTTACTTGACGCTTTTAAATGTGTCAAGTAATCCAGTGTCAAGAATAAGAGAGGTATACTTGATAGTTTTTAAGCGTCAAGTAAGGCCAGTTTACTTGACAGTTAAAAAGTGTCAAGTATATGAGATACACTTTTTATTCGTCAAGTAATCAAGAGTCAAGAATAAGAATGGTTTTGTATGATAGATTTTAAGCGTCAAGTAGAATTATATTTGACAGTTTATAAACGTCAAGTATATGGGATTTGTTGACACTTGTCAAGAATTTGTTTTATTCTTGACACATTTTGCATGTCAAGTATTTTTTTAAAATTATATATTTTAAAATATCTTCATAATTTTTCGTGCACTTGTTTTGAAGCCGAACGTATATAAGTAAAGCAGGAGAGCACACGTACAAATGTGCTAAAGTACACATTAATTGAACAATTGAATGAACTAAACTTTTTTCCATCAAAGAACTAATAATATTTTAACATATATCAATGAACCATATACATACATGTAGTTAGCCTATACTTTTCTAACAACAACCTAAAATTTCCATCTATGTGTAGCCTAACTATAGGTGTATCAACAAAATATCAACTAAACTAATTCACCTAGCTATATCAAGTATATCAACAAAATATCACACCTATATCCAGTATCAACAAAACTTGTCTATCTAACCCAAAATATATATAATAATCACCATAAAATCAAATGTGGCCATCCAAAAAATCAGCAAGCTCCATGCGCACTTCATCCAACTCGAATTGACTAGATGGGCTCCTTGTATCAATCTGATATGAAATCCAAAATATTATAGTTAATACTTTGATTACTTGAATTGTAGAAAATAATTCAAATAATCATTTAAACACAACATACCGAATCTGTGACTACTATGCTCCCATTAGTGATTATATCTCTCATGTATCTCATCACATAGTACCCACATTCAACTACTCCAACTTGCAAAGGACACTGTAAATACATAAATGACCAAAATATATATTTAATGGTGCAAATAGTTCATATACCGTATACTTTTAATTAACGAGTAAATGTAAACCCGATATTTTCTTGGTCAATTTTATTTTATTTAATATATGTGAAAGGAATAAAAGAAAAATGAAAATTAAGTATATATATATAATATAATAGATTTATTGGTTTTCATTAAGTAAAGTAAAGACAAAAGAAAAGAAAGAAGGAAGGAGGAAATTCATTCGGTGCAACATTTCTCACGATTTAAACCCATCCACCGCCAATGTTATTTCAATTCCTTTCTTCAACATTTTCTGCACCATTTCTGCACCAAATTTTAGAGAAATTTCAAAGGGAAGAAGGCTGAGAGAGGAAGAAGAAGAAGCTCAAGAAGTATTGGTTGAAGAACACAAGGAGTTTGCAAGATCAACTTCTCTATAGTTCACTAAGCACATCTCTGGTTTTTTTTTAATCCGAGCTACACAAACAGAATTAAGAGGTGAGGTTTAAATTTATGGAAAGCTAATTCATTTTCAAATAAACTTTATGAAGAAAGCTTGAGCAAATTCTGATGTTCATTGGGTGAATTTTGACAAAGAAAACAGGGCAGGTGGTTTTCTCACGAAATCAGGAGACCTCTGGTTTTTTTGTATTTCAGGGTGTACCGATGGAGTTAGGATCTCTATCTGGTATGGTTGGAAATATTATTCAATTTACTACAACATTTTTGAAGAAACCGTGAACCGAAAACAAGTAAAAATAAGTTAAATTGCAGGGGCAAGTTAAAGGGGTCGTTGTACACGCTATTGTTGGAGTGGTTCGGTTTCGAGGGCTACCTGATATTATACACAGGGAATCAGATTTACATGTCTTGAGATAAGATTTAGAGGACTTCAAAATAAAGATTTTGACATAAATAAATCTCATTTTGGTTAAATAATGGAAGAGTTATGCTCATTTGAATTGTGTACTGCGAATCTGGAAAATTCTGAGAAATGTGTAGAGTATGGATTATTATTTTTAAGGATAGACTTCTTTATTAGCAATATCCTTAGTGAGCTATGTCAAGCATAATATTTGGAGATCATAATATTTAGGTTTCTAATACTCGGTTTTGGTTGTTTGTCAGGCCAAGAGGAAATAGGTCGGATTTACACATCGGAAAATTAGTCTTAGACTGTGAGTGACCAAAACCAGTTTTGAAAATATTTTTTACTTTCTCCTAATTATTAAGTATGATCGACTGATCTACACGTTTATTTACAAGCTTTGAAAATCATTTGAATTCCATGATTATTTTCAAGTATGAGTTTCGAGACTAGATTTCTTAATGAAAATTTATGCTAGCACGTGATTATCGAATGTCTAGAAAGTATTTGAACCTTTGTATTTCAAACAAATCTTGAGTTACCAAGTTTTGTTTTAAGAACTACAGCTTTTCACGAACAATCTAAGTAAGCTTGAGCTTTACGAAAGATAAAGGTAGCAGGCATGTTTTAATGTTTTCGTATGATTTTTCTGATGTTTCTATTAACTACATGACTGAGGTGTTGAGCCCAAGGCTATATGGTACCTTGTGCACACAGGTTAGATTCTGTTGTTGACGTTGAGTGTACTCCGTAACAACGATGCTGTCGTGAGTGCTGGGCTGGCCCCACTACGACAAAGACGATGGGAGTGCTGGGCGGGCCCCACTACATCGTAGAGCTTGTAAACGTTGTTGTACTGGGTGTGCCCTATACAACGTAGAGTTGTCATGTTAGTTAAAATATTTGATATACTTGATATGCCTTGCTAGATTTCAATGACGTATATATTGAGTATTTGAGGAAGCCATTCTTACTATTATATGTCTATGTTTACAACTCATATAAACAGATTTATATGTGTAAGTTTTCATGTGCTCTTACCTTTAAATTTCTAGTTTTAAACTGAGTCACTCACTGAGCTTTATAGTTTACCCTTCCAAAATGTTTTACCCACTTTCCAGGTAGAGATCGAGTTCTCGGTGCCTGATAAACTGCCTTAGTCTGCTAAAGCTCAGATATCGATTGCCAGTACGTGGTTAGAGTTGTGTATAGAGTCTGTTGTGTTATGATGTATATATCTTAGTATTATATAGATAATCTATAGTTTATGTAAGCTTTAGGAGCTGCGGTTGTATAAACCTTTGTTGGTTATGTTTTGGTTAAGGTGTCTCCAGGCTTACTCGTCAAATCAATTATTTTTGGGCTACACTTTATGTATGTATATGATTAATATAGGATTCGCTGTGTTATGTTGCATGCACAATAGTTTATATACTAGATTAGCAAGTTTATCACGTTAAAGATTTCAGCAGAGTCGACAGATACAAATAGAGAAAAGCATTGTCTGTCGACTTCACGCCGTCTTTCGATCTAAGCTAGCAGGTAGTCTGGGAGGGGGTGTGACAATAAATATGTTTACACTTTACCTTCATTGTTTTCCATATTGACTGTTTTCGATTTGATTGAATATTTTTCTGAGAGGGAAAGATACTAATAGCCATATTTGCAAGAAACAACTACACTTTAGCCATGAACTGAACTTTAAGACGGTAAACATCATATATTAAAAAAGCTTACTTATGTGTCAGTTACGTATCTAATATCTACTTTTGATGCTGGTCGAAGTGAGTCAATATAATAAATTGTCTCATCATATGCGTTAATAACCGGAAGTGCCCAATGACCACTACATAGAAAAAATATTAGTAGATTGCCTTAACATAATCCAAAAACAAGTTTCTCTATGCTAAATCAAAAGTAAACTACAACAATTCAAAGTAACATATCACCTAAAATGAAATAGAACATAATCCAAAATAATTGTCCATTTTTTTCTACTATTAATTTATCAACTCATGTCAAATTAGCCCATATTGGTTCAACGTGTATCCCACTTCGTTACCATTCAGCTAACGGTGTAAAAGTAGGAGTAATACAGCATCACAACTTAAATTTTTGAGACATTGAAACCAAACAAACCAAAGTTAGAGTCTAAATGTGTGATGTAACCTCAGACAATTCATAAAACCAAGTTGTAGATATAACTCACTCTTATTCAATCATAAAATGAAGAACAAAGTTGGAGACAGTCGGCATTTGTAATGGAATAGAGAAAATTCAAACTGAATCAGCAAAAAAAACAAACGAAAGAATGAAGGAGGGTATAGATCAGCAAACAAAAAATTCAAACAAAAAATCAAACAGAATGAGCAAAATTTCAAACAAAACAAACAAAAAATTCAATGCACATAATGCAACAGCATCCAAAAAGATAAAAACAAATAAGTATCCCCCACCCCACTACCCTGTTTTTACGCACCAAATATTCAAGCAAATAACATTTCTTACTTTCTTCTCAAACTTCATCAAAACAATGCCCACACATGTACTTCATACACATTCAACCTCTGTTTCTTTCTTTTTTGTTATGATTCCTATGCTAAAATGTCATATAAATAGATGTTGGATTGTGTTTTAGTTTGTAGGGATTGTATATATAAGAAGATAGCTAAAGGGGAATTAGAGGGTTGTTCTGTCTGCAACACAAATTTAGTGGTTGTGCCTTTGGAGAAACTGAGGTATTTTCCCTTTATACTAATTTACATCCTTAATTAAATTTAGAGCTAAAATACAATCAGTGATCGGTTTGAAAATATGCAGGGCAGACCACACAATGGATGATTTAAGGGAAAATATATTTTCTTGTAAAGGGAGGAAGGAAAAACGAAAAAGTTTCATTACCTACCAAAAGAGTTGAAAGAGTTGAACGAGGATCTTATGGAACTTCAGGTTCTATTGAACATGGAAAATTGCAAGATGTTTCAAGGGAAAGAAGATTAGCTAGCAGCAAAGGATCCTCTGGTAAATTGCAGGATCCTTTAGGTGACATCGATGTAGATAGACAATGCAACAAGTCATCAACTCCTATATGGTTTGCACTAGTTGCTTCTGTTCACCAGTGAGATTCTACTAACTTTAGAACAAGAAAAAGAATGGTTCTGTTTATTATTCTACTCCTTTGAATAACCAAACACTGACAAGAACTTTTAATTGACTTTACCAAGGAAGGAAATGAGCCTTTTCCTTAGATCTCCTCAAACTACTTGAGGGTCAGGTTAGTTCTATTTCCTACAGTAATAGTAGCCCATTTGACAATAAGCAAACTTCAGCAACTGCCCTACCCTCCACTGTCCTGTCCCTGTTTCTTAAGAAACATTGAAACCATTGAAACATTGAAACATTGAAACCAAACGGTGATGTTTTATTACTTTGCATGAAAGTCTGTGATGTTTTATTACTTAAGAAACATTGAAACCAAGCGGTGTAAAACATTGAAACCAAACGGTGTAAAAAAAAAAGTACTAGGTTTGGTATAATTTTTGTCAACCAATAACTCTCTTAACTTTGCTAAAAATTCCATCTTCTTCTCTTCTCTCCACCTCCACACCAACCTTCAAACGGTATAATCTTTGTCAACCAAAATACATTCACTTCCAAACCTCAAACATTGAAACCAAACCAAACAAACAAAGTAAAATTCAAACCTCAGACCAGTAACATATCAAAGTAAAATTCAATTCAAAGTATCCTAAGATTCAATTCAAAGTAAAATTCAAACATCAGACCAGTTTCTTCCTATATCTGTGATGTTTTGAAAGTAGACTACAACAATAAAAGTTCCCCCCCCCCCCCCCCGGCTCTCCATATTGCCTTAATATAATCCAAAATCCTAAGGTTCAATTCAAAGTTAATATATCATCCTAAAATTCAATTCAAAGTATCCTAAGATTCAATTGAAAGTAAAATTCATATAATTGTTGTCTTCTATATTTAATTTGCTCTGATCTCTTTTTCACTTTCATTCTCTTCATCCATCACTGTCTTCACTGCCTTACACACACTTTCTTTGCTAAAAATTCCATCTTCTTCTCTTCTCTCCACCCTCCACACCAACCTTCAAATGGTATAATCTTTGTCAACCAAAATACAGTCACTTCCAAACCTCAAACATAGAAACCAAACCAAACAAATAAAGTAAAATTCAAACCTCAGACTAGTAACATATCAAAATAAAATTCAATTCAAAGTATCCTAAGATTCAATTCAAAGTAAAATTCAAACCTCAGACCAGTTTCTTCCCATCTCTCTAGCTTAATTATTTTATTTCCTAAAGAAACATAATATGAATAAACCTAAACGGAGAGCACATTAAAGTATGAGCTATGTGTTCAATATCAACGGAAGAAGAAGCAATACAATTTAATGAATTTATTAGTATATTTTATTACTTACCCGGGATTAAAAGGAGCCAGAACGAGTTGGTTTTGTTTTGAAGCCATTAATCTACTACATAGATTGAGAGCTCTAACTACTTGGGTGTTATGACCAACAGATAAGGGATGGATCAACGAAAATTTAATTTGAAACATCTTGTAAATGCAAATACCTAAGAAAGATGGAAAAGTCAATAAAGGAACACTTATATAAAAAGTCTAGAGTTGAAGAATGAGTACTTACGCCATATATGCCACCAATGTGAAAGTCTTGACCTCTCGCATGTTACATAAATTAATAATATCTTCGCGGAGAACTCAAGTCTTCCTACCGATACCAAACAATGAGATTGGTAGTTGGTAACAAATGCTTGAATCTTTGTCCATTACCTTTTCAGCAAATCTTCGTAGTGTCTTCAAAGGTAGTGGCATGTTGATATTAGACTCACAAGTATCTTCTTTTTCATTAGGAACCTAAGAAAGTCATAAACTCACATTCACCTCATGGTCTCACAAAAATGTAAACATGTAAACATGTCAAACTCACAAGAATGTAAACATGTCAATACAAATACGAAGACATCAACAAGATGCAATGCTATATTCCTTAATCGTAAAACCTATGCTAAAAAATAATAGTAATTATCATAACAATAATAGGCAAAACTAGGGGGTGATTGAGTAAATTATCTTGTATATATATAGGACTTGAGGTTCTTTTTTAACACTTCCGTCCCCATATCTAAAATTTAGAATACTCTAAATTAACTAAGCAAAATAAACAAAAACATAGTTCTTTTTCAAACATCTAAACATTAAAAAAATGGCAACATTCCAACTAAGGTGTGTTCAAACATTTAACCTCCAAGAAAGGAAGAAACAACATATCAACTAATTAAAAACATTAAATCTGCAATAAAAGAAAAGAGAAATTATCAACTAATATAACACTCCATGGCATCCCCTTCATTTCATCACGTCCTCTTGTTTGTACACAATTTAAAGATCAAGAAGAAGGCAAGAGGGAACAACAAGTTGTTAATTTTAACACTGAGTTTCAAAATTTTAACATCTAATATAAACATGATTTAATACAACAATGTTCTAAGATTCTATTATCTCTAGATACACTGTGAGAATGGAAGATTTGAACCGTTAATTTCTTCATTGACCAAAAGTATTTGTTAATTAAGACTTATACAGAAACTCATGCATTAAATTTTGCCAAAACTTAACTAATTACCACCATAGCATCCTTATGTTCATCATCCACATTCACCTCCTCTATAACCACCTTTGTTGTGACATTCATTTTCTTATCTTGCGGTTTTTTTTTACATTGAATATCATACTCTAATCTTTGGTCTAGAGCAAGAACCATGTGCAGACGTTGGTGTAGATTGTGTTGTTATGTGAATACTCTCTAATTCTTGAACTCGTAAACGAAGTTTTTCATTATCTTCGCTAAGCTTCTCAATGTCCTCACTTCGTTTCTTTGAGTGTTTTCCTGTATGGAAGTAAGCAGTTGGGGTGACAAACCCGCTAACTCCACGTACACGTCCACTGCGCTCTTTTGTAACCAAAGTTTGAGCCAAAACATTGTTTGGAGATGGCCCTTTGTCAACATAAATCTTAGAGATCTCATCCTACAAATGTAAAAAAAAATGTAGCTTAATTTCATAAATCTTAAAAACATTAAAGAATGTAAAATTGTAATATGACTTACTATACGATTCACAATTTCTCGAACGTGTTCATTCTCATATTCTTCCTTCTTTTCTACACGAGCCTTCTTCCACATGCTTGCTCGATCAAGATCACCTTCTTCTAAAGGGTTATTTTTCTACATTTCAATATATACAATGCATTAGATTGCTTAAGAAGCTTTTAAGACTAATTCAAACATAAACTACTTCTTACCAATTCCTCTCGAAGATTAGCATAACCTTTTCTTGAAAGATGATGGTTATACTTATTCTTCTTCCTTCTCTCTTGTTGAACTTTCCTTTTGTCCTACACAAATATAACATTGTATTTGAGTTTTATAAAGTTTATGAACAAATATTTAAAACCTAAATATCTAAATAAATGCATTGATACCTCAAAATGTGGACATAGTCTAGATCTAACAAATTCTTCCCAGTATCCTTGGTTAATGTAAGAATACATATCTGTGGGTCGTCTCAAAAGTTCAGGTTCATTCCTGAATGGTAAGATATGCTTATTCGTCAACCAATGCTTGAATTGACGAAATGATGTCCCTGCAGTCTTAAGAAAGCTCTTTCTAGATCTACTGTCAATTATAAATGCAGCCTGAGATTGAATATCGGTTAGTGTCACATTGTCAATTGAAATAAACTTGTACAAAAACTATAAGCACTTTTACCTCAACTATGGTATAGATCTTGTAAATTCAGCAGGCACATCGGTCCATGATGGATAGTTAATGGGGATGTAGTAGTGTACACACGATCCAATAAAAGAGTTTAGCTTCGCCCCATTTTCTCCAATGGTTACGCCATCTTGATTATATTCCACTAATTTTCTCTCACCTTCACTTTTAACCCGAGTCACATCGAACATAATAGTAGGTTCCCGCTCCCTTTGTTTTTTTGGGCTTCTCTACAATTTGTTCATGAACTCCTCCAACAACTAATCTACCAACCTCCTTGTCTTGATCATCACTTACTATATTTCGCTCCATGTGTAAGGAGAATATCCTGTCAAAGAAACATTAAAAAGAAATTTGTTAGTGTAGATTATATTAGGCTTTAGGGTTTAGGCATATTCAAAATAAAACATAGCATATAAGTACATATATAACAAGTAGAAAGCCACCACATTGTGTTATTTAGGAACCCATGTGCCTTCATAGTCTGATCGTACATATGTTGAGATATGCTCATATAAATCAATACTTTCATTAATATTTGGCATATCACTAGGTACGCCTTGACTATGTAACATGATATCTCCAAGTTCGTCGTCGTTTGATTGATCTTCACAATCTATCTGTTGTGGAGTAAGCACAATTGACCATCTAGCATCACTTGGATCTTCAACGTAAAAAACTTGCCTTGCTTGGGTTGCCATTATAAATAAATCAGATTTGTGACCTATTCTTTTAAATCAACTAACAGAAAACCAACGTCATCAATCTTCATACCACTATTGTTCTCAACCCAATCACATCTAAACACTGCAACATTGAACGTATTATAATTAAGTTTCCATATGTCTTGATTCACTCCATAAAAGGACATATCTCCAATGATGGGGTTTTTTTCTTTTAAACTGGACACTTGCATTGTTTTCACCACTAAACTAACTCCACTATTTTGTACATTTCGATTCTGATCATGAGACTTCGTGTGATAGCGACATCCATTGATGGCATAACTGTTATACTTAATGACAAAAGGATGAGGGCCATGAGCAATCCACCTCAAGTTATCGGAAACTTCAACATTTCCCATTCCAATCTCAGATACAACCTACCATGATAAGTACCTTAACGTAATTACAATGTTCACCATAAAAAATATCAATAATTTTAAAATTTCAACTCTTCTCTTAACCAAGATATGAAAGTTCGATTGTGTTCTTGAATCCATTTTTGATGAAGAACCTTATTTGAGTATTTCATTTGCAATACCCCCACATGTTTACTTGAACATTGAAACATTGTAACATAAAGTTAAGTTTATGTCATAAAATTGAATAAAAAATAAAAGACAAGATAATTGAAACTTTAACTTACTCTATGTATGGTTGCACATCATTTGTATTTGCCAAAACATACCGATGAGCTTCGTATGGAAGATCTTGTTCCTGTCTGAAGGAAACTCCTGAAGACAACGGTCTACCAAAGCTTGAAATGTCTAAAGATGTATCTAATCTGTTAATGCCTAGCCCAACAAGATCAATCCCAGATAAGAAGTCTAAATAAAACTCAATAGCTTCTTCTACTATATAACTTTCTGCAATACAACCCTCTGGACGATATCTATTTCTCACATAGTTTTTTAGAACTTTCATGTATCTTTCGAAGGGATACATCCATCTTAGATATACAGGCCTACAAAGTCGGACTTCTCTAATAATGTGCACAGTGAGATGCATCATAATGGTGAAAAATGAAGGAGGAAAATATTTCTCTAGAAGACACATAGTCACCACAATATCTTCTTCCAACTTTTTCAGTTGTTGCACATCGACGATTTTATTACATACTAGATTGAAAAATATACACAACCGAGTGATGGCATACCGAACATGTTTTAGGAGCACAAATCTTCTCGCAATAGGAAACTATTGTTGTAAGAGCACGTGACAATCATGAGATTTTAAACCATTAAGTTTTAAATCAGTCATCGACACAAGGTTCTTAACATTGGAAGAATAACCTTCATGTACCTTTACTTCTGACAATGTCTTCAGAACACAACGTTTTTCTTCCTTTGTAAGAGTATAACAAGCAGGAGGAATAAATATTTTTTTTCACCGTTGACAGGTGCAAGCTTTGGTCGAAATGAACTAAATTCCGTCTAGAATTCAAACCATCCTTACTTTTTCCGGGAACATCAAGAAGTGTACCCAATATATTCATACAAACATTTTTTTCAATGTGCATCAATCTAGACAATATCTAACACAAAGATCTTTCCAATATGGTAGCTCAAAAAATGAAGACACTATGTTCCAACAACTCCTTTCACTTTCTTTCATAGGCTTTTTTTTTGTCTTCTTCTTTCCTCTTGGAAATTTAAGGTCTTTTATTCTTAAATATATGGTCTCTCCAGACAAAGGTTCTGAAATTGTTTTAAGCTCCTTTTCACCATTAAATGATTTCTTTTGACGACGGTATGGATGGTTGCGTGCTAGAAATCTTCGATGTCCAAGGTATGCCATTTTCTTCCCATATTTTAATCTAATAGAGGACGTATTATCTCTACAAATTGGACATGCCTTATACCCTTTCACACTACATTCACTAAGATTTCCATATGCAGGGAAATCATTTATTGTCCATAATAAAACAGCTCCTAAATTGAATAATTCATCTTGATTAGAATCATAACATTCAACACCACTTTCCCATAACAGTTTTAAATCCTCAATTAATGGTGCTAAGTACGTGCCAATGTTATCTCCTGGTTGTCTTCGACCCGATATCAACATTGATGACATCATGAACTTTCTTTTCATGCACAACCATGGTGGAAGATTGTAAATAACTATCACTATGGGCCAACAACTATATTTAGAACTCATGTCACCGTGTGGATTGATTCCATCAGCTGACAATGCTGAACAAATATTCCTAGGTTCAGAACCAAAGTTTGGCCACTTCAAATCTACTAACTTCCAAGTTGGAGAGTATGCAGGATGTCGTAATTTTCCATCAACTACTCGCTCATTAGCATGCCAAATCAAATTTTTAGCATTATCAATACTTCGAAACAATCTTTTGAAATGTGGAATCGGTGGAAAGTACCATACAATTTTTCTAGGAATCTGTTTTTTCCCTTTGTTTGCATTATTAGCATGCTTCCACCTTGATTCACCACATTCAGGACATTCAATTGCATCAGCATATTATTTTCTTTACAAACAACAATCATTAGGACACGTGAATCTTTTCATAATTCATTCCTAATGCACCTAAAGTCTTCTTCGCTTCAGACATTGATGCTGGGATCACATTGGTAGGAGGCAAAATTTCCTTTAAAGTTTTCAGTAGTTCTAAAAAGCTAATATCACTCCATCCATACCTAACTTTCAAATTATACAACTTGACTAATGTGGACAACTTGGTGAATTTTTTGCATCCTTCAAATAATGGTTTTTCAGCATCATTAAGCAATTTCTCAAATTCATTTGGATCTTTTGAATACTCCTCATGAGCAACTTCAATCATTTCATTTATACTTCCAACATCATTATCTTCATACATGTGGGTATCAAACTTAGAAGATTTTCCATATGAGGATGAGTTAGGTAGTTGTTCGCCATGCCAAATCCAAATTTTATAACTTTCATCAATTCCATTGACATATAAGTGATCTCTAATAGTAGTGCGACTTTGTTTCACAATTCCCACATTTCAAACAAGGACAACGAATAGAGTCATCATTTGTATTAGAAAATCCAAAATTCAAGGAATAGAGTCATCATCTTGTGCATCCATGATTATCCATAGGTGTAAATCCTAAGAGAAGTTATAGAGTAATGGTTATCGATTTGAAGTATAATATAAAAAAATACAATGATACATAAAAATAAATGATGGTTATGAGAAGTTTTCTACACCCACTATTGGAAATAAAATTTCATGAATAATGATGATGCAATTAACTATTTGACAAACAAAAGACATAGAAAATAGAAATTGGTAATATTCAATATAGAAGACTATTTAGTTATGACTCAAACTATTAATATATTACTATGAGCATTCCCCCCACCATTTCTTTTACCATTTGACCTTCGGGTATAAAATTTTGATACAATTATTGCCCTTTTTAACCCATCATATTTTGATAGAGTTTCAACTTTGGGTACCTAAGACAGCTTGAAAAACAAAAATTGGTGCAATGCATGCAATATAAACCACTATGAATCTCTAAAATTGGTGCAACGCATGCAATATGAACCACTATGAATCTCTAAAATTGGTGCAATGCATGCAATGTGCCACAAAATGAGTTATCTACAACTACAAACCATTTCAATGCAAGCTTGAATTTAATGATGAGTTGTTGCTTTGAAGCTTGGATTTTAGTTATGAAACTTTTGTTTGTGGTTTGTGTGTAGTTATGAAACTCTAATACGCCACCAAAACAAATTCAACTTTACGTAATTGTATTGATCGTGTTCATTATATAGGTTTGAAGATTCAATTTTAACATCTTGGTCCGTTAGTCATAGATCAACTCATGGTTACTAGTTATCTAAACAATCCGAACATCTATACAAAAGAGAATACAGGAGCTAGAGGTGGTTTTGGTGAAGGGTCAAAAAAGAAGGAAAAAAAATGAAAAAGGCTTAGAACTAACATCAGCAAGAGTTGCCTTAAGAACCATGTTTCACTTTCTCTTAAAACCCCACTATTTAAGGCTCTTTTGTTTCACATTCTGCCTTTTTTTTTCTCCCCATAACACAATATCCATCTTTCACTTCTCTTTTCTTTTTCCTCAAACCTTTTTTTCTTAACCATTTCTTTCTCTTTTCCTTTTTCTCTCTTATTAAAAATCGTTTTAAAGCTTTGTATCTTCTCACAAATTCCTACCTCTATTCTCTTTCTAAAAACCTTACTTTAAAACCATGGTTGTTGATGCTGTTGTTGTTAATAAACAAGATCATTTGGAATTGCCCCATGGTTTTCGATTTCATCCCACTAATGAAGAACTCATTTCTCATTACTTGTTTGAGAAAGTTATGGATAGTAGTTTCTGTTGCAGAGCAATTGGAGATGTTGATCTTAACAAATCTGAGCCTTGGGATTTGCCTTGTAACTAACCTCAACAACTGCCCTGTTTTCTTTTTCCAATTTATTCTCTCTTGATGTTTCTTTGAAATTTTGATGATTTGGGGTTTTCAGGGAAGGCGAAAATGGGAGAAAAAAAGTGGTACTTTTTTGGTGTTAGAGATAGAAAATACCCAACTGGATTAAGGACAAACAAAGCAACTGAAGCTGGGTACTGGAAAGCTACTAAGCTACTAGTAAGGGTGTTAACAAAGCCATCAAATTTATACAAACAAACTAAAAACAAAGCCATTGATCGTCAATCTTATCAATTTAGTACCATACTAGAAAAACCACAATAATAAAAATTAACGCATCAAAAAAAACGATTATGGAAACCTAATTTTAAGGGAGATGAAAATCCACAGGAGAAAGACCATATTTTGACTTGCTGGAGAATCAAGAAATAGAGAAAAAAATACATGCCTTTAACCTGAGAACGAAGGTGAAAGAGGAACGAACAGCCGGAGGGAAATGCTTAGTCAGGAGAACGGAGATGCAGTCGAAGAAGAGAGAAGAGGAACGAAGTTGTGCAATGAAATTAGAGAGAAGACGAAGCCGAAAAATGGAGAACGTCTAGTCGGAGAACAAAGAAGACGAAGTCGGAGAACGAAACGTGCGCGAAGAACACTTAGTCGGGGAGAAAGGAGTAAATGAGAAGAAGAAGAAAATAGGTAAAGAGAAAAAAAATTAGAAAAAAATTGGAAAAGTGGAAAAGTAAAGAAAATAAAGATAATTTTTTTAGACAAGGGGGAATTTTTGTTTTTATATTTTTTAAATGTCAAGTAAATAAAACTAGACTTGACGCTTTTAACCTGTCAAGTATTGAATTTTTTTTAAAAAAAAATTATGCATTTTTTCACTTTTTGTTATTCTTGACATTTTATTATTTTACTTGACAGTTTTAATAAAAACTGTCAAGTATATCAAAAATGCAAGCGTCAAGTAAGTAAAGAGAAGCCTGCATTTTTGTAGTAGTGTTGTTTGGATTCTGCTAGTTTTTTCTCAGTTTGGTTATGTGGCTAATGGGCTTTTATGTGCAGGGTTGTGTGGTTTTTGGGTGTATTTTTTTACTACACTGTGTGATTGGTTTTGAAGATTGTTGATTGAGATTTGGGACGTATCTCTGGAACCTCGGTGAGTTAATGATACACAAGGTCTTGCTTCTATCTTGGAAAGTTCTTAAGAAAGAGAAAAAGAAGAGATTGTAAAAGTCAAAGAAAGCCTGACAGTCTCTATTACATTCTAATGTCTCATTCAGAGGGAGCTTGCTCTAGTATTCATGAGACAGGTTTAGAGTAGAACAATCTAAGGGGAGTTAAAATTGTAAAATCTGGATTAATAGCGTACATGATTATTTAATATTTAGATGATGTTAGCTCAGACGACTAAAATATTGTACTCATGTTGTTTTGTCAGTTATTAGCTTTGATGTTAGCCTAAGTCTATAGGTTAACGTTGTGTATTTTTCATTTGGTATTAGAACAAGGTTTCGTGGTTTAAGGTATGGATATCATCCAAGAAGGTAGCTCTACTACTAAACTTCCAGTACTAGATGGATCAAATTATGCTTATTGGAAGGCCAGAATGATTTCTTTTCTAAAGTTTATTGACAGTAAAACTTGGAAGGCAGTGGTGTCTGAATGGAAGAACCTCATAGTAACTGATGCTGACGGTAAAGTTTCATCTAAATCATAGTTGTCTTGCTCTAGTGCAAAGGATGAAGCTTCTTTAGAAATTTTTTGTTCACTGATAACTTGTAGAAATACAAGTTATTGTAGCATCTTTTATAGAATAACGAGGCCAAAATGTAGGAGAAGTGTATCAAAATGTGTGTGTTATGTTGAAAATTCATAAATATTCAGAGGCATACCTTGCTCATGCTTTCATGCCTGCTTTACCTTGTTTTTAATGCTTTAACGCAGGATTGTAAATAAAAAGAAGAAGCTACTGATTTGCAAAGAATCTCACTTGAGGAAACTCGATGAAAAGACCATATCAGAAGGTGAGAAGCAGTTTGCTAGAAGGAAAAAATAGTAGTTGGAGTGACGTGATATGTTTGCAAAGATTACTTTTGGTACACGAAACTGGAATGTCCATTTCCCGTCCAAAAGTGTCTATAAAATGTCTCCTCTATACTATTCAAAGAGAGCTCGGAGAGGCGAAATAGCCTTTCCACCGAATGCAAAAAATCTTTCTTTTTCTTCTCCGATCAGATTGTAAAGTGTGAAGCTTAGAATCTGAGTAGGAAGGAATCCACCCTTCATTTCTCCCCTAACTTGTATTGTTTTTCCACTCTCTTTTCTTTTCATTTTTGTATTCGTTATGTAATATATGTTGTTCATATTGTACAATGGCTAAAGGCCTACACTTTTTTATATATTACAAGTTTATACCCTTTTCAATCGGTCATTTCTTTACTTTATATCTATCTATAACTCTTTACATTTTTATATATTACAAGTTTATAACTCTTATCGTGTTAGTCGAGCTACGTTCTACACTTACCAATGTATGTCGCCAACTACCCGAGAGGATAAGTAGCAAGGACGTGGCTAACACACACAAGGAAGAGTTTTCTTAACCTTGTGAGATGACTTCACTCATTTATATCCCAAAGGTGAATAAGTGTGGACATTAGGCACTGAGAGGTTGTTGTCCTTAAATGTGAAGCTTTATAGTCTTGTGTATACTTTAGATATATTTCACTTAATCAAGATTAGTCATATGGATCCCAACAGGTGACCATGTGTGGTGTTTAATGACTCTGAAAGGAGCACGTCTTAATCATGATCTAGTTAAAATGTGTGTCGTCAAGGTTCTCGCTTTGCTTAATCACCTTGCAATGCATGGGTGTTCCTTCACTCTTTCTCGTATACAAGTTAGTTTGCATCTCCATCTTGTCATAATTTATTCTACTTTGCATGAGTCTGTAGGTGTAAATTTGTAGTGTTAGTTTATTTTTAACATTCTTTCACATACTTTTATTCTTTTATAAAGCCTAGCTCATAAGTAGACCCTAGAACTAAACTTTAATATCAATTCCCTGTGTTCGACCTTGGTTCATCTAGAAAAACCCAATGCTTCGCTTATATTTGGGCAAGCAGTAGGAAAACTTACACTCAATGAGAATTTAGCTATACCACGACAAAGTAGTGAGTATTTTGCATACAATGATCTTGACCAATGACTTATCGCATAGAATTCATCATGTGCTTATAAGACCTTGATTCCAAGCCTATGTTCATATATCCTTCCTCCTTTCCATTTGAAAGCCAAGCATGCACTAAATGCAATTTTCAATGGCATAGATCATAATGTCTTTAAATTGATTAATATATGTACTTCAGCCAAGGAGGCTTGGGGAATTTTGGAGGTTGCCTATGAGAAAATTGTCACGCCCAGCCCCAATTGTCACTCCATGCAACCAGAGATGGGGGCGTGCCACCTAAACATCCATCACTACCTCTCTGTGTGAGATGACACGTGAACATCTAGTAAGCGAAACAACTCCTTCCACTTGTCTCTTTGCTAAGTTCTCCACTTGAACCTTGGAGACCTTCACAATTCTTTGCAACGGAAAACAACTCTTAACTTAGCTTCGTCGTCAAGTACTCAACAATTAGCTCTAAACAACTTTTAATTTCTAAGCGATAAGCATAAAAGATAATACAATCGAATAAAATAGATTTTCTCTTTTTATTAACTTAATACTTTACATAGAGTTCTCCAATTACAAAATATAACCCTTTTCTTTCTTGGATAGAAATAAAACCAAGTTTGATCTACACGCCATTCTTCTTCCACCAAGGTGCTGCTCTTCGTGCCAAGGTGTTCTGGAGTATAAGACTTCTTTTTCTTTCTTCACTGTCAAACGCTGCTTCTTGAGGTAGAGTACCTAAAACCGTAAATACCTCCTTTCTTTCTTTGCCTCGGTCATCCAACAACTCAACTTGAACAACATTTAGGTCTTCCTTTCCGTGACTAAGTTCTTTGTCTCTTTGGCTCCTTGAGCTTGGCCTTACCAACCTTGGTGTTGCACTTGCCTTCCTTCTGAACCGATCCATCTGCATCAAGGAGCGATGGGCTTACCAATTGGCTCCTTGAACGCAAGGTACAATGACACGGCTCTTACGCTGCATAACCTTACAAAACAACCATGTCTTCCCTCCTTGACTTGGCTTTCACGCCTGAGATCCATCCTTTACTTGGCTTCAACCCTTGACAACCTGGAAGGGGAAACTTAAAATGTAAGTTAAAAGGACTTAAGGAGTGATGGGTTTGAGAAAACCTTTCTGGGGAATACAACAAATTCAGTTAATAAAAGCAACAAGGTTAGATTACAAACATGATTCTAATCGCATTAAACCCCAATCAAACTATCATCACAACAAGCACAATAAGTTCCACGTTCTCAAGTCATCACACATTCCAACTCATCATCGGGACCTCGGATTCTGCCCTTGATTGAACTTGGGATTCATATTCAACCAGCGTCATGCGAGTTACCTGAGATTTCCACCAGCGTCTCACTACATTCAAACTTTTCTTGAGACCTAGGATTCATATTCAACCAACGTCTCATACATTATTCCTTGCCTAGATCTGGAATTCACACTCAACCAACATTCAACGTCAAAATTTCAACACAACTCGCCCCGACTTGGGATTTTCCCCTAGGGTATTTGCAAAAAATAGCAAAACAGTTTATGATAATAAGGCCCATCTCACTACATTTTCTAAATTGCAAGAAGCAAATTGAAAAGTTGATAACCCTCTGATAGCCCTCTGATAACACTAATTACTTGTCGTATTTGTCATATTCGCAATATGCAAAAAAGAGGTGTCATGGGCTGATTTTTTCTAAATGTTTTTGTCATCTGATGCAATTTTCCTCTTCTAGACCTGGAATTCACATTTCACCAGCGTCTTACGAGTTACCTGGGATTTCCACCAGCGTCTTACGATAGATCATACCCCACCACAACGTACAAACCACATGATTAGTAACAATGGAGCATTAGCTCACACCTTACTCCTAACACATATTGTCACAGGAATAACAAAGTCATGCAATAAACATAAACACGAAGTTACAAAAGAGTACTTGTAACACATCATTTATAAAATATTTCTTTCCAACACGAAGATCATAAATACAAACGTTTCCAAGATAAATAATCATTCATTCATACAGAAATACTCGTTTTACTTTATGAAGAATTATTCACAAATATTTATTCATTTATAAAGATCACTCACAAAAATACTTAGCCTCATCTTCTTCCTTCTCTGCTTTTGGCTTTTTCTTCTCATCTAGCTGTTCTCTCAACGAACTGTTTAGCACTCAGAAATTTCCCTTGTCATTTTTATTAAAAAATCTAACATCTTAGGCCCTTTTTTTTCTTTGGACTTTAGCCCTATTTATAGTGGCCTTTCACATCCAAAGGTCACTTCCATGCTTTACACGTTTCACCTTACCGATTCACCACACCATGCTACCAACCCAAACTTGACATGTAGGCTAAAATGTCAGCGACGATTGGACGTTCCCTTGATATACCAACCTTATCTTCTTGGAAAGTCAAACTCTTTCATCGTCTGACTCTATCTATCTTCTCGGGAAGCAAGATGCATTTACTTTTCTAAGAGGGTCGTCTAGTCATTTAAACAGGACACCTACTTCCTTACCACACTCCCTTAGGTATAGGTACCTCTCCGCATTACTACATTAACGCCTAGCTCTTGGCATCCAATGCATGCTTATTCTTCGTCAGTTATTTTAATCTTGACACTTACTGTCAACGAAAATGCCGAAGTAGTAGGAATAGGATGTGAGTTTGTTAAAACGCAACGGTGGTCAACCTAATCGCCAAGTATAATAAATACCTACCAAAACGTTATTAATAAAAGGAGTTTGATACATAATTACAAGACTTTGACCAAACAACCAATGCTTTATTTCAAAAACGTCTGGAGTCATCTCGGTGCAAATCCTTCAACCTTCTTCTCTACTTGGCCTAAACGTCTGATCCTGAAAGATGAATTTTTGAAAGAATGTCTAAAAGACTCAGGTTTTATGAAATCATTTTCGCAATACCTTTTCATAAACATCATTTCGCATAAATAACATCAAATAATTTCATCTCGCATAAACCTTTCTTTATGCTTAACATATTCATAACATAAAAATTGCACATAAACACACATTAGTTAACATTCATTCCTATCACCAAGGATCCCGAGTTGTTCTCTACGCTTGGTCTCATTACCTCCCATTTGACCACTGTATCAACATCTGAGAACATATAGATTCGTCCTTGTTGCTCAGACCGCTAGGCTTTATACGCTCCTTTCAATGCATAAGCCAACTTCTAATCACCATGTGGTCCGTACACACATGGTGGTCTTGACTCTTTATGTGCACATAAAAGTTAGCATCATCTTAAGGAATCAACTAATGGTTTGAGAACCATTTCATAGCATGGAAATCGTAATCATCAAATCAATCTTTAACACTCTCATTTGAAACACTTTCACAACTTCTTTTTGAAACACTTTCTCATTTGAAATCATCTTTCAAAATAGTAAAGCAGAACCACAAAACATTTAAGAAGAGAACCACTCACCACACTTTAGCAAAAATTCTCCTCTTCCTTCTCTTCTCGTGGAGAGGTAAGAGACATTTTCTTAATCTTACACGTTAACCTCTGTCGAATCAGATTTGATATCTTCTTAGCCAGACCTTACTTCTCGCCTAACCCCATACCGCAAATAACTTTAACCACAACACTTATCGTGAATAACCTTATCGCATAGTTGTATTTTTACAAGAAACCTTCCTCGCCAACTAACCAACTTTACTCGCTTAGAACACTTATCATGAATTTAAACTTCAAGGCTTCCTCGCAGACTTCTTCATCTCGAAACTCTTGGTTCTTATCGCAAAGACTACCCAAGCACCTAGTCGTTTTAAAACTTACGGACTTTCTTCTGAGAGCGTTTAGACTTATAGATTCTATTGCAAATCCTTCTTTTCTCAAAATTACCTCGCAAATTAACTTCTTAATTGCAAAAATTATTATAATAATAAAAGATTTTATCGCTTAATCCTTTCCGAGCATATATTCATAGGCCAATTTCTATAGTAGTTTTAGCCAGCTTTGTGTATGCTCCATACTCGCTTCTGGAGTCAGAGGCAAAAGGATTTGACGCAAGTTGAAGCTAAGAATCGACAAAAAGCTAGGTGCCCTTCTCCCTTCTTATCCTAAGGAACTCGCAGAGTTAACTAGATCTTGCAGATATATAGCCAAGTGATTTACCACACCAATAGGTGGGTTTTGATAGTCAATCAGAAATTCAGATAGAAGGCACTGCTGGAACTTGTGCATGCTTATACTAGGGAAAGAGCTCTTCAATTCAATCCCCACTCCAATTGAACTATGAGCTAGAGGTCTTTTGACTTTCGTTTGGGCCATGGCGATTATACCTTGCTGCTAACGCCCCAGAAGAAATACAGGGTTTGACTCATTTTTTTCGGAGCAAAGCGAAAAGAGTGAACTCTGATGGGAGGACCGCTACGTGGGGTCCAGAAAAAGGAGAAATGTATGAGACTTCCAGTTGAAGGAGTAACGTAAGTAGAGCAAGAAGCAGTTAGAGAAAAGAAAGTAGAGCAGATCTTCGTTATTTTCTCTCTTGATAATTTTGCTCTCTATACTAGAATTAAAAATGGGTCTCACACTTACCTTAATGGAATAGAACTTATGCTCAAACATTTCTCTTTGCGCTGCCTTTCTCCTCTCACATCCTTCCTTGCAGAAAGCCCCATACTTGCACTTATCCTAAATAACTTCCCATAAAGGCTTTTCTTCAACAGGTTTGCCTTTTTTCTTGATCAAGGCCTCTAGGAACGCCTAAGGTAAAGATGTCACACCTTCAAATTCTAAAGTCCAAGTTTGGATCTCTCAAAATGTCGAATGATAAGACGATAATAGAGTACAATGTACAAGTGTTGGATGTTACTGATGAGTCATTCGCTTCTAAAGAGAAAATTTCATAAATGTAACTTGTTTAGAAACTATTATGGTCCTTACCATATCGCTTAACATGAACGTTACTGCCATTGAAGAATCGAATGAAACTTGCTTCGCAAAACTGTAAGTATATCAAAACTGCAGGCGAAATTGCAAAACTGTCAAGTATATCAAAATTGCACGCGTCAAGTAATGCTATTTTTGTAGTAGTTTCTGAACAAGTTTCATTTGGTAGTATTTAGGAAAGTGCTCCGAGTATGAAGAAGACAAGAGGAACTCTGCTTATAAGAGGGTAAATCTTCTGCAAAGGGTTACCTTCTCATGGATCAATCCCCTTTTTTCTTTGGGATACAAGAGACCCCTCCAACATAGTGACAAACCAGATGTTTGTAGAAATGACTCTGCCAAGATTGTATCCGATTCCTTCACGGAGCAGCTAAACTTCGTAATGAAAAATAATGGAGATGAAGAACCATCAATCTACAAGGCACTCTTTTTTTTTAGCAATGTTGCTTGGTTCAAAACATTCTTATATTAGATATATTGGACATCTTTAGTACTCTTAATCATGGCAGAAGCTTATACAGAAAGTTAGCAGAAGCTTCATCAGTATCCGTATCTCATCCCTTCTCACATAATCTTCATATATATATATATATATATATATATAAACACTTATACTAACTCTACTGAGCACAGGAAACATTTTTTTATGACTGGTGTAGAACAACTACAGAAGGGAGTTCCTGCAAGGAAAGAGTGGACTTTATCTCGGTACGTTGGTATGTTAGTGATACGTAGGAGCTTTATTTATCATAGATTTATTTGAGAATTCCATCATATTACAATTTTACTTAGCTAATCTCTTCTATTATGTTTAATAACTATTTTAATTTTAGTTTTTGAAGATTATTATCTAAAGTGCTTTCAAAATTTGAGTTAAATTTTGAAAGTTGTTCCAAAAAAATTGTTTTTTTAATTTACTTAAAAGTTCAATCCATTAATTTATAACAATCAAAATCATGACATAAATAATCACATCTTTTTTTATAAGAAATTGTTATTAGGTCAACTAGATTTTTCTAAAGTAAAAAAAAAAATGCTTTTCTTAAATGATTGTAGAAGTCTGAAATTTCACATAAATTGACAATTGCATTTCTAATCTAAGTTTATAAATAGATAATATTATCATCAAGTTTTAGAATTAATTCTATTCTACTCTTATACCATCAATCTAGAAGGCACTCTTTTTGTTTAGCAATGTTGCTTGATTCTAAACATTCAAATGTCTCATTGTAGTTAGATACACAATTGTTGTGCAACATTTCATAATGATTTCTTAGAACTCTATAACTCTACGACATCTCTCTTATCAAAAGATTATTCAATTGTATTAAACAGAGTTCTATCTTGTTTATATAAACTTTGTTTTATGCGGCATAGGTTTTATTGCTTAACACTTTTCTTGATAGTATTATTTTAAGTGGTTCATATAATGAAGCAGTCGATAGAAGGCTTCCATTGTAACACAAAAGGTAATTATTCGACCTATTTCATTTTCATTATTAGCCTAACTGTGCCTCTCTCCATGCTAACCTCTCTCCAACCCCTTAGGTTTCTTTCCTTACATGGGATTTGTGGTAATTGATATTTCTTAATCATTGGTTTGTAGAACTCGAGGAAATATAATTGACTTTGAGGCTTGAGAATAATTCAACTATTTCTTTTTCATTCGCTCATATCAGTTGGACATTATTATGAAAGTATCCTTATGGGAGAATTCACACTGAGTTTTTGTTTTTGTAGATTAAGATATTTCATTTATAAAAAAATTCACACTGGCTTTTCTAACGACTTATCACTTTTTTTTTCCTAGCGTTTTGCCCTGATTTTTTATATAGGACTTAAACAATCGAGAAGCACAAGTGTTGTCAACAACTAATGGTTACTCCTTGGATGTATTTGTGGTGGATGAATGACCTATTGTGGTATTTCGATCTCCTCCACCCGTTTGAAATTTGTGGCTAGGTTCTATATATTTTTTGATAAATTTAGGATTTTTGGGAGGCTTGATATTATGTGTTTTGTTGGTTGAATTTTCTTTGATTTATTAATATTTCACAAAAAAAAATTATTTTGTTTTTAATAGGTATTAATTTCTTAAGTTTTTTAGTTGTAGGATTTAAGACAAGGTTAATATTGAATTGACTATCAAGTAAAGAGTGAATATTAACTTACCTTTACAAATTAGTACGAACTATGTAACTGTGATTTGTGATTAGTATATTATGGATCAAATTTTGTTTTCAGGCTTTCTAACTATCGATCTTGCTATTATGCTTCCAAGTGATAATTAACTCATTTTTAGTTGGTGCAGATTATGAAAAAAAAAAGTTTAATGAGACATCAGCAAGTTTGGTGGTTATTGCTATCCCTTTTGGATTGTTCCTCCTAAAAAACTTCTTTACAGGTTGGTGCTTCTAGCATGGCAGTTTTATGTAGTATTTGGTAGACTTACTAGCTCAATAAGCACTTGGGCACCACAGAAGACATCATCGATCAGCTTGCAAGAAGCCTATTAGAGATGGAAGATACGTTCAATGATTTTGTGCAACTGTTTGAGGGAGCTGGTTGGGATACTCATCAATTGAGCTTAAAGGTACCTAACAATATCTTAATTGATGTTTCTTAGTTCGATACTTCTTGAAAATTTTAGGTTCGAGGATTAATTAATTTTAGAAGCTTATGATCCTGAAAATCGAGACTATAGCTTTGCCCATAGAAACTAAAAAGTTTGTTTTGGCCTTTGGTTTACTTTTTGGTTCGAGGAACTAAGTTGGACTCTTTAGCCAAGTTTGGTAGAATCTAATTTGACAACTTTCTCCCTTGTTTTGGTTAAATTAAAAGTTAGTGAAGTGTTTATAATAAACTCTTGACATATAAAACGAATGTCTAATTAATATTAAGTAGGTCTTTAAAGTTTAAAGAACATACTTTTTCTAACTATGCATCTCTATGAACTATGAAAAAATCTTTTAAATTAAAATTCAGAATATAGTCGTGTGTTTAACAAATGAAATAAAGTACGATAATTGGTTGAAATGAACTATTTCAAAACCAATTCAATATCTTAAAGTTCTGAAATAATTCAGGTTAGTAAGATTGATAAAAGTAGAATACTAAGTCTTGTGCTTCTATATTTTTTCCTCTTCATTCTTTTTTTTTCTTTGCCTCCTTCAACAGTAAAGTATTATGTGGTTGTTAGCTGTTGGTTTCTAATTCTTCTTTCTACGTTTATGTCTCAGTTCATTTTTGTTTTATCTGACTTAACCTCATCTCTTTTGTTTGTTTATATCTAACTACCAAAGATAATAAAGTTTTGGCATTACCTTATTTTTAAATAGTTACTAATTAGAAATAACGTAGCATCATATAATCTATCTATGATATTATTTTTCACAGGTCTATTTCCATCAATATTTTCATTTTGGCTTATTCTTGCCATGTTTTGTTGTGGTTGCTGGACTAAGTTTTTTATAAATAAATATCTAGCCAAATGTGGATGCTTTTTTCAAGTAAAAATACTTCCTGAAACTTCATCCCTATCACTCATTTCTGTTTTATGTGTTTGTAGGTAAATTGATTGGATTGTTTTATTACTTAGTCAACTTAGGAAAAGCATGGCAACGTCTCCTGGAATGTTCTGCTGCTTCTGTCCTCTACCTATTTTTATTATTTTGCATTTATGACCATAGTTGCACATTATAGCCCGCATACTATTTTTCTAATGAAAAGATAATATGCTTGAAGAACTAAGTTCGCAAATTGAAACTTAATTTTTGATTTCTTATGCAGTCTAATGTTGAAACTCTTGCTCTTTTCTACATGCAGGAGAACACTTATTAAGGACATGTTATGAAAGAATCTCGAGCATAGACCAAATCTTAGCTTTTCCTCATATTTACATTTTATAGACTTTAAGATTTTTCATATTCGACATAGAGCTAGGTTAAACAATATCTTCATATGGTAGAAGTTTGGGCTATTGTAATTAAGTATGTAATGACTAAATATATGTATTGTTCAATGATATATGCAATTTGTTAAAGTATTAGTTCTTTGATGGAAAGTTTGGGTTGATCCAATTCTTTAATTAATATGCGTAGTTTAGCTTTGTGTAACCTCAAAGGCTTTTACTTATATGTGTGTGAATGGACTTCAAAACAACTGCAACATAATTATATCATATGAATATTTCAAATTGTACAATTTTTCATTTGAAAGAAAAAAAAAAGTCTTGACATGCAAAACGTATCAAGAATAAACAAATTCTTGACGTTTATAAACTGTCGAGTATAATTTTACTTGACTCGTAAAAAATGTCCCCCCCTTATTCTTGACACTGGATTACTTGACGCGTAAAAAGCGTCAAGTAATCTCATAGACTTGACACTTTTTACCTGTCAAGTATAATTGTGCTTGACGCTTAAAAACTGTCAAGTAAACTTTCCTTATTCTTGACACTGGATTACTTGACGCATTGAAAAGCGTCAAGTAAACAAATACTTGACAGGTAAAAAGCGTCAAGTATTGCCAGTTTTGTAGTAGTGTGATGTGGAGCTTGAAGTTTTTAACCTAAATGTTTACCAAAGTTACATTAAATGAAAAGTGGATCAGATAGTGCTGAAACAACAGAAAATAGGATTTAGGCTTTATTGGAAGATAATCATCATCTATTATCCATGATTTCTACCCTTAAACTAAAGTTGAAGCGGTGCGCTCTGACTTTGAGGCTATGTTCAAGTATGACAGGATGCTCACTTTGGGCACACGAGATCATGATAGATATGAAGAGTAGGTTTCTCTAACAAAAATCAATAGCGAGTTATCAGTAAATGTTCAAAAATTGTGTTTGTTCGTGATAAGAGAGACAAAGATGAAAAGCAAGTGGAAGCAATATTCCAAGAGAAAATGTTGTTAAACAACATTTTTTAGAAAAATAAAAAGAGATGGATGTGTCACTACTGTGGTAGACCTAGTTACATTCGTCCTTTTTGCTATTGGTTGCACTATCATTATACTCACTCTCACAAATACTTGAATAAAGGTTTTAGAAAGGTTAATTTAAGACAACGTGTAGTTAGGTATGTATGGAGAGTGAAAAGAGATGACAAAAGCAATGTTGCATTCACTTCCATTCATTCTTTAGGGAAGACTGGTACTTTGATAATGGTTGCTCTTGCCATATGATGGGAAATTCTCCTTTCTTTTCAGATCTGAAGGAGTGTTCCTCAGAGAACGTCACCTCTTGTAACGCCCTTGAAAAAAAAAAAAAAAAAAAAAAAGGGTTAATAATAAAATAATATTATTTTATTATTAAAATTAAATAATTATTTAATTTTAATTTTTTTTCTTTTTTCCTTTTCTTTTTCTTTTTCTTTTTTTTTTCTTTCTTTTCTCTCTTTTTCCCTTCTTCTTCCCCGCGTGCAGGCCCCCCCCTCCATTTTCTTTCCTTTTCTCCTTCTTCTCCAGCCCTAGCCGCCGCCGTTCGGTCTCTGCCTTCGAAGCCCCGCCGGCGTAGCACGCCGCACTGCCTCCCCGCCCACGTCGTCGCCCGCAGCAGCCGCGCCGCGCCGCGCCTCTGTTCGCGAAGTCCCACCGCACACAGCCGTAGACGTCTGCCCAGATCTGTTCCTTCCTCGCGCCGTCCGTCCGCTTCGCGGAGCCTTGCGCCGCTGCGTCTGACGCCGTCCGTGTCTCCGTCGTCTCTCCGTCCGCAGCCGAGCCCTTCCGTTCCGTCCAGCCGGCCAAAACCCAACCGAACCCGAGCCAAACCCCCTCCCCCTGCTCAGATCTACCTCCCGGCGTCTCCACGCGTCGCCACCGCGCCTCCACGCGCCGCCGCCGCGCCTCCACGCGCCGCCGCCGTGACTTCCAGCCACGTCACCCATTTTTCCAGCCGCGGATTTGAAACCGACCGTCGACCGACCCATACGTAAGGTTCCGCGAACTGGCGGCCGCGTGCCGTGGAGTGTCGTTGCAATTGTTTTACAGTAAATCGTCGAAGTGGTGCCTCGGGTAACAAATTTAAGTTATGAATTTTAGTTGTTTCAAAGCAAATTCGAGTTGTTGGTTGGATTAATTATTAACCGTTGTTCGGGTGTTGTTTGATTAAGGTGGTGCTTGGATATCCAAGTTTCGAAGCAAGCTTCATTGGAAGTTTGGTTTCATTCGAGTGGGATCTTGGTAAGGTTAAGGAGCTTACCTAACGCCAAGGTAAGGGACTTTCTACTGGACTCAATAAATATTATTTGGATGTATTGGCTGTATAATTTGTACTGATATACTGAGGAGGAATAACAATCATGAGGTGTATGTTTGGGTGTGGACTGAAGGTTAATGTATATTGTGTTGACTGAATACGATTTTATATAAATGTTTGGATTGATGCGAACTTGTTGTCTAACGTTTGTCGTGATTGCTGGGCTATTTATGTGGCTGACTGATGTAGCGACATGTGTCGACTGTTCATGGATTAAATTGGAATAAAAATGGTTGTTTGAGGTTAAGGGGAAAGTTCACGTGATTAGGACGTTTGATTGAGTTGTAAATTGACTGTTAAGAAGTATAGAATGGACTGAGGGGATAAATTATTAGTTTTCCTAGTGGATAGTTACCCTGCGGGTGTCCTTCGGGATTATCCCCTATATGTGCATCCTTCGGGAGCACTAGACTGATATGTGCATCCTTCGGGAGCACTAGACTGATATGTGCATCCTTCG
>CM046883.1:10936218-10946610 GCA_025688845.1 Cucumis hystrix
ATGTGCATCCTTCGGGAGCACTAGACTGATATGTGCATCCTTCGGGATCACTAGACTGTGACTGTGCAGGGTACACCATAGGATACTAATAATTTATTTTCCCCGAACGGGACCAGTAGTGGGTCCCTTACTGAGTATATTAATACTCACCCTTTTTATGTTTAACTTTTCAGGCAAAGGTAACACGAGGGGCAGACCGACGAGGGACAAGAAGGACTCGTGAATGGCCATAGAAGATTGTCCTTTAAACTGCTTCCGCTGACGGTTTTATAAATGTTTTGTTGAACTGAATTTAAAAGTATTTAAAGTTTGTAAACAGTACTTTAAAATTTCATGTTTTGAAATAGGGCCCGATTAAATTTTCTTTGAATTCATATGGTTTCATTTAAAGTTCTATGTCTTTCGTAAACAAACGGTTTTGCGTCAAATTGACGACTTAGACGGTCAGTCCGAAAAGTCCGGGTTGTCACACCTCTGGGGATGGAGCTAAAGGAAAAGTGCTTGGGAAAGATGATATTGTCAAACTTGATGTACTAAGGCTACAAGATATTAAATTTGTCAAGGGTCTTTCAACAAACTTGATTAGTAACAATCAGTTGTGTGATCAAGGATTTTGAGTAAATTTTTCAAAGGATAAATGTGAGGTTCTGGATGAATGTAAGTGAACTGTTATGAGTGGTACATGTTTGCCTGATAACTACTATCATTGGGATCCTTGTTCAGAACAGTCAGTGTGTAATTTATCTAAATTAGTGATGCTAAGTTATGACATAAGTGTCTTAGACATATAAGTCTTCAATCTATTCGCAAAGCCCTTGGTGCTGAAGTTGTCCTAGGAAATCTTTCAATAAAAACAGAGTCTGATACTTTTTGTGAAGGGTGTCAAATAGGTAAACAGGTTAAGGCTTGTCATAAAACTATTATTGAGTGTATTAGCAATCGCATTCTCAAACTACTACACATAGATCTAATGACACCTATGAAGGCTCAAAATCTAGGTGGAAAGAAGTATGCTTTTGTGTGTGTTGATGACTTTTCACGATACACATGAGTGAAGTTTCTTCGGGAAAAATCTAATACATTCAAATCTTTTCGTGTTCTACATTTATAAATGCAACATCAACAAGAGAAAGAAATTATTTGAATCTGTAGTGATCATGGTAGGAAATTCGAGAATGCAACATTCAGTAAATTCCGTTGCACAAAAAGATATTGTCTGTGAGTTCTCAGCTCATTTAACCTCTCAGCAGAACGATGTTGTGGAACGAAAGAATAGAACTTTTCAAGAAATGGCCAGAGTTATGCTTCAAGCAAAAAACCTTCCTTTATACTTTCGGGCCGAAGCCTTAAATACAATTTTGTCATATTCATAATCGCATTGCTCTTTGTCTAGGAACTCTTTATACAAATTATCAACTTTAGAAGGGTAAAAAACCGAATGTGAAATATTTTCATGTCTTTTGTACTGCTTCTTACATTTTAGCTAACAAAGAGTTTCATCGAAAATGGAATTTCGAGTCCAATGAGGGTATTTTTTTGGGTTATTCCACAAGCAGTAAGGCATTCAAGCTGTTTATAAAAATGATCTACAACGACAATTAAAATTTGTCATATTTAAAATTCTTTACAGTTTGTTCAGTCATTATTGTATCGCCTGTCAAGAAATGATTATCTATGACAGTTTGAAAAACTGTCACAATAAGTGTTTTCATAACAGAAAATAAATGTCACATATCCAGTATTATTGAAAAATAGTAAATGTCAATATTTTATATTTTATGAGAATAACTAACTTTCATCAGCTCACACATATTACAGTAATTATCTGTCATTCTTTGCATATTGACGATTGTTATAAAATGTCACGAATTTATATATTTTGACATTTTTTCCTTTCAAGAACATGCCAATTTTGACATTTCTTTTATAAAATCAAATATCATACACTCCTTTATTACATTTTTTTTACAAGAAAATACATTAAATGACAATCCCTATTTTTCTTGTCGTCCTACCATTACACAGACCAGTTCAATTACAAAGTACTTCTAATACAAACCGTTCATATGGAAACAAACAGACAACCCTTTAATATATATACGTTATCATACACTTTGTAATATTTATACAAAAAGATTGACTAATAACTATTTTTGGTAGAGGGTTTACAATGAAACAATAAACAAAGACGTCTCTTGCTACGAACAAGCTTAAAATGAGTACATTGCAACCAAAATTTTGCTACCAACCCTACAAAAAGTCTTATAAATCAATCAGCTGCTCCAATATGGCTTCACCCATCCAATTGATTCTTGCAAAACCTAGTAAGAATACAAAACCTCATTTTAGAATATGACTGTATACATCAATATAAGAATATACACTACAACAAAAGTGGCCTATTATGACAGTTGTATACATCTCAAATTAAAATGAGGGAAGAAAAAACTGTCATAAATGCCAAAATCTGCGTTTTTGGCAGGAAAAGACGGAACATTTTCAGATTTCAAGAATTTATGACTGTTTTTTTGTGTCATAAATCTTTGATAACTTTTAACTGTCATGAAATATAAATAATAAAAAAATAAATATTTATTTTAAATTAAAAGAAAACAAAAGAAATGAGGGAAACTTTGCCTTTCCTTGAAAACCATAGTGTTCCTCAATTTTCCATTTCCCCCAATTTCACGAAGAAAACCCTTCTTCTTTCTTTTTCTTCTTCTTCCAATCGCACAATTCCCCTTCTCCATCGCATGTCGTCAATTCCCCACAGTGGTCTCGCACAGGTCGTCGATTCCCTTCATCCACCAGGCTCCTCTGCTCGGTGATAGCTCAAGGTGGTTATTTCAGTGAAGGCTCCTCCGTGTAGTTCTGCCTACAGTGAAGGCTTCTCCGTCTGATGCTTCTTTGCAGCGTTCTTTTCTTCACAACCATCTCACTCATATAAAAACCCTACTTCGTCCACCCTCGTTGTGCCTTCTCTCATTCACTGCCCTCTCACTCTCCAGACCATCAGCCATCTTCTAACTTCGTCGTCAGTGGCAGTCTCACAGGTATTTATGGATCTAATCTTTACTCTCTGTACTTTTCTTTGAGTAAGTCATCCTAGAAAAGATAGTTTTATGGTATTTGAGTAAAGCTCTAGAAATCTTTGGAGTAAAGCTTTAGGCTATTTGCTAAAATTGCAAAGTGGTTTCTGGACACAAAATCCCATGGTCGAAATTTAAGAAGAATCGAGTTCTTGCTCCTGCTGAATTTTCAATTAAACTTGTAACTCAATTCCCAATATTGCATCTAAGATATGCTCTTCATAAATTTTTGTATTTATTCCTTAATTTTTCTAGTTTTCTGGCTGCCAGTAAGTAAATAAATATTCTTTTGTGTTGCCCACCAATTGTTTGATGAAATGCCCATAATTTGGCTGATGAAGTTTTTAGATTCAAAATATGTAATTCTCATCATTTTTTTGGTTGAGTATAACGTTTGTTTCTAGAAGGGTATGAACTCTTTTTCTATGTTCAAAATAAACTTGCTCTTTATATATATCTTCTTTATCATCATGACATTATATGTTAATCATTCAAAATAAACTTGCTCTTTATATTTAAGGGTATGGATTCTTTGAACAATATAATATGTCATCAAATTAAATTATGAAAGTTAATGCATTGAATTGATCTATGTTTGCTATTCTTTCAGGTATTACTTTTTTTTTCAATGCATATGCGTTGTGGCATTGATTTATTGTCAACCATGAAAACATGCTTTAATTTCACATGCTGTAAAATGATCGAAGTTTTAATTAATTGGTGTCCTTTGAATTTGTTTGATTCATTGCACTGTTGAGTAAAACTTGATTATTGAATGTAAATAGGAGGAAATCATTTTAGAATGTTATTATAGCAGAATCTTGGTGAACTAGATTTTATTTTAATGGTTCTAATTTTATTAGTTAACTTTCTTTTGAGGTAGGGGATGAGACCCTTTGAATAAAATTTTGATTAGTTAAAACAGAATCATGATTGTTTATGATTAGTTAACATGCTTTTGCTTGGAGAAGGGGGAATTGAATATGAACTTGGTTTTGACTTTTTGTTGATACTTAAATCATGTTCTTAGTGATGGTGCCAGTTCCTTCCCATTTCCCTACTCCCTCTCTCTGATGTGTGTGTTTTCTTTGATCGATTTATGTGGTATATACATGGTGGTATTTTATGTAAGTTTGTGATTTTGGGCTTTCACGCTTGAAGGCACACACATTTCTTTAGTCAAAATTAGCTACTGGGACTGTAAGTTATTCTGTGTGTGGCATTATTCCACACAATAATTGTAAGATGTTTCTTGAGGTTGGATATTTTATTAACCTATAAAAAAGACTGCTTCTTATTTATAAGATGTTTCTCTATTCTTCACTACTTGTGTTCTTCATGGTAGAGAATTGTTTTGACTTTCATGGGTAGAGGAAGGAAAACATGCGATCTTGAACAATTAGACAAATCTAGTCTTCTTTCCATAATGCAAGTTTCTACTTCCATCTAGAAAGGTGTTACTGTTAGAGAGAAGTTTCTAGAATTCCTACGTCCTTTCCAGTATATATTTTAAATCAAGCTTATAGTTTCTCTATATAGAACCGTCTTAGCTTTTAAATGATTGAGAACTTCTTACTCAATGGTACTAAATATTTTTTTAGAGATGTCTTTCAAATCATTTTTATGATTATTGAAATTGTGGAGAGGGATACTTCATTTAATTTTATCTATATTGATTATAAAAAAAATTGGTAAAGGGTTTGACATAATTATACAGGCTTTATAATTCCGCCAGTTGATTATGAATTCAAAATACTTACATCCTTGGGAAGTTGAGATGTCCAACCAGTCCATTCCATGTTGTATGACAAACAGTATTCATAGTTCCAATCTTTATGATATTCCATTTATTTTTGCTTTTGTCTTGTTCACCATCAATCCGACCCCTCTACATTATGTTACTTGGTCTTCACAAAGTTATTTTATTAGCTAGTTTATATTATTTTATGTTTTTGAAACATCAAGATGAATAAGGCTCAATTGGATTTAGTAATGTATGTAATGTGAAGTTCTGTATATTCGTTTTTCTTTCAATTATTTTAAATTAATGATTTTTGTCCAGGAATCAGATCCTGATGCAAGGGGATACTTTGATTTACTAATTAAGGTATATTTTTCTTCACCATCTTTTAGGATTTTCAAATCGAGATAAAAAATAATTAATTTGATCATGGCGTTGGAGAAGGCTAAAGAGATTGTGGCTTCTAATCCCGTCATCGTCTTCAGGTTTCTCTTTTGTTCTTTCTCTTATGAGTATTTTTTTTCCTAAGGATTTTTCCTGATTGCAAAAGTGGTTGGTATTTTTGTGTTCTTTACAACAAGAGTTACCGTCCATTCTGCCGTCCAAGTGAAGAGATTGTTGCTAAACAAGGAGTCAGTTTCAAGGCTATTGAATTGGACACTGAGAGTATGTAATATATGTTTCTGTGTTCTGTTGCTTGCAGATTTAGGTTTCGTAACAATTTCATTGTTTCTTCTTTTTCTTTTTTTTTTTTTATAGCCAATTGGTGAAATCTTGATTACTTTGTGGTTTTCGAATTTTGTAATTTAACTTGTTTGTGGATGTTTACGGAAAGATTTATTTTTTGATGCATGTTCTTGGTCTGATTCTTTAAGATAAGGAAAACTTTCAAAAGGAGAACTATAAGCATTACTTTCTTATCAATATTTGGAATTTCACAAGAGCAATTCATTCTAACATCTTTTACTATTTTGTTTAATTCATATGGTATATTGTTCTTCTTCATATTTGAGGACCTGTAAGTTTTATCGAATTATGACATATGATTGTTAACTAATAGAAAAAATTGTTAACATATCCACATCCTAATCCTCCCTCCCTCTCTCAAGAAGTTTATATAATGAGGTTTGTTTATATTGTTATTAACACCATTCTAGAATATGGGTTTTAGGCTAAAAATGTAGCAATAAAAAAAGGTTGGGCTTAGATATTTAACTCCTTACGCAAGATTCCAAGTGTTCCTTTTTTATGCAAGATACAACAACTTAGGATAAGTAATGCAAGATGAAGTTTGTTACTACTATACTAAAGTTTGGTACCTATTTTTGCAGGAAAGTTCGGCATAAAAATGTTGTTCAATTCATTGGGGCTTATACTGAACCTCCAAATCTCTGTAGTGTGACAGGTAAGTTGCGATAAGTGATAAGTAAATGGCTTCATATGTAACGTTTCACTTCTAGAAACTTTGTTTCTTACCTTTATAAAAAGTCATCTATGATTTGAAATGCCCTCTCGTCGTGGTTAGAATGTTTGAGTTGAATCATATTGCGTAGTGTCATTATGCTTTAAAATATTATGGCGTGTGAAAGATTAGTATCACTCACATGTGGATTGTTTGGTAGGAAGTTTTGTGGGATGATCCTTTGTGGGATGACTAGGTGATTGATTTAGGTGTACAAACTTTATGTTTTTGTTTACTTGTGAATTGATTTTCTTTAAAAATGTTCTTTAATCATACTCTAAAATAAGATTTTGTTTTCTTACTAGGTTTGGAAGAATCTATTGGAGCAATGAAGCCAACTTGGAGCAATTGATTGATATAAGATTTTTTGTATGATTTGTAGCAAAATCTTGATTCTAATGTACTAATTTTAGGCTTGTTGGTAGCTATAGATGTCAATGTTTATTCTTTTTGTATGTAAACTACCTTTTAACACAAAATGGTTATTAGTCAATGGGTATATGAATATTACATAGTGTATTATAGCGTATATATATTAAAGTGTCAACTCTTTCTTTCCATATGGGTGTGATGTATTGGAACATTATTGTCATTGAAATGGTTAGCGTAATAGCAAAGTAACAAGAAGAACAGGAAAAAAATGTAGTAATTGAGGAATATACAACAGAGAAAAAATGTCATAATATACGAATTCGTGACATTTTGTAACTGTCGTCAATAGCGATACAATGACGTTTGCTTTTACAAAAAACTGTCACGATTGACATATCCTTGACAGAGAAAAACTATCATAATATATGAATTCGTGACATTTTAGTAACTGTCGTCAATATCGAAAAGATGACATTTATTTTTATAAAAACTATTATGATTTGCATATCCTTGATAGATAAAAAATGTTATAATAAACGAATTTACGACATTTTTGTAACTCTCGTTAATATGCAAATGATGACAGTTATTTGTTGTCATAAAATAAAATATGACAGTTATTTGTTGTCATAAAATAGAAATTAATGACATTTATTTTCTGTCATGAAAAAACTTATTATGACAGTTTTTGAAAACTGTCATGGAAGGACTTTCCACAACAAGTGATACTATGACTGTAAATAACTGTCAAGAATTTTATTCGCGACAGAAAATAACTGTCATCCTAAACCATTTTTATTATAGTGATAATAAGGTTTTACCCTTTTTAATGCCAACACAAGGTACCAATTCTAGCCCTACTTAAAAGGAGAGATAAATCGAATCTAGATGTACCTCACCCAATTATTAGTTCATAATATATCTCATTTAAACTAATATCCATCAAAACTCATAAAAGTAACATTAAACATAACAATAACTTAGGAAAATTTATAGACAGATACATATATAAAAAATAAGAAGAAAAACTAGGGCTACAAATAAATAAATCAATTCAAGAGCCTTACAACGAAGGCATGCGAGGTATCCTGGGCTTTTTTGGTTTTGTTGGACCACCCTGCCGCATCATTTGCCTAAAGTATTATGATTATGAGTAACTATTAGGAGGGAGAAAATAGAAGTCCCGATTTCCAAAGACTAAATATTAAGTATCAAGTTCATGTACTAAAACTTGCAAGAAATATTTACATGAATCTTTTATAATTGCATTTAACTTGTAAGAATATTTTCTTTTATAGCCTTTGAAAAATATCAGAAGTGATTTACAAGAATTTAATATGATTGCATTTACCTTTTTATCATCAAAATCGTACAATTCATCAGCTACACTAATGTGAAATTTAATGCTTAATGTCAAAAAAGAAAAAAAACAGAAATTAATGCTGGAGAGACTAGAAAACAGCAAGAGCAAGAGATCGTAATTGCAAAACATCTCCTTAGTTAGCTAATGTGAAATTTTGATTCACAATCTAGAGGATGGAAGTTTCAATCACTAGTTGGATGAGCTCGCTCTCTTTCATACATCATATCATCAGCACTTTGGTTGCATTGAGGAGCATTTACTAATATTGCTATATACATGTTAAATATATATACCTTTTGTTTCAATACGTATGGTTTAAAGGTGAGAAGTTTGATCTTCATCTTGCTATGCACAGTCATACACAGCTATAAATTTACTCATATTAACATTATCATTGTTATAGACTTGACAACTTCAAATTTATCAATATAAAATATGTTTTAACTAAACGTACCTTGAGGTTCTTCCAACCCTAATAAAAAAATAGATAAGTTCAACACTTTAACAAATTTATATTGCATATTATGCGTCTCCAAATTCTTTATTATGCTCATTTTATATAACTCTATTGTACTTTGAGTTTTTATTATTAATAAAGAATTTTGCCTCCATTTCAAAAAAAAAAACAACACTTCTAGTTGATGAAATGAAAACATAAATACCAAAGAATGAAAAGAAAAAACTCCACGTAATCAACCAACAACTCAATCTAACAAACAAGAGATATCTTACAAAGTACAGAAACAATGAAAACTTACAAGAATCTTAGGTTGGCAAGACGTCCGAGTTCCTTTGGAAGTTTTCTTGATAATTTATTGATTTGAAGGCTAACCAAAATTTGATATAGATTAGATTTAAAAAAGGGGAATATGGTTGATACAAAGGTCTTGAAAACAAATATTTGGATTGGCTTACAAGGTATGCAATTGAGTTAGATTACCAACAGAAGGCGACAGTGTCCCTGACAATAAATTTTTCTCCAAATTCCGATGAGAAATTTAGAGAATCCCGGTTCACTTTACCGCATATATGTTGCAAGAAAATTTCCAATATAGGTTACATGAACACTCATGCTGCAATAGGAAATAAAAATGAACAAGAAACACCAAGCAAAGAATGAGGAAGGAAACAAACAGATAAGAGAGGGAAGTCAGTGTCCATAGCTCGAGAGGGATTACGTGTAACGCCCTAAAAAAAAAAAAAAGTAATAATAAAATAATATTATTTTATTATTAAATATTATTATTATATTATTATTATATTATTATTATTATTATTATTATTATAAATAAATAAATAAAAGGAGGGCAGCCCCCCTCTCTCCTTCCCCGCGTGCAGGCCCCCCCCTCCATTTTTTTTTCTTTTCTTTTCTCTTCTTCCTCTCCCACTGCCCTAGCCGCCGACCACCACCGCCGCCCTGCCCAGCCGCACCGCCGTCCAGCCCAGCCGCACCGCAGCCCCGTCGCACCGCCGCCGTCCGTCCGGTTCGCGAAGCCTTGCGCCGCTGCGTCCGACGCCGCCGTGACCCTTCATCCGCAAGCCGAAACCCCCCTTCTCAGATCTGTTCCGTGTTGCATCACTGTCCGACGAACCCAGCCGCACCCCGTCTGCCTCCGTCCGCAACGCCGATCGTCTCTGTCTCCCTCCAGCCGCGCGCAGCAGTCCGCCCGCCGTCTCTGGTATCGTTCGCAAGGCCGCCGGCGTGCACATCTTGCGAAGCCGGACGCGGATCCGAGCCGATCTGCCTCCATACGGCAAGAGGCCAGCCACCGTGCGTCTCCTTCCAGCCGCGGATTGGAAGCCGACCCATGCCCAAATTGATTTGCACAATGTTGCTTGCCCAAATCTTGTGTGTCGCGGCCGCTATGTCGTTGTAAATTTGTTGGGTAAGGATGAAATTGATGGATTTAAGAGGTTACATTGAAACTTCGATTAGTTGATGTTGTTTAAATTGGTTGTTTGGATGTTTGTTCTTGAAGGCGATATTGGAGATTTGAAGAATTTGGACTTTGAATTTTGCCATAAGCTTCGCCGGAGTTCATTTCTCCACTTCTTGGGTGAGTTGTGAGATGTACGCATGGGTGATTTGAATGGATGAAATTAATTAGAAGGATATTGATTTTATATTTGGTTATGTTTAGGAATCTAATTATTGGAACTTATTCGATTGAAGAACTTGCATAAACTTGAGGTAAGGGACTTTCTACTGGACTCAATAAATATTATTTGGATGTATTGGCTGCATAAATCGTACCGTTGTACTGAGTAGGGATAACAATTATGATGTGTATGTTTGAATGTGGACTTGTGGTTGAATGCATGCTAAGACTGTCTGGTTATGTATATGTACAAATATAAGGATGTG
>CM046883.1:10946620-10978465 GCA_025688845.1 Cucumis hystrix
CATGCTAAGACTGTCTGGTTATGTATATGTACAAATATAAGGATGTGGGCATGTCGGAATCTCGTAGACTTTACTTAGATAAAGTGTGGCTGAAATGGATAAATTGTTGCGTAAACCAAATGAAGGATATACAATTATGGTAGTGTTGTTATTTATGGAAGGGATATCATGGTTGCGCCGTTGTAGACTAAGGTGAATGTTATGGATATTTATGTTGATGACTGATGTATGGATATGTTGATGACTGACGTATGGATATGTTGATGACTGAGGTATGGATATGTTTTGATTGTCTCTGGGTGAAATTAGGATGATATGGTTGTTGAGGTTAAATTGGAAGCTTGATTTTTAAGATGTTTAGAATGGACTGAGGGGATAAATTATTAGTTTCCTAGTGGATAGTTACCCTGTGGGTGTCCTTCGGGATCATCCCCTTTATGTGCATCCTTCGGGAGCACTAGACTGATATGTGCATCCTTCGGGAGCACTAGACTGATATGTGCATCCTTCGGGAGCACTAGACTGTGACTGTGCAGGGTACACCATAGGATGCTAATAATTTATTGTTCCCCTAACGAGACCAGTAGCGGGTCTCTTACTGAGTATATTAATACTCACCCTTTTTATGTTTAACTTTTCAGGCAAAGGTAACATGAGGGGCAGACCGACGAGGGACAAGAAGGACTCGTGAATTTTGCCATAGGGGTCTGTCTTTAAACTGCTTCCGCTGACGGTTTGAAAAATATTTTGATTTAACTAAGTCTACAATAGTTAAATTTTTTTGTAAACAGACATTGTAAATTTTGTATTTTGGAAATAGGGCCCGATTAAATTTTCCTTCATTTTCTTACGGTTTCAACTGAATATTCTTATGTCTTTTGTCAACAAACGATTTTGGGTTAAATTGACGACTTAGACGGTCAGTCCGAAAAGTCCTGGTCGTCACATTACGCCAGCAACATCCAATCCTGAAACCTTCCTACAAAGTTATATAAACAAAACAAACAGAGAACTTGGATAAAAGAACAATGTAGGACATTGCATTCCCCTCATTTTAAAAGAGAAGCAATGTTCTAAAGCTGCAGTCACCAATTTCAGGCAATTCCAAAAGCAGCTTCCACATTTGAAACTGAAGTTAGTTTCAATTCTACCAGTCATATTAGCTCAATTCCAAATTTAGTTTGCTTTATTCAATAAGAACCTCCATCTCTCACCCCAATAACAAAAAAGTTTAAACTGCGCTATCCTATAAACAAAAACAGCCAAAGTTTTTCAAAATATGGAAAGTAGTGCATGTGCTAGTTCAATTAATCATTCCCTGTGCAATGTATAAAAACCATTAAAGAATTGGAAAAATCAATACTTGAGTCTAACAAACAAAGCAGAATATGGGAAAATGAAATACATGATTTGAAGAGAACAAAAGGGAGAGAATCTCGAGATACAGATGGGTTATGTGGCAAGTAGATTTATTGTTGTAGAAGCAATCGCATTTGATCAAAGGACTGTATGTTGAATCCTCGATGTTGTTGTTATCCTTAGCAGTCCCAGTGCAGAGGTTGCCGCTAATATTCCAACCCTGAAATTTTACCCCCTTTGTATTCCTAGGCGCGAATATATTCCATTGTCTAAATATGAAGTTCAGAGTTTCCTATGTGTACACAACATCATCATCCCTTAAAAATCCATTATCAAATCAAATATCAAATCAAACATATAGAAAAAGAAAATGCCAACATTACACTTACCACTCCTACATATACCCAAGAAATTCTCCTACTTTGTAACTTAATTTTTCTCCAAAATCTTTTGCCCATCTATGAAAAAACCAAAAAATAATCAACAAATGAACTTCAACACAAATAGCCATAAATTTTCTTCTTTAAAGGTATCACAAATTGATGTGGTATTTTGCAGGGAAAAACTTGTGCAAAAGAGCTTGAAATAATTAGGAACTTTTAATCATTTCCAACTCTTCTTCTCATATTTCAATAGTCAACTTATAAGCTATAACCACTATTTGTTGCATTCTAAGTAGCATAGGCCAACCATTTTTTACCAAAGTTAGAACCTTTTCTACTAAACTACAAAGGCACTAAGTACTAAACAAAAGAAAAGGTAAAAGTGGCAACCATTTCCCCCAAATGAGGATGAAAAAAGTTCAAGATCGATTCCTAAATGAAGACGAAAAAAAGTTCAAGATCGATTCCCAGAACCTGCAGAATGAACATGTAACGACTCAACTCTCCTACTAAATTGAAGTCATTACCATTTAAATAAATACACTATTTTTAAAAACAAGAAAGTACTAAAATTTAATGAAACATTTTAAAATTTTAGTTAAAATAAATAGTAAAACATATATAAAAAGAGAATGAAATAATTAAATAAATAATTAAAATAGATAATTAAAATACTAGTTTGGGGCCCAAAAATGTAAATAAAGAAAATACTTGAAATAAACAAGAGTCTAAAAAATTTCTAAATATAAATTATTGGAGTCTAAGTGCGGAAGGAAACTAGAACTATTCCCTATGGCGAACCACGGTCACTTCTTGTCATTCGCCAGCTTGCCTTTACATCTACCTTTACCTGTAAAAATAAAACATGTAAAAGAATAGTATAAATTTATACTCAGTAAGGGACCCACTATTAGTCTCACTATGTGTGTGTTAACATCCCATTAGAGTCCTATAATAAAATGTCTCATTGTATTGTGCTCTCGAATGCACGCTATCCAGTGGTCCCGTAGGGACACATCTGGGCTCTCGATAAACGACGGCTTCGTTGTGACGGACGACGAGCTGTGGCCGTGAACGAGGAGGAGACGAGATGGCTATGTGGTTCGACTTCACTTGTGCGTGAACGAAGAGAGAGACACGATGGGAAACGATGGAGAAGATGACCGGAGGAGGGTGGCGGCAGCGGCTAAGGTTTGCATGGTGAAGGGAGGAAGAAGATGAATTGCACGCACCCCTAGTGGGTATTAAATATATACAATATTGTTGTTGTTGTTGTTGTTGTTATTTAATTTCCCTAAATAACTTCTCTTCTCCTTTTTCTCTTCCTATTCCAATTAATTTCCTCTCTCTCTTCATTAACAACCCATTCCATCACCTTTAAACTTTTCCCTTTTTTTCTAAAAATATAATATACTTCCCTTAATAATGATATTATCCCATAAAACAATTATTCTTATTTCTCCATAACTTTAAATACACATATCAATAATTACTCATAATACTTCCAACTTTACAAATTTAATTCACCAACCAATCAATCCAAAAAATCAAAACTTTAACAATAGAATTCCAATTTCCAAAAGTAATCACATATCATTCCAAAACACTTAATTTCCACTATTTAAAACAATTTCACACATAACACCCAAAATTCAACATAATAAAAATCAAAATTAACTTAATAATTTTGAGGTGTCACAGAACACAAACGTCAATACTTCAATTACTTCACAACCCAACACAGGGAATTGAAGTGGAGAAGGAGAAACTTAAAATTAGCTGACTAAATGACCACATATATAATATTGAAACGAAACCTATATCATGTACTGCTTCTGTCAAGCACGTCGGACATAGGAAAAGTAACTCCACAAAAAACACACTAAAATAAATTTTACCCCCAAAAACCAACTCTAAGGAATTGGGCCAGGGATTCCATATACAAAAAGCCAAAACCATTCAAATCATAAGACTAAAACTTCCTAATTTGTAGACTTCACAACCACAAACCGTTCACCAAGAATAAATTTTAAAATCCTAAACAGAAGAAATGTTCTAAAAAGTTCAAAGTGTGCCACAAAGACATTTCAAGTCTCAGATAACTCAACTCCAACGACGTAGAGAAAAAAATCCCTAACATGAATATTGTGTTAGGTATTATACATTCGAAAAAAGCCTTCAATTTGGCTATAACAAACTGTCATTGAAACACATATTTCTTGTAGTGTTAATAAGCGAATGAGAACTGTCATGGAATCGATCAATGTGGTAATAAATGACTCCTCTAGAGGATGCACGAGATAATGACGATTTACCTTTTCCTACTCTTGACACTCGCACTTCCAGTTCAACCGAGAGTCAGGCTGAAGTTGCTTCTGTTAATGACTTAAGTGATAACTTGAGGGATGATGGGTCGGCAGATCATGTGTTGGATAACGAGCTCTCAATGGTCCATCAGTTGAAAGCATGAGTGACATATTCAAGGATGCCAAACAGCTTGTTTTTATGGCTAATTGGGTTGGAGTCCCATCTACTCATGTTCAGAAGAACCATCCTACTAGGTAGTATTATTGGAGAAATTCAAAGTGGGGCTACAACTCGTAAGAAGAAACGACTGGATTATGTCAAGATGATTACAAATGTTTGTTATACATCTCTTATTCAACCTACTAATGTTACATATGCTTTTAAAGATGAACTTTGGAATTCTGTCATGCAAGTCGAACTGGTTCATTTAAGAGAAATCAAGTATGGGAATTGGTGCATAGACTTGCTAATGCCAATGTTATTTGCACGAAGTAGATCTTCAAGAATAAAATAGCTAAGCATGGGACAGTCGTAGGGAATAAACCTAGACTTGTGGCTCAAGGTTAGTCTTAGATAGAAGGTATGGATTTTGGAGAAATTATTGCACCAATAGCCATAATGAAAAATATATGCTTACCGCTTGGCTTGGTATGTATTCGTAAGATCAAGCTCTTCTAAATGAATGTTAAGAGTGTGTGTTCCTTAATGGAAATCTGAATGAGGAGGTATTTGTGGCATAGCCCAAAAGCTTCATTAATCTTGTCCACCTACAACATGTGTACAGGCTACACAAAGCCCTATATGGGCTCAAGCAAGCCCTTAAAGCCTAGTATGATAGGCTGGCTGTATTTCTCTCTCAACAAGGCTATTCACGAGGAGGTGCAAATAAGACGTTTTTTATCAAGCAATCTAGTATGGACTTCATGGTTGCTCAAATCTATGTGGATGACATCATTTTGGAGTTCACTCTACTCTTTAGTCTAGAAGTGATAATCAGTCGGGCAGAGGCAGCTTATACAAAAACCGCTATCAAAAACTGACTTGATCGGTTTACAAGTGGACAAATTGACCATGACCACAACAGTTTGAACCGATTGATCGAACCACTGGTCGATTTCAGTCAGTTTAATTTTTCTCAACCTAGATGAAGAAATAAGTGAAATCTTGGGACTAATCTCAGTGTTTCCCGACCAAGATGAAGGAAGAAGTGAAATCCTAGGGCTAATCTCAGTATTTTCCAGTGGAGATGAAGAATAAAAAGCTTTAGAGATTGAGTTCTCGAACTAATCTCGATGCTTGTTCCATCAGGATGGAAGGCAGAAAAGTTAAGAGGCCTAGAACTCGGTCAATCACCGTAAAAGTCTCGGTGCAATTAAGACCCAAGATCAAATAACTAAAGGCAAAAGTCTTTCATCCTAGGACATCTCGGGGCAATGTGTGCCCGAGATCAAATAAAATAAAGGCAAAAAATTTTCATCCTTGGGCATCTCGATGTAATTAAGGACTAAGATCCAATAACTAAAGAAAGAATTATTTCATCTCAAGACATTTCGTGGCAATGTATGCTCGAGATTGAATGATAATATATATATATATATATATATATATATATATATAATATTTTTAAATTTCGGTCGGGTTCAGTTGGAGAAGATATAAATTCGATCGGTTTGGTTCGGTTTTTTGAAAAACTCTTCCTTAAATCAATCGTCCACCGCTTTTTCATAAAAAATGATCATTGAGTGTCGGTTCGTTTGATTTCGATTGTTTGAGTGTCGATGCTCACCCCCTACTTTAGTCATTGGTTTTGTTCAACAAATTCAGTTAAAGTTAGAAATGAGTATGGTTAGAAATTTGGCCTACTTCCTGGGTCTCCAAGTCTGATAATGTTGCAATGGCATCTTTCTGTCATAGGAGAAATATGCTTGGAATATGATAAAAAAAATTGATACGAAGAAATCTCAACCTAAGTGTACTCTTGCGGCCTCTCATGTCAAAATCTCAAAAGATTCATCCGCTGCTAGGGTAGATGAAAGTTTGTACAGGAATATGATTGGCGGGTCGCTATGTTTAACTACTAGCCATTTTGACATAGCTTGCGTTGTTGGTGTTTGTGCTCATTATCGATATGCTTCTCATATGTCTCATCTTCATTCTATTAAGAGAATTCTGAAGTATGTCCTTGGCACATCTGAGTATGGTCTCTAGTATTCGTTTGATACCAACTCTACACGTGTTGGATACTGTGATATTGATTGGATTGGATGTTCAAAAGATATAGTAAAAGAACGTTAGGGGGTTGTTTCTTCTTGGGGAATGATCTTATAGCTTGGTTCAATAAGAAACAAAATTGGGTCTCTTTGTCCACTGTCGAAGCAGAATATATTGTCCCTGGGAGTAGATGTACGTAGTTGATTTGGATGAAGCAAATGTTATCTGAATATGGAATTCTTTAGAGTGTTATGCTTTTATATTGTAATAATATGAGTGCTATAAATATTTCTGAAAATCTTGTTCAACACAGTAGAACCAAGAACATAGATATACAACACCATTTTATTCGGGAACTTGTTGAGAGCAAGATCATCGGTTGGAGCATGTTCACAGTCCAATTCAACTCTCTGATATTCTCACGAAGCGCTTGGATGTTGCTACTTTCGAATCTCTTCGAGCTGGGCTTGGTGTTTGTTGTTGTACCTAATAGCAATTACGGTCTATAAGTGAGTTCCTTGATTTTTTTTTATTTTGTTTGTTATTAACTACGTATCTGACATGTTGGGCTTAAACAGTTACCTGACATGTTGGGCTTAAACTTTTGAATCTCTTCGAGTTAGGCTTGGTGTTTGTTGTTGTACCTAATAGCAATTACGGTTTATAAGTGAGTTCTTTGATTTTTTTTTTTTTTTTTTTTTTTGTTATTAACTACGTATCTGACATGTTAGGCTTAAACAGTTACTCGACCAGCAAGGCATTTAAGGGGAAAATATATTCAAAATCTTGAGTTTAAATGTTTGGAGTGCCCACTTCCTGATCACAATATGCGCCCTTGTTATTCTATCAAGTTTCTTTGTTGGTTGTGTGTTGCTTTGCCTGCCTTATGTTCTTGTTGTTCAGGATGGTTGCTAATCATAAAGGGAAGTATCAATCTACCAGTTTGGTTCCCTCATCTTTCTTTTCGAGTCAGTCTATAGGTCTTGATGGTTTCTTTGAGCTTTCGTCTGTTTGCTTTGATAGTGCATCATCTTCTCCATCTAAGTGTCATAAGGTGATTCCACAGGGTCGTCTAAGAATGCGCAAGATTGGTCATGTTTCTTCATAGCCAAACCTTAATCTCCTTCGACCATACATGATGAGCGTTCATCTGCCCAGGTCTCTATGTCTCCTTCTTCTTGAGGGCCTGCTTTAGATGCTCGTGGATAAGGTGGGTCTGGCTACTCTCCAGATGATCCTCCAGTTACTGTCTCTAGTGTGTTCATGAAGTCCCCTGCGCAAGATTCTGCTTCAGAGTTTGCTACCAATTGTCTTGATCCTCAGGTGCCTCATGTTGAGCCTCGTGAGACCTCTTTTATTCCTCATCCTAGCCCTGATGCTTCTAATGTTGTCTCTGATTCTTCTGATGAGGATCATGTTGCTATTGTCCGTTTGATGCATTGAACTCGTAGGGTTTTTGCTACCTCCCTTCTTCGCTCTACACGACTAGTGCCTTTCCTCATGTTTCTACATTTATCGAGGGGGTCCCTGCTCATGCTTATGAATCTGCTTTGACTAGTGCTTCTGCTCCTACCAAGGGGGTTTCTACTCTAGCTAATGCTTCTGTTCCTCTATCGGTTCAGCCTCCGCATGTCTTTTCATACTGAAGATAGGGTGCTTAAATGAAAGTATGTTGTCAAAGGATGTATTGTTGATGAGGTGAACATTTTTTATCATTCATGTTTGGCCATCATTGAATCAATTCAGCGTGCTAATTAACTAAGATTGTTTCTTCTATTGAGTTATTTTTCCTTGGTTGATTTGTGAACTTATTGTCAATCTACCTTTTGGGTTTGGCGATCCTAGTGCTTCTAAGTTTAGGAAGGTGCATGTTCGTTGTTTGTGTTTCAATACTTGTCCCATTATTATCCATTATTTCTTTGAGGCCAGTTTACCTTCTGATGTCTCTATCTCTTTCCCTTCTCTTAAGATGTTAGCTTCAGAGTTAACTAGAGGTTTTGTGCATGTGTGACCTGCTGATGGTCAAGTTCCTGTTATTTCCTTAAGTGTTAAATATGTTATTCTTCACAAAATTGGCATCTCTAATTGGTATCCTCCCACACTTTGGCTAATTTGATTTATCTCATTGGCACTAGCTCTTATATGGATGTTGGTCAGTTTGTGTTCAACCATCTTCTCTGACATGTCGAGACGTTTGGAGTCAAAATTCCCATTTGTTTTAGTCTTGTCTGGAGTTATGCTTGCCCAAGATCCTTGTATCTTGACTGAACATGATGGTTCTGGTTCTGCCCCCAAGACTCACTCTCCGCTAGCGATTATCTCAAAGCTCTCATGTCCTTCACATTGCTCACAATATTTGTCCTCCATGAGGTGTTGGACCTTCCTATTTGTGTTCATATGCTGAATGATGGGGTGTTACTCCCTCTTGCTTTGACTACTAGTATTCTCATCTTCCATCCAAAGAGTTGCGCTCTCTCAGTGGTGTCATCCAATCTCTAGGTAGTGCGATTCATAGTTTGACTGAGTGGCATACTATAGTTGATCTGTCACTTCAATCTCTCACTCTGCTTCTTCCACCAAATGAGGATGGTTCATTTAGTCAAGCTACGTCGTCCTAAGTTTATTTTTCTTGCAAGCAAAGGAGAGTATCTTATATTTTGGGTTGTTGTGTATCTTAAGCTACTTTGTATTTGTCCTATTTTGGTTTGGAGTGTTGTCTTTTGTTAGTTTCTGTTTTTTTTTTTTTTTTCTTATTTTGGTTTGGTTGGTTGTTAGCTTATTTGTGCTTGATGATTTTGCTTACATAGATAAATAAATAAAAAATTGTGTTCTCAAAGAGGAGTTTGTTATTGTTTATTCTAAGAAAACTTCAATGCCCCAAATAGCCCTAGCATCTTCCTCTTCATTTTTCCTATTTTCTTTCCGTATGTTATTCGATTTGATGAGTAGTCTTTCTTCAAACAAATCTTCATCATAGTCAAAAATCTTTCATCAATGTTCTTTCTCATATGATAGTGTCTACCAATAGTAGATCCAATATTTTATGTTGAGAGGAGCACAAATTTGTATACATGTAACTCGTGGTGTGGATTACAATGGCAAAAATTTATACAAATCTAAAAGTTTTATATTTACTAAACCTCAAAACTTAGTGTAATAGATTCATAAATCTAGATTTTTGTGTCTAATGAATTCCCAAAAATATCAACTTTGCATATCCAATGCAGTCTCTCACATAGAAGAAATTTTTTAAAATTAAATGCTATACTACATATTAAATTTAACTTTGTCTGGCTCCCATACAGACAATTGGATAACTGATAACTCTTTAAATTAATATAATAACTACAAGATTGAAAAATTAATGTCCAGTTAGACTCAAAAGTTGACTTTTGTCTCATGAATCATTTTAAAATAATTTTGATATTTTCTAGATCTATATGGAATTTAAAATTTAAAAATTTATCATCCTATAAAACTTATCAAACCTATCAAAGGCAAAAATTGAAAGTTCATTAAGAAAAAGACATTGTGCCACTTTGAACCACTAAAAGAAACGAATACCTTAAACCCTTAATAGAATTCCCTTAGTGTTTCTCTGAAGTCGTTTAAATTAGACTCCAACGTTGTTAACTCAACATATTGGTATTAGAGCAAGAAAGCATACAACCAAAATTCAGATTCTCTTGATCTTGTTTATTGAATAAATGGTTATCATAAAAATTTGATTGACAAAGGAGACTTTTCATTCTATGGGAAACACAAATAAAAAAAGATTATTGGTCAACAAGAAGTTAGAAAGGCACACTTTCAGATCCTTTAAAGCTTCCTTTTCAATGACTAGTTTGAAGAAGAAGAAAAACGATGAAGAGTGCAACTTACATTTCCATAATCCTCAATCTAAGTGATAATGTACTTAGAGAGGGTCATTGATAAGGATACAATATCATATGAAATATGAGGATAAATTATTTTTTTCAAGAAATCTACCTAATTGGGAGCATACTTGAAGGAGAACTTTATCGATAAAACAGATGTAAAGAAGTCCTCGACCAGCATCCTAAGTGAATTCAAGAAACTATTGACAAAATTCTAAAGCTTAGGGTGATAAAATAGGTGAAAGAAAATGTATCATTCATCCACTTAAAAAATAGAAGATTACAACTTATGGAGTAGTCTCAATAGTTAAACAAAGAAACTTGATCAGCTTCAATCACAAAAGAAGAAGCAGAGTACTGTTTTTTTAAAGGTAAATTCAAGAATAATTAGAATTTAAAAAAAAAAAAAACCACAAGGATAAATAACAAATGAAATGAATTTTCTTTCACAAGGAAGGGCATCAGGGCATATGAGACATGTTTCTCTCTTTTTGAAAAAGAAGCAAATCAGACGAATAAAATGGTGAAACAAGCAACAGTTAGGTCTCAGGTGAGTGACCAATACCCTCTCATCTACTCAGACGCATACACTACAAGAAATATGGCCTTCAATCTTCAATCAAAAAATGAGATTATATCTAGGTGTACAATGTCAAACAACTGGCCGACATGGAAGATGATGTAATTAAAGATATACAATGTCGTCAACTTTTATGTCATTTTTCAACCAACATTATAGTTTATTTTAATGTCGGTTGTTGTTGACATCAAACACATTTGCCAACACGTTCTTCAATGTCGGTCACCTGACCAACATTAAATGAGTTCGTTCAATATTAAAGATATGGACTAAATTTCTTTCCATCAATAGTTGTCCGATATGAAATGTGATACATGGCATGTTTTAAAATATTTCATCCATTTTTAATGTATATATACACATATATAATGGAGCTTAAAGATCTCACATGGCAAAGATGCAATGTTGCCTTTTGTGGTGCTTCTGTAAAGGACGTCATGTGTAGCCTCTGATGCACCCTTATTTGAGGAGTTTTCTTTCTTTTCATCCCTCTTTTTCATGTTTGTCTGGTTTTGAATGTATTAACTTTCAAATGTTGCTCTCTTTCTCAAATCCTGAAAAACACTAGCAAATGACATCAAAATCTAATAAAATCAAGAACCATATCATAAATATAAGGCAAATAACCCCCTGTTTAGATATGTTTCATTCCATTCAGTTAGTTTACGTGAATTTTGAAATGAGGTATTTGTTGATGAACAGGCATGAGGCAGAGTTTCTTGGAGTGGACATATTTGTATGCACAGCAGACCCTAAGATGGAACCATTACTTTGGTCATGAGTACCGTGTTATCTGTCATGGCATACGGCTAATCCGCCAAAGAAGCTCCACATGTACCTACCTCACGATGCAGGCTCCGAGCTAACTACCTACTATGCTCTCGTAGAGGCCTCTAAATTTGTGAGGCATTGGATACAATTTTGCAAGAAGTTTAACATCCAACAAAAGTCACCTACATGTCACGTGGTTAGGGTTCTCAACTAACCAACCGTGCGGCACTTGACTTGACTATATCGTCCTCGTAGCCAAGTAAGCCTTTAGAGAAGTTATTGCACCAAGCACTATGAATACACAACAAGAGGTTTGGCAGCGGAAGATGTTTAGTGCAACAAAGGCACCTAGAAAACTCAAAGGATTTGAAACACCCCAACCTTCTTAGAAGGTTGAGATCATTACTATTTAAATAAAATGTAGTTTTTTTTTTTTTTTTTTTTTTAAAAGGCAAATTAGTTTTATAAGTTTTGAGAAATATTTAAATAAATAAGTAGTGAGAATAATAAAATAAAATACTGATTTGGGCCCATAAAAATAAAAGAAATACTTTTAAAATAATTAAAGTTCTAAAGTTCTAAAAAGAATAATTCTTGAATCATAAATGCGGAAAAACTGAACTATTCCCTATGGCGAACCACGGTCACTTCTTGTCATTCGCCAACTTGCCCTTGCCTTTATCTTTACCTGAAAATTTAAACATTTGAGAGAATGAGTATATAAAATTATACTCAGTAAGAGACCCGTACTTAGTCTCCCTATGTGTTGTTAGTCTCTTGCTAGAGTCCTGCAATAAGGTACCACGCTCTATGGTGCTCCCGAACGCACGCTATCCAGTAGTCCCACCGGGACTGAACTGGGCTCTCAGTGATCCCGAAGGAGTCACCCTAAAGGAGAGTCGGGCTGTAAGGATCCCGTCGAATCACGTCTCAGTAATACTCAAACATATATATGGGAGGGCCTTAATGGACCCTTCGTGGTACGACTCTAACCAGCAGACCAACAGAACACTATAGGCTATACATGCTCATCATAAAATCAACATTCAACTCAACATACACAATCTCATAGATACATATAATCACATCATGCATCAATAATATGCATCTCAGGCAAAAAGGGAAAAATTCTCTTACTTGAAGATCCGCTAAAAATAATTCACTGGTTGACAGTCAATTCCTCCCAGTACTCAATCCCGAAGATTAGGGTTGAATCCAACACAACCCTTAGTGAAACAATTCACAGTCTCAGTTCCTCCAACTATATTCGTTCCTTCAAGGAAACATAGATCCACCTAAATCCATAATCTTTATTTATTCAGAATAGAATAGGCAATTAATGGGAGTACCATCTCAATCGATAATAGTTCAACTCACCAAAGTGACTCCACAACAAGGAATGGCTTGAACCAAATGAAATCAGCTCAAGTGGCTTGATGAAGAGACTCGGCTCGGACCTTGAGGCTTTACGGCTTACGTACGGACGAAGACGGCCCGCGCGGCTTGGTGAAAACGGACGCTGGCGGCTGGACGCGTGCGGCTCGGTGAAGACGGACGAGTGGACCCGTGCGGCTGGACGCTGGCGGCCGGAACCCGTGCGGCTAGACGCTGGCGGCTGGAAGCGTGCGGCTGGCCGACTGAGACGTGAGGCGAACGACTTCGTCCGACGACCGTCGTCGTGGTGGTGTTCGCGGTGGCTAGGGTTTCTTTGTGACGGCTAGGGTTTCTTTGTGAGGAAGAAGATGAATTGTAACTATGGCAAGCATTCCGAGGGTGTATTTAATATGAAAAATACTAATAATAATAATAACATTAATACCATTATTATTATTATTATCTAATTTTCCCCAAATAACTCCTCTTTTCCTTCATCTCTTCCTATTCCTATTTAATTTTCCCTCTTTCCTCATTAATATCCCTTATAACATATCTTTCCTTAATAATTAATAATGATAACAATAGTATTACCAATTTTCAACCATTAACCCCACATCTTTCCAAAATACTTTATTTTCCACAAAAATTAAAACCATCTCACAAAATAACACCCAAAATTAATAAAATGATAACGAAATATCTTGAAAATTTTGGGGTGTTACAATATTCTCTCCTTTGAAGATCTTTCGTCCTCGAAAGTCTTTTTTTTTTTTTTAATCCTCAAATAACTCAGGATAATGAGCTCTCATGTCGTCCTCTCTCTCCCAAGTAGCTTCCTCAACCTCGTGGTTTCGCCATAAAACCTTAACCAAAGGAATTCCTCTGTTACGAAGCAGTTTAATCTCCCTTGCCAGAATCTCAACTGGCTGCTCCTCATAGCTCAAGTCCTCATTAATTAGCAATGGCTCATAATCAACTATATGTGAGGGATCTGCTACGTACTTCCTTAGCATGGAGACATGGAACACATCGTGAACTGCAGATAACAAAGGAGACAAAGCCAAACGATAAGCTGCGGGGCCAATTCTTTCAAGAATCTCAAACGGCCCTACAAAACGTGGACTCAACTTTCCCTTCTTCTCAAATCTCAGAACACCCTTCATAGGTGCTACCTTCAGAAACACCATGTCCCCCACATCAAATTCAAGATTCCTACGTCGTTTATCAGCATAACTCTTCTGTCTGCTTTGTGCTGTCAACATGCGAGCCCTAATCTTCTGTATGGCTTCGTTGGTGGTCTGAACTATTTTAGGACCTAACATCCGCTGCTCACCAACTTCACCCCAACATGTGGGGGATCTACAACTCTTACCGTATAGTGCTTCAAACGGCGCCATGCCAATGGTAGCCTGGTAGCTATTATTATAGGCGAACTCCATCAAATGCAAATGGGAGTCCCAACTCCCTGAGAACTCCAACACACAAGCTCGCAGCATATCCTCCAGAGAGCTTTTATTAGAGATTTCGAGGATCTTTGAGGATTTGGAGGATTTAGTACAAATGAACCCATTTGGGGTATTTATAGAGGCTACACAACAGACTTACTAGCCTACAACCGCCTTACAAGGTCGGCAAAATTATTTTAGAAGAGTCCCGAGCGTGCAAGACACTATATGCACGTCACTGGGCATTTTTGGGTGGTTCTAGAGCCTTATGAGGGCATCTGGCCCGCGTGCGGGCCTTTTAGAGCCTTCCACACGCGCGCGCACGTGTGTCCGTCTTCGCGCGCGCTGGGCTCGCGCCTTCACGATTCATCTGGAAGCTTCTCGGCGCTTCTGGGCTTGGGGCGTGCAAAATTATTCTAGCCGCTTCGCCTCTTCTGGATCTATGATGTTGCTGATTGCACCTGTATCCAGCAATGCTAAGGCAGCCTGGTCATTGAGTGTGGCGTCCACGTACAATAAACCTCTCTCCGTGGGTTCTTTTGATGAAGGGCCCGTTTTCATGGCATCGAGGTATTTCATCCCTCCCAAGTGTGCCTCTTTGGGTGCTTCTTCCTCTCCTTGTGGATTGGCTAATAATGCACTTAACATTTTCTTTTGTGGACAATCTTTTGCCCAATGTGGACCATTGCAGAGAAAACAAGGTCTAGGAGTTTTGAGAGATGTACCTTTCCTCTCTTTCGTGGCCTTCCCGTGCCTTCCACTATCCTTGTGGCTTTCCCTCGCTTTATGAACATGTTCCCTTCTTGACTTCGACACTTCTCCTTCATTTTCGTTGGTTCTCTTCTCCTTGGACCGATAATCCGTGAGCGTCTCTACGGAGACAATGGCATCATCGAGGTTCTGCACATCCTGTCGATCGAGCTCAAGTCTCGCCCAATCTTTGATACCATCTCTGAAATGAAAGAGTGCGTCTTTACGGACATGCCATCGATCTCCAACATGAGGGTTGTGAATTCTTTCACGTACTCGGGAATGCTTCCGGTCTGTCTCAACCGTGTGGGTTTACCACGGGCCTCCATCTCTGCATTATGTGAGACAAAGTGTTTTCGAAGCTCACCTTTGAATTGCTTCCACGTTCGCAAGATGCTTCGGTCCTTCTCTCGTTCCGCATGCTTCCTACTCCACCAAAGTTGTGCCACTTCCGTAGAAAATTTGGGGCATTGGCAATTTTGGCACCATCGTCGACGATTCCTAGGGCCTCGTAGTATTGCTCAAGGCCGAATAGGAAGTTCTCCACCATCGTGGCATTCCTCATGCCGTTATACATATCAAGCTTTGGCACTTTTATATGATGAGTGCTAGCCATGGTATGCGATGTGCTAGTGCGTGCCTTCGCGATTCTTCTGGAAGCTTCTCAGCGCTTCTGGGCGTGGGAAGTGCGGATGCAAGGACACGTGCACATGGCCGCATACATGCTGGGGCGCTCACGCATGGTGCCTCGTGTCACAATCGTAGAGTTTCAACCTCGAGACTGACGATTGTGCGGCACTTGTTCTAACTCTGCGAACAAGTCAGTCGATCAAAATCAGAAAGTTGTGGGTAACGTCGACGTATGTCGTAACCTTCCTTGGCGTTCTTGGGAAATTTGTTTATAAAACGCGGGAAAGAAAGAAATACATTGAAATAGACGTTACAATAAGCATTAAAGACTGTCAATTGCAAGGGAAAAGGGTTGCTTGCAAAGAGTACAACTATTGCTTGGGCGGGGATTCAACTGGTATGTCTCCCCTATAGTACATTTTGAACATTTTCATCTCTGGTAGGCTTGCATATGAAAATGTCGAAACGTCACACCCAAGCTTTTTGACTTAAAAAGAAAGCCAACTACCTAAACTAGTTATGCAACATAAAGATAACATAAACTGAGGGTATTCGGAGCATATAACCATAGGTAAACACACCTTGGAAAAATATGACCTTGGCAAACTCCCCCACTTAAACAGTTGACGTCCCCGTCGACTAGCAAAGCTGGAATCCTTCGATCTTGTGCTTCCACGCTTCAAGGTCTTTGGTACGTCTTCCATGTGCTTCTTCCATGAGGAGGCTCTTCCACTTCGCCATGAACTTGTGTATCCTCCCCGTGGGTCTTCTTCTTCTTTTTCTCGCTTCTTTAGCAAGGACTTCTTCAACTTCTGCTTGTCCCTCGTGTCTTCTCACAAGGTGGTGATCTTGGTGTCTTCATAACCGAGTCAGTTTCAGGTCGCCGTTTGACAATGACTCGGTCTCTCACACGAAAATCTAAGGGGCGATATCTGTTATCCACCCACTTTTCCTGCCGCTTCAAGGCTTCCCCTCGACCGACCCGAACGATGTCGTCTGGCTTCTTTTTCCACCTCTTGGTACTGTTGCGAGCCTGTGGATTCTTATCAACACATGAGGGATCAATAGGGCGCAACTGTACAGAAAGTCTGCCACAAACAATCCCAAACTGGCTTTTATCCGTTGACGAACTCGTCGTAGCATTAACACAAATTTGGGTAAGCTTCCACAACTGAATCCCATTCTTTTGTTCCACCTGACTGGTTCAGCCAAACCCACACCAACTTCCGTGACAGAGTTTTTCTGGAAGGTTCTCTTGACTCGTCCCGTATTGGGCCATCAACTTGACGTGCTCGTATACGAGTCACCATGCACGGAATCACATGATCCTTTCTCTGATTAAGGGCATCAGCTGCCCGATTACTCGTTCCTTTCTTAGGTTTCGACTCAAAGTCAAGTTCGAGCAAGTCTCTCTGCCTCTTTGCTTGGCTCAAAGCCCATTTCGGCTGAGTATCAAAGCGGTTGGTCACAATGTTGTTCGTCTCTCTTACATATGTAGATCCTTGGAAATGTTGTCTCCCATCCTTCAGACCATGTATCGTGGCAAGCGTTCCTTCCCCAAACATCGTATAACTACCTTCTGCGGTATTTTGTTTCTGACTCTCAGCTGCGACAGGGTGTCCATTCTGTACTAGGACGCCACCCGACGCATGATTAGATGCCTTAGCGTAAGCTTCAACAGGTTGAGTCCCACTCACGGACCCAAAAGTTGGCCCTCTCTTCGGGGCTTGCTTCAGGACACGGTTGTTGACACACAACTGTCCATTCTCTTCCTTCCGTAAGAAGGCTTGAGATTCATACGGAGCTTTTGCAGGTCTAGTGAATCATGCACTCAACAATCTCCTTGATTGTCTCCTGAGTCCAATTGACTCTGACTGCGCCATACGAGAATTATTCTTCGTAGGCAATTCTGACATGGGCAAACTATCACGTTTCCCATCACAACACCTCTCTACGACACACCTTGTGTCTTCTCGAACACGGCCCTCTCTCCATTGCATGGCCGAGATCATTCTCAGTCCTTTGGGTTGCCAAAGGTCTGTCTGCACAACAGTGGGGGTAGACCCCGTGATCACCATACATCTAGCTACGGGCATCATGATCACTTGATGTTCGAGAAGGAATTCCATTCCGAGAACTACATCAAAGTCATCCATGCCTACAACTACGAAATCAACAAAACTGCTCCATCCTCCCAACTGTATCACTGCTCGTTTCACTACTCCAACGATGGGTAGAGCTGTAGAATTCACGACCTTCATTTTTCCCGTATCCTTCTTCCAATGAAGGTTTAGTCGTCTGGCTTCGGCCACCGTTATAAAATTATGAGTTGCACCGAAGTCAACCATAGTGCTCCTTGCATGCTTTCGGTTAATCCAGGTGTCAACATATATCAGGTCCCCTTTCATACGTCCACTTGTCTCCCCTGCTTTCTTCTGAAAGGACTACAAGAGTCTTATGGCTCCCACTCTGACATTTTGAACTTCCTACACTTCCCCATCTTCCTTCTCTGGTTGACTCAACTTGTCATCTGAGTCTGCAGCCAAAGAGGCCTGAAAGGCATAGAAGGTCGATTTAATCGGACATTCCCTTGCCCGATGTGGCCCGTTACATATGTAGCAACTGATAGGAATATGGGATGCCCTCTGATCATTGGGTCTTCACCAGGTGTTCCCCGTATTTGACTAGGAAGGTTTGCGGTCTCTACCTGGACTTCTATTTCCACTGACAACTTCAAGAGAATTCGGTCGGTTGTTTCTGTCTCTTTCGGGTGAAGAGCTTTGATGACGTCTCGTCTCTTGAGCATCACCAGACAGATCAAACAAACACTCAGCTATTGCATAGGCCGATGCGAGGTCTTGAACTCTCTGCTCGTATAGCTTAGTTCTTGCCCACGGCTTCAGCCCTTCAACAAAACTAAAGATTTTGTCCTTTCGGTCATGTCAGATATGTCCAACATCAGCCCCTCAAATTGCTTCACATACTCCCGAATGGTTCTAGTGTGCTTTAATTCCTGCAGTTTTCGTCGAGCCAGAATTTCAACATTCTCGGGGGAAAACTACGAACGAAGTACTCTCTTTAAGCTGTCCCAAGTGTCTATTACGCAACGCCCTTCCTGAATGTCAACATATCAGGACCTCCACCATAACTTTACATCTTCAGATAGATGCATGGTCACCAATGTCACTTTGGCTTCTTCCGTAACGGTGTTCGTGGCTTTAAAATTGTAACACCCCAAAATTATTTTAAGTGATTTTGATTTTGGGAGTTATTTTGTGAAAAAAATTGGCAATACTATTATTATCATTATTATAATTATTAAGGAGATATGTAAAAGAGGTGATATAGGGGTTATTAATGAAGAGAGAGGGAAAAATTAAATGGGAATAGGAAGAGATGAAGGAAAAGAGGAGTTATTTGGGGGAAATTAAATAATAATAATAATGGTATTAATGTTATTATTATTATTGGTATTTTACATATTTAAATACACCCTCGGGATGCTTGTTATAGTTACAATTCATCTTCTTCCTCACAAAGAACCCTAGCCGTCGCAAGGAATCTCTACCGTTCTCATCTTCGACCGTCCCTTCCGCCGGCAGCCGCACGTCGAATGACACCACAGCTGCAGCCGCACGTCTTCTTCGAGTTGCAAGCCGGCAGCCGCACGTCTTCTCCTCATCATCGAAGCCAGCCGCAAGGGTCCACGCTCCAGCCGCACGGGTCCAGCCGCTAGCGTCCGGCTTCACCAAGCCGCGTGAGCTGCCGTTGAGATCCGTCCGCGTTTTCCCTTCACCGAGCCGAGAGCCGTGTCCGTCAGTCCGAGCCGTTCCTTGTTTTGGGTCCCTTTGGTGAGTTTTGGCTATTGTTGATTGTGATGGTACTCCCATTAATTGCCTATTTTGTTCCAAATGAATTAAGTTATGGATTTAAGTGGATCTATGTTTTCTTGAAGGAACGAATATATTGGAGGAACTGAGATTGTGAATTGTTCCACTTAGGGTTGTGTTGGATTCAACCCTAATCTTGGGGTAAGCCTTGATAAGTTCGGTTGCTTAATTAAACAGTAGGGTGATGGTTGACAAGATTATTAATGTTAGTTTTGTTTGTGTTTAGGACTGAGTATTGTGAGGAATTGACTGCCAACCTGTGAATTATTTAGTAGATCTCCTGGTAAGAGGATTTTCCCCATATTGCCTGAGATGCATATTATTGATGCATAATGTGATTATATGTATGTATGTTGAGCTGAATGGTAATTCTGTGCTGAGCATGTATAGCCTATAGTGTTCTGTTGGTCTGCTGGTTAGAGTCGTACCACGAGGGGTCCATTAAGGTCCTCCCATATATATGTTTGAATATTACAGAGACGTGATTCGACGGGATCACTTACAACCTGACTCTCCTTTAGGGTGATTCCTTCGGGTTCACCGAGAGCCCAGTTCAGTCCCGGTGGGACTACTGGATAGTGTGCATTCGGGAGCACCATAGAGCGTGGTACTTTATTACAGGACTCTAACAAAGGGACTAACAACACATAGGGAGACTAAGTATGGGTCTCTTACTGAGTATAACTTTATATACTCATCCTCTCTAATGTTTAATTTTCAGGTAAAGGTAAAGGCAAGGGCAAGCTGGCGAATGACAAGAAGTGATCGTGGTTCGCCATAGGGAATATTTCAGTTTTTCCGCATTTATGTTTCAAGAACTATTTTTAGAATTTCAGAACTTGAATTATTTTAAAGTATTTTCTTTATTTTAAGGGCCCGAACTAGTATTTTGTTTTACCACTTTAGTTACTTATTTTCTTATTATTTAAATTTTTCTCAACTTATAAATTAATTTTCCTTTTCAAAAAAAAAAAAAAAAAAAAAAACTACATTTATTTAAATATTAATGACTTCAACTTATAGGAAAGTTGGGTTGTTACAAAAATACTGCACAATGTCGAAAATGAAGCTTTCCAGTGCCTTTGAATCTCTTACCCCACAGAAGGGCTTGGGCTTTGGGATCTTTATCTTCCCAACTGTAATTGCTCCTCCAGTTGGAGCTTGATTTGCCAACGCTCGCATTGTAAGGTTCACCTTCGTGTTCACCTCTGCGATTTCATTTCTAACGACATCCAAGGTGGCTCGAAAATCCTCTGTCATGTCGTTTATCATTTCCATCATATCCTTCTAGGAGTTACCTAGTTCCATAACTCGTTCCTCCATTCGGGCAGCAGAGCCCGACGAACTGTCCCCACACTCGTAGGTAACATTTTCAGTTCTCATGATTTGCGACTCTAACGTGTCAACTCTAGCCAACAAATCTTGTATGGGTAATCCGTCAAGACGATCGGACACCGCATCAATGGCATCAGCTTTCTTGGAAACTTCCTCAAGTCGCTTCTCAAGAAATCGGATGGAATCAGGAACTTCCATCAGGTGGAGCATCTGCTCTTCGATCCCTACCAATCATTCATCATGGATCTTACCCGTTCGTTTTGCAGCCGACATCTTCTGTCTCAACTGTCACTCAACCAATTTGGTTCTGATACCATTTGTCACAATCGTAGCATTTCAACCTCGAGACGGACGATTGTGCGGCACTTGTTCAACTCGACGAACAAGTCAACCGATCAAAATCCGAAAGTTGTGGGTAACGTCAACGTATGTCGTAACCTTCCTTGGCGTTCTTGGGAAATTTGTTTATAAAACGCGGGAAAAAAAGAAATACATTGAAATAGACGTTACAATAAGCATTAAAGACTGTCAATTGCAAGGAAAAAGGGTTGCTTGCAAAGAGTACAACTAATGCTTGGGCGGGGATTCAACTGGTATACCTCCCCTATAGTACATTTTAAACAATTTCAGCTCTGGTAGGCTTGTATATGAAAATGCCGAAACGTCACACCCAAGCTTTATGACTTAAAAAGAAAGGCAACTACCTAAACTAGTTATGCAACATAAAGATAAGATAAACTGGGGGTATTTGGAGCATATAACCATAGGTAAACACACCTTGGAAAAATGTGACCCTGACACCGCGCGCGCCATGCCGTGTTCGGCATGGACGGCCGTCTGGTGGGCGTGGGTGCCTTTGTGCGAGCCTGGTGGGCTGGCCGCCATGCCATGTGCATCTGTCCATGCACATGGGCTGTCTGGATGGCGTTGGTACCTAACACATGTCTGATGGTTGTGTCTATTAGGTGTGCGTCCGTACAAGCACATGGGGCTGTAGTGGGCACGTGTCGCGACATGCATGAGGGGCTCGTAGGCTGCCTTCCGTGGGCACATGCCAATGTCATGGGCATGTGTTGTGGGCACATGTGGGCTATCACATGGTTGTGTTGGGCTATTGTTCGAGTGTGCTTGGCTCCTCCTTGGCTTTGCTTTGGAAGTCTTATAGCACGATTTAGCGCAAAAAGTGGAGCTGTTTCGCGGGACGTGACATACAGCTTACTTTTCCTCACAGTCTAATCATCAGAGCAAAGAAGTGGTCTTTATTCAGGTTATTAATGATCTAATAGGAATTTCATATTTTACATATGACAAAATAAGATCAGATTTCTAACAAGGAAAAGCAAGCTTTTCTGTTGCTTTTGAATTAAAATAAAAACCCAACTATGAATTATAAAAGAAAAAGAAAAAGATTTTGCGTGGTATTAATGTAGTTATCTTTTACTTGGATGGTTTGGGTCAAACTAGGTCAGATTCCTGAAGAAATACGATCAAGTACTAAAGGACTTTCAGAGTGGAAATCCTATGTATCTTGTCGTAACCACGATATCCTCGTCAGGTACATTTAATTTTGTCATTTTTCCTTCAAAAAATGTCATTCTATAGTGCACACAACCATCTTTCTTCAGCAATCTATTTCCACTCTTTATCATGTTACTGTCTGAAATATGTTTTCCCTTCTTCTCTGGAGATACATACAAGTATTTCTAATTTTTTATTTATTCTCAACATCACAGATAGTAATAGATGGAAGAGATCCAAAAGCCACAGATGCTGAAGGAGATATTACCAACTTTTGTGTATTAATTGGCTAGTGAGAAGAGACCTCAATATTTCCACAACTTCAAAGCCGGAGCCATGAATGCCTTGGTAATTATGTACTTTAATCTATTTAGATGTAAAGATACAAACATATATCTACACACCGTTATAAGTCTAATCCGTCCTATATTTTGTTAGAATGTTTTGAATATCTCTAACCTAAAAGTTCTCTATGTAAACTCTTCTATCTTAGTGATGTCTATACTTTATAATTTTGAATTATTCTTTTAGTAATAAATTATTCTCCCCTAAGACACTATTAGTTAACCACGTAAATCCCTTCGTCGTTTCTCTATTGCTTTATATTTTTTTAAATTTATTTATTTATCGATTTCTTAACAAATATAATAATTGCACTAAATATCAAGTTAGTTCATTTATTAACACTCGTGTTTGAATTTAGATATCACTCCATCTGTATGGATATTAATGAACACAGAGAACATTTGATGTTCATACCTTTATGTGGTTGCGATTCTTTGGATTTTCAGCTTAGGGTCACATCCCAGATAAGCAATGGGCAAATCATACTCAATGTAGATTGTGATATGTATTCAAACAAACTCGGACGCCATAAAAGATACACTTCGCTTTTTGACGGCTGAAGAGGGCCATGAGATTGCATATGTACAGTTTTCACAAAAGTTCCACAACGTAACAAAGAATGAGATTTATGACAATAGTTTACGAGTAATGAATGTGGTAAATTGATAAAGGCAACAGTAGAAAGTGATCATAAATTTGATAGGTAATTTGTTTTGTTTTATTCGTGAAGTTGGAATACCGTGGTATGGACGGTTTTGGAGGCCCACGATATCTTGGAACAGGCTGCTTTTTTAGAAGAGAGGTTCTGTGTAGCAAAAAGTACAGTAATGGATACAAAATTGATTAGAGCAGTAAAAAGTATTGGAATTATGAAGACAGTACAAATGAAGTAGAAGAAAAAGTGAAGCATCCTAGCAAGTTGTTCGTATGAAAAGAACACACAATGAGGAAAAGAGGTCGATCTCTTTACTAATCTCCATCGTCTCTCCATTTATATAAACCTACCACTAGCTTGCACATTCACATTCACTTTTAAATTGCAGATGGGTTTGAGATATGGATGTGTAGTAGAAGATGGTATAACTGGGTTGTCCATACAAAGACAAGGATGGAAATCAATTTATTGCAACCAAAAAAGGGAAGCTTTCCTAGGTGTTGCACCAACCTCATTAATTCAGACACTAGTTCAACATAAGCGATGGTCAGAAGGTGACCTCGAAATTCTTCTACCTGGGTACATCCTGCACGGTTAAGTCAGGGAAAGATTAGCCTTGGTCTACAATGGTATATTGCATCTATTCTCTTTGCGCTGTTAATTCATTAGCAACAGTGTATTACTCCACCATCTCCTCACTCTATCTCCTTAGAGGAATTCCCTTGTTTCCAGTGGTACACAACTTTAATTTCCTACCCCTTAATTTACACTTGATATCAACAAAAATTATCAATTGAGAGCTAACTACCTTGTGTGTGTTCTCAGGTTTCAAGCCTATGGTTTATACCTTTCGCATTTGTGACATTTGCTAAGTATGGTACTATTTTGGTGGAGTTCTTGCTGACTGGAGGAACAATCCTGGGTTGGTGGAATGAACAGAGGATTTGGCTATATAAAAGAACAAGTTCCTATCTCTTTGCTCTTGTAGACATTGTCTTATAGACACTTGGATTACCTAATTCAGTATTTGTAATCACAGTTAAAGTGATTGATCAAGAAGTCTCCCAAAGTTATGAAAATGAGATCATGGAATTTGAAGTTTTCTCACCACTGTTTACAATTATAACAACAATTTCTTTGGTTAATTTTCTTTGCTTTATTGGGATGATGAAGAAAGTAGTAGAGAATTGCCGTGGTTTGGTGATGGTTTTGGAAACAATGGTTGTGCAGATTCTTCTTGGTGGAATTTTGGTTATGATCAATTGACCTTTGTACCAAGGATTTTTCTTTAGAAAAGATAAAGGCAAGATGCCAACCTCCTAAGCTATTAAGTCCTTTATATTGGCCCTACTCACTTGTATTTTCTTTTCATTCCTACTTTAATTGTGACCCCGTGTATTTGAAGTTTACTTTGTATTGCATCTTGGTTACTTTTAATTACATTAGATGGGATTAACGACTTGAATTTATTTTTGGACGTAATTTTGTTTTATTTTCCATCAATTTTCTTATTTAAATCCATATTTTGTTTAGGTTTAAACTTCGGGTTAGTTGCATAAATGACAAAACAACCTAAAATAATAGTATATATAGTACAACGGAAAAAACAATTGCATATATAACACAAAAATAGTAAAAGACTTAAATACCCTCGTGCAACTACCATTTTAGACACTTCTTGCTGAATTTCTCAAATTAAAAGTTATCACTGATAGCATTTATTAATGGTAACAACTATCATTAATAACTGTCATTAGTGATATATGTTATAATTGATAACTCTTATTTTGAGAATGGATTATTTTGCAAACTTCTTTACGATTTTTCCACGTTAAATACTATCACTAATAGGTATATGCAATTAGTGAATATCACTAATAGTTCCTATTAGTTATTAACATTGATAGCTACTATCAGTGATTACTTGTTACCATTATGAGTGTTTATTCCATATTTTCTTAAATTAAAAGTTATCATTGATAATTGGCTATTAGTGATAATGATTGATAACTATTATATGTTGCTATCAATGATAAATACTGTTCGCACAAGATTTTCGAAGAAATTTAATTCATGGTGTTGAACTTAAGTTGATGTTGTATTTTGTTGATTTGATGCGATACGATTCGATCTCTAGAATTTGATCCTCTGATTCTCTCTCGATTGGATGCTTACGCTTGATTTGAGGAAGCGGAGCACGTGGTGTTCTTGAAGTTGGAGTCTTGGAAAGAAAGCTTTGTATCTTCAAAGAAGTTTCAATCTTCGAGGGAAGTTAGAGTCTTGGAAGAAAGCTTGTATCTTCAAAGGAGCTTCAATCTTCGAGGATGGTCGACTTAAGGAGTTAGGGAGTCTTCTAGCTCTTGGAAGAATTCTCTCTAGACCTTCTGGAGTAAAAAAAATTTCGACCACATACAATGAGGAGAACTCATCTATTTATAGAGTTCTGGGTTTTATGGGCTTAAGCCTGGTTGGTCCATGGACCAAACCCATGGGTGCAACCACATGGATTTTGGTTATATTTAGTCTTTGGACTCAATTAAGCTTATTTTTGGGCTTAATTGAACTTAGTCCAAGTAAATAATATTTAATTGAACCAAAATAATTAACTTGATCCAACGGTTAAGATGAAAACATGTAACATTATTAGAATTGGCCAATTTATGTTTTCAATTTTTAATTTGGGGCACATGTCAATTTTCATTAGTCTCAAATTCAATTATTTGCACGTTTCATCATTAATTTAATAAATGATATGGCAATTTGTGATTGGTCTCAAAATTTCTTATTCAACAGATACTATTAATTATAGCTTTTAATTTGAAAAATATGCTAACAATTGATATCATTGATAACAGCTATCAACAAAAGCTTTTATCAATGATAGACACTAAAGGCCAACTAACTTTTAATTTGAGAAATATGGTATCAGTTATTATAGTTAGTTGTTATCACTGATAACTGCTATCAATATAATTGTTATCGCTGATAGGTTTAAGAAGATGAGATTTAGGTTTTTTGTCATCCTATTTTATTTAGATTGCTAAATAATGATTATTTTTATTATTAAAATGATGATGATGATTATTATTATTATTCAAATTTATATATATACAAATAAAGTGGAGAGGAAAATAAGGAAATCTTTGTTTATTGTGATTAATTCAAGAAGTGGTTAGATAAAAGGTTAATTTTCATAAATATAACAAATCGTCAAAATATCTACGGTCGTGTAACAAAATGAAAAAGTCATGAAGCTGGCCTTTTTTAAAAAAATATTTCAAGTTTGCCCTTCCTTTTAATCATCTTTCTGTTTTTACTCTTCTGCGACTTTTTTTTTCTTTTCATCATTTTTTTCTCCTCTTCTACAATTTTTTATTTAATTTTTTCAAACTGTTATTTGGTTCAATATCATGTACCAAATATAAAAGATCTATTTTTTTAAAAGAAATTAAGATCTATTTTTTTTAAAAAAATAAAACTGTTATTTGGTGGTTTAAGATCGTGTGTCAAATATAAAAGATAGTGAAAAAAATCGTTGAGATATTGGATAACCAAATCTAAATGATCGTGTACCAAAATAATCAAATCTAAACGATCTTGTACCCAAGAATCTTTAAAAAATCATTTAAATTTGGATAATCCAATTTAAACGACCAAATCTAAACGATCGTGTAGCAAAAAATTTTGAAAAAAAATAGTTGAGATTTGGCTACCTAAATTTAAACAGTTGTGTACTAAATATAAATGATCGTGTACCAAAATTTTTTGAAACAAATCATTTAAATTTGGCTACCCAAATTTAAACAATCAAATCTAAATCATCGTGTACCAAATCTAAACGATCACATACCAAAAAATTTTGGAAAAATAGTTTAGATTTGACTACCCAAATTTAAACGATTGTGTACCAAAGAATAGTCAAATCTAAACGATTGTGTACTAAAGAATAGTCAAATTTAAACGATTGTGTACCAAAGAATAGCCAAATCTAAACGATCGTATATAAAAAATCTTGAAAGAACCCAAATCTAAACGATTGCGTAGAAAAGAATATCCAAATTTAAATGATCGTTTACCAAATATATTACACGAGCTAGATGTCAATTAATCACAAAGCATTTTTTGTATTTTCCATTGTGGGTCTGTTAACTTTTTCCGTTTTTGAAATTGTTCTATACAATGTAATAATTTTACCGCTTTGTTATATATTTTTAAAATACCCCCAGATAAAATCTAATTTGATAATAAAATATAAATTCAAATAAAATTTGAGGGAGAAAAATAAGAAAGAGAGCTCGTTTATTTGCAATTACGTTGAACTTCATAATTTCATTTTCATTTAGGTTCGAACAATTACTTTATATTTATAACTCCATCAACTACAAAAACTATGAACCTATAAAAGGAATGTCACACCCTGCCTCAAAATTCACTCTATGCGACTAAGTGGACAAGTGATGGTCTAGACATTTTACGTGATTCTCTCCGCGAGAAAACGCATCGAACAGCTAGTAAATGGATTAAATACAACCAACAAACTTAATTGCAGAATATGAACTCAAATAAAATAAGGAGACTTCATTGATATTCAATTAACATAGTACATTTAGTACTTAATACAAAATTTTCTTCATAGAACTATACACAACTCAAAATAACATTTAGAATCTTCGCACCTAGCTTCTACATGCTTGCGAGTTAACAATGACCACAACCAAAAAGATGCGTTCACGAATGGCACAACATGCATTTAAGGTTGCAAGTTCAACGTTGGATGTCCTTCTCTACCTGAAGGGAGGGGGAAATCAAAACAAAACATTTGAAGGGTTAGACGAAAATATCTAGTGAGTGAGATCTTTTTATCAACACCTTTAACAAATCAATTTCTGTTTTAACGCATCATAAATTATTTCGTCAAATCATGTGATACAGATAATACACATTTTAATGAATAAGACATTGAGTTTAAATCAAATTGTTTCAATGCGTTAGGCGATTTACAACATCTTAATTTTATCAACAACTTTCATAAATCATGTGAAATTATTCCCTTCAAATTATTATGAATGATTTGTATGGAAATCATTTCTTTTCAGCTCTTTCCTCGTAAATCATATAGCATAGTATGCATCTCACACACAACATCTCATAAGTCATCTCGCAAAATCATTCTACTTATTTAATTACATCTTTGTACTCTTTTCTCAGCTCAAACGTTTACCACACTCTTTTGTCAAGTTGCAACTATACGGAGTAGACTCAACACATTTAGCAAGTTTCATCAATTTCATCACGCATAACATGTCTTCCAATGCCAGATCACGCAGCAAGCAAAGAGCATCCCATACTAGATCACACAACAAGAATAGAACATCTTATCCCATATCATACAACAAGAATAAGGCATCCCACATCAGAAAACGCAGCAAGTGTGAGGCACCACATTGTATAAGGTACAAAAGATCATCTCATTTCAACATTTCAATTTATATCAATCTCATACATTTCTCAATTCATTTATGAATCATATGCATTTAGAAATTTGGAAAGCATAAGAGGAACCATATAGTTCATGGTCTCAATAGAAATATATTTAAGGGTTTAAATACATTTTTTAATCCTTTTTATTTTAAAAAACATTCCATAAGAAGAACCACTCACAATCACAAACAGCTAGCTTTTTCGCCTAGCTTCTCAGTCATGATCCCTCTTGCACTTCCTTGCAATTCTTGTTAGATTCAAGCTTGTTTTGAATCTATGAAAACCTTGGAAATCCTCTCTATTCTTTCTTAATTAAGCTCAAGGTAAAAACAGCTTCAAAATGATCAAATTTCTTTTATTTATAAGCCTCTTCAGTGAAGTCTCTTATGCTGAAAAGATTGCCTTTGTCTGACGGTGAGAACTGGTCCAATGACATAATGCCATGTGTCACTGTCATTACATTATCATGAATTTTACAAATTCAAATCAATCATTGGCTTTCTTACATAAGGATGACATCACTACTTCCCTATGAAGTAAGCTCAAAACGCATAACAATTCCTCTCGCGTAGTCACTTCTCGTCGCATAACAGTTTTATCACATAGGTCAATCTTGTCGCATGAAATCTAATCGCGTAAGGCAGAGTACGATCAAAGCCTCATAACTACTAACTCCTTATTGGTATTTCGTCCTCGAAATTCAGTAAGTTTATGCAAAGAGTTGTGGATACTTAGCTTTCATTAGTTTTTCACTTTTGCAAATGGGTTCTTCAATGCCATGATCTTTCCACAAAGTTTTGACCATGGGGATCACCTTTGATCTCAATACTTTTTCTTTTCTATCTAACACACGCAAAGATCTCTCTTCATAGGTCAAGTTTTCGTACTTCTATGGGTTGCTCTTGAAGTATATGTTAGGAATCTGAAACATACTTTTGCAACATTGAAACATGAAAGAAGTTATGAATCCTAGACAACTTTCTGAGCAACCTTAACTTATAAGTCATTGGTCCCACACGTGCTAGATTCTCATAAGGTCCTATAATTGCTCAATTAACATTAACTCTGTTGTAAAGCTCCCCCTGGATCTGAGAGAAAAATTGGTCCCACAAGTCCCACTTGTGCTAGAATTTAGGCGATTGTTGTGATTCTAGCACCCACTGGTCTCATGCATGCTAGAATCTCATAATTGCACCCAATTAACATTAAGAGAAAAACTCCCCCTGAATCTGAAGTCACCAAGCAATAACTCTGTCAAGCTCTCACTTGATCACCTCCTCTTCAATCATAGTTGTAGAGAATTGATATGTCATAGGAGATACACTCCCCATAATCTCCAATTCATCGACGTCTGAAAAATGATGCCTTCAGTTTCTTCAAATTACTCTCAGTTTCTGCACACCACCTAAGTCCAACCTGTACAGAATAAAATACAAGAACCAACCACTCAGTAACAACCTAAAAGATAGGACCAAACCTAACAAAACAGCCAAGATAATAGCATAATCAAAACAACTCGATCCAATAAAAATAACTAAATAAAGGGTGTGGGACCAGCACTCTTAACAAAACCATATTCTCTACTCAAGATTATTGTACCAATCTTACACAACATAATGTTTTTCAAATGGAATTAAAAACAATGTGCCAATTGATACATTTACGACAGTCTTAATTAAATTGAATTTAGTATAATTATTAATATATGATATATTTTAATGAATACAACCTACCAAAAATTAAAGGTATAAACAAAGTACATATTGTCTATGTCATGGACCAAGGATAAGATATATATTGCATGCAAAATGTTAAGACGTAAGTATGTGGAATCTAATTAGTGTCATGCCCAAAGAGGGGAAAAAAACTTGTCTCTTCTAGTTTCATTCAATGTCTTCTCTAACTTTGATTCTCAAAGGAGAAAGTTCTATTTTCTTCTTTTATTTTTTTTTTATATTTTGTCTTTGTAGTTCTGTTGTTGAGAAGTTTCCTTGGCATGTTACCCATGTGGCAACTTTTCTTATTTATTGAAGTCTTTGTTTTTCCGAAACAAAGAGCAAACAAATTCACTTTTGGTTATTGGTTACAACACACTTGCAACCCATCATATGTCTTTATGTGATTTCATCCAAAATCCAAATTTTATAATGTACACTGTATGACTTTTTCTCAAGTTCTACGTTCATGATTATTTTATCTTCTATACATTCTATTATGAATTTGTTTATGTAATGTCACAAGTTTAGGAAGAGATAGATGAATTGAGATTACATTGGAATAAGAGGAATTCTAAGGACATGAAAATATGGTTAAAAAATGCATAAAAGAATTGAAATTTACTATCTATAACTAATATGGTGCACCTTCTTTTTATGTGGCTCAATCAAAGTTAAGTATGCTTAGCTTTGGAGGAGCAATTCTATGTTAGGTGATTTTTTGGGATTTTTCCAAAAAATATGTGAGCAAGAACAAAACATGGTACAAGGACACGTGTTAGTTCGTGTGAAGACAACTTTAATCCATTCTTAGAAGCATAAAAGAAAAGTAAGTATGATGTTATTAGATCGCAAGGGATGCACGAAAATGTCGTCAAATCTGAATTTCAAATCTTGATTCGTAGAACATTATAGTTTTTTAAGCTTAGATAGTTTGAGTATTAAAGTTAAAATATACATGAAACAATACCAATTTCAAAATTTATTGAACACGTGTACAGTGAGTTATTGATATGTATACACAGTAATTATTGATATGAGGAGAGATAAACACACAAAATATTTGGTAGACAATCTGATATCCTACCTTATATTTTCATGTAAAATTGAACTTAAAAAAAAGTATTAGGAGCCAAATTAATTCTTCAAAATAATAATAATTATTATAATAATAATAATAATAATAATAATAATAATAATAATAATAATAATAAT
>CM046883.1:10978475-11016113 GCA_025688845.1 Cucumis hystrix
ATAATAATAATAATAATAATAATAATAATAATAATAATAATAATAATTAATAAAGCTTTAATTCAGCCCATTGGCTCCCATTGGCAGTGCCAAGTGGCCATTTTTTTGTCACAGATGACTTTCATCCAGGAAAAGAACAAATAAAACACTCAACCTAGAGAGAGCAATTTGTTTGAGATGACAACGGCGTGGGCTCACTCACAAATATCAATGGTAAGTAAGCAAGGGACAAAGCCACAAGAGGGCAAGTAGTTTGAACTTTGTTGCGTCCCATCCATTTATTTATCACCATTCTCTATCAAATCAATCCTCTACATATCAAAAGTAAAGTTCTCTTTTTTATTATTATTTTACTTTTCTTTTGATTTCCATATTTTATTTTCTTCTAATTAAAATATTAGTACTTTGTTTTTAGAAAAAATATCTAATTATTAAGTAATATTTCACATTGTTTTAACCAAATCATTTGTAATTATTTTAAGAGAAATAAATTAAGCATTTAATAAACTTTTAATTATTTTAAGAGAAATAAATTAAGCATTTAATAAACTTGCAACATTGTTTGTTAAGATATATATATATTTCTTTAGATAGTAATGTTCCATATCTATGATCTAAATCACATTCATATACAAAAGATATATCACCTTCATCGTTTGAACTATTTTAATCCAAATAGTTGTAACAAAAAAATGGTGTGGTTGTTTGTGAAACATGCTTTCATCATTAGAAAGTGATGTGTCATATCTATAGCTTAAACCACACATGCATAAAACCGTATACACTATTTTGACCTAAATATAGTTGTAGTGGAACGAAGAGTGTAGTTTTTCATTCAAACATATATCCATTGTTAGATGGTGTTGTTTCATATACATGATCTGACTTTCACCAATATATGAGAGGATATACCATTGTCTTTTGTAACCATTTCAATTCATATAGCTTTTTGTAACCTTTTCAATTCATATATATGATCCGACTCTCACCCATATTTCGAGACTAGAAAGGTAATACATTTTTAAAAAATTAATTTTATAAATAAATTTAAAATCCATACCCTCGAAAGGAAAAAAAAAACTTACAAGTAGTGATCATAAATTGAGGTATGTGTACAATAAATTTTGAATCATAATTTTTGATATCTTAATTAATTTATAAGAATTGAAAGTAATCGGATGTAAAGTGAATGAATGAAAGTGAAAGAATGGGAAAACACCTTTGCAACACTAAGGAAATGACGGATTCCCTTTGGGTTTCTTGAAAGGTTATATCCCTATTTTGGTCTTTTACGTAGTGAAAGGTCAAATAATAAATTGTACACAACTTTCCATTTCTATTTTTTAAATATATTATTACTTTTATGATAAGTTGATGCAATTATATTAATATACTATAAAAGTTCCTAAACTTGTCTATTCAAAAATTTAAATCTATCTATCAAAAGAATACATATTAGATTTTACAAATTACACTTCAATTTTGAGTATAGCTTTCTTTATAGCATGAGTGTAAAATGTAAAAGTAAAACTTTTAAAAGTTCTATTTCTATATTCACAGTTAGAAATAACTCAACAAAAAATATAAATTTGTGTGTTTGAATCCGAAATAATTAAAATGTATATATTTTTTCATTAAAATAAAAAAGGGACATTTTCAAATATAACACATAAATTGAAACTATTTATAAACTATAGCAAAATCATCAAATTTTTCATAGCTCGTTTGAGTTTTTTTTTTTCTTTTGCTATATTTTGTAAATAGTCTCAATTTTTTTACTATTTATGACCATTCTTCAATAAAAAAAAATGGACTTTCTGAGATAGAAACATTTTCATTGATGTATAAAAATTATAAAACTTATGTGATATTCTTTAGGAAAATTGTGGTAAATAGAAAAACAGCTAAATATTTATAAAATATAGTAGAATTTTAGATATTATCAATGATAAACACTAATAAAATATTTTATAAATATTTCTGTTCATTTTATTATATTTGAAAATGCTCCTTTCATTTACAGATATATAAAAAGCTAATCAATATGATAATTTATTTTATTGAAGAAAATATTGTTAATATCATTAAAATGACGTAGGTTTAACAAAAATTGGTTTGATCTTCTTTTCTAGAGGTCAAAAGTTCGATTTCATATCCCACAATTGTCCTACTAAACAAATATTGTTAAAATCATTTATATAATCATATTCTAGACACTAGGGTTTTTAGGACAACAATTGTGGGGTGTAGGTTAAATGTCCAACCTCTTGAAATGGAAGTCATGCTAATACTACTAAACCAAACTCATTTTTACAATTTCAAACACTACTTCCTGAATCAGTATATGGATATTGTATTACGAGAAATTGCAAAAGGTAACATTTTGAGAATATGATATAGCAAATATAGCACATTGTTTTAGAATTTTGCAAATATAACAAAAATTTTACTTATAAAAATACTCTCCATCTTAAATTTGTTATTATTCCTAAACTACTATTCAATAACTTATTTGTCTTCCTCTTTTTAGTGCCCTACTTATTATTTATTTAACTTTTTAAGACCCTAATTATTTATTTATTTCTATACGAGAAAAATTATTTGTTATTTCTCTTAATCTTGATTTTAGAATATCAATAGTACAATAATTGCAATATGAAATATAATAGTTGTTGATAAAAGTAATTTAACTTCATTTGTGATTTTTTTTACTTTTTTCGATGTGTATTTTAAGTTGAATCTCATTTCAAATGATTTTGTTTTATTTTTTTAGATTGATTTTGTTTTAGTTTTACTTTGTCTCAGTTTTGTATATCAGTATTGTGATATACTTATATTATATGAATTAGTTGGTTGATATACTTACTATGTGATTTTTATTTTTATTTTTTCAAATTTTATTCAGTTTATTATAGTATCATTATGTATATGAATGATATAACTCAGTGTATCATTATCAAGTATATCAACAATATATTGTTAAAGCATATTAGTAAAGTGAATCATTATCAAGTATATGAATCAAGTTTACAAGTGTATCTCAATAATATATATATCAAGTGTATTTAACCAATCAAATGTATAAGTGAAAAATACTAAGTATATCTGTAGTGCATCAGATGTATCAAACATATCATGTACGTCAAACATATCAATTTTGTTGAGTGTACCAATGAACATAACAAGTTTATTAGCGATGTATAAAGTGTATCAAACTTATAAGTGAAGCCTTAAAGTGTATCAAACTAATCAAGTGTATCAAGGTTTAACGGGTATCAAGTGTATCAAGAAGAATCAAGTGTAACGATGAGTATTATGTGTATCAAGATGTTTCAAGTGTGTATCAAAAAGTATCGAGTATATCAAAGAGTATCGGGTGCATCAAGTGTAACTATCAAATGTATCAGGTGTATCAAGAAGTATCATGTGTATCAAGGGGTATTAGGTGGATCAGACGTGGATAAGGTGTATCAAATGTATATTAGTAACGAGTGCATTTGTGACATTTGACCTCTTGATGTGTGGGCTGAGTTTTGTTTTTGTCATTTTCACAGATAATAAAGTATGTATGTTATAGACTTAATTATTATAACTTGTTTTTCTATTCTTGCAAGTGCCCTTTATATTATTGTAAATGATTCTCGTTTGCCTTTTAGTTCTTACACATTATAGTCATCAAATTATTTATCGTCTTGTTTTAATCGAAATAAAAGACATTTCCAAAATTATTTTTTTAAAAAAAATTAAAGTTTATAAATAAAATTGAAACCTTTTTAGTAGGTTAGAGACCTAATTTAAATTTGTACTATTATTTAAGGGGTGTTCGTGGTGGCGTCTTCGAAATTGGCTAAATATATTTTGCTTGTTCCCTAGCCTACTGTCCAACTATTTTCCTAGTTGTCTCAAAATTTGTTTTAGTTCTAGCCGTTGTTCTGGAAGTTGTGGATCCTACCTAATACTTTTTTTCCTTATTTACTTTATTTTGCAATTTGATTGTGTTGGGGTGTTTTCCTTTTTCAGTGTAGTGCCGATTCTTTTCGTGGATTGTTTCCTTTCTCGAATGTGCTATTTAAGCTCGTGCTGCATTGATTGTTGGGGTTTGTCACATATGTTTTGAATTGTTCTTCATTATTCTTAAAAGAGAAGTTTTATATTCAAAGATTTCATTTATCTATGTATGTGGTAGTTGTTTTTGTGAGTAATTTGCTGAAGACTAGGTTGAATCCGATCACAGTGCATTATTTTTGGAGAGCCTAAAGTCTACTCAATTAAGCAGGGAGTTCTCATTAACTTAGGGGAATCTAAGTTACACAAGTGACGAAAGTTCATAAGTGAAGAGTAAAGATAACTTCAAGTAAAAGGGAGTCTCACATACTTAAGGAAGCCGAATTCATCTATCATTAATAGCAATATACTTAGAGGGAGCAGGTATTTAAGAGAGGAAGTCTCGTATCTAGGGAAGCATAAGTGTTCATTGAGTTAGATCTACAATTGTAAAATCTAGACTCCTTATTTCTTCAATTCCTTAATTAGTAAAGTTTACTAAATTGTTATCTTTGGTGTTGTTGTTGCTATTGTGTTTAAGAAATTAAGCAGGGAAGTTAAGGTTTAAGGAAAGAAAAAAGAGGTGAGATTGTTGAGACTTGAGAAAATAAGTGATGAGAGAAAAGGTTCAAGGGCATAGGAGTTTGGCCCAAGTGTTGAAGTTGTTGAGTAATGGGTAGGTGGCTAAAGAGGAAAAAGGGTATTTAAAATTTGACTAATTGTTAGCCTTATAGGCAAATGTGAGCCATGTGGCCAAAATGTGTCATAAGAACCTCTATGCGGCCAAATAGAATGTTGTGCAGCCACCTGAGTATCCTAGGCAACATGAGCAAAGTGGGTTGAGTGGTGCCAAGTACCTATACAACCAAGGAAATTTATGCGTGCAAAGTGAAACAATAACCTATGCGGCAAAAAAAGTAAATTCTTTGCTTTGGGTGTTTGAGAGACCTTCTATGTGTTGCCTTAATCGTATGGGTCCAGGTTCCTCATGTTCTTCGCTGAAAGATGTACTCAATTTTTGAGTCAAGTCTACACTCATGGATGTCTCCATTTCGCATAAACTTGTACTCGTGTTCTTCGGATGAACACGCAATTCAACATAGATTAAGTGTTTGCCAGGAACCAAAGTAAAACATCATATCTAGTTTGATAAAGAAATTCTCCAGCAACGACACTAAAAACTTGTTCTTGTTTTATTTGCATGTAATTCTGAGAAGAAATTGCTTGCGCCGTTATATGTTATGCATTACAAAATTCATTTGTGGATGTATTATAAAAGGTTCTAATAATGCAACTAATACTATCGATAGGTTAGGGTTATGTAATAAAAAATGCATGTCCTACCTATGCGTTGCTAATTTCATGATGATTTAACATTTAATACAAGTTTTCCTCTTTCTCGTCCAAGTGTAAGTAGAGAATTTCTATCAAGACTAGTTATAATGACTACTTCTAATCTAGACGGTATAAATCTATACAGTATCAAATAAAACTATACTAATCCTATTATTTACATTGAGGGTTTTATAATAGGTGGATGAGATGGAATGATTATGGGATGCTAACTAACTTGCACTAAAAAGGATGAAGGAAAGTCTCTGCATTGTAGGCAATCTAAGCCATGCGAGATGTCCTTGATGCGACATAGATCATTTTACCATTTTCTATTCAAGGCGAGCAACCTCTTGGCGCCTAAACACCACACTTGTTATCCTTTCGGTACGCAGATGGCAAAGATAGATCAAGTGATATATATCTAGGTTACCTTACTTATAAGCATCACATTTCCTCTCCATTTAAGGTGATCAACCTCTCGGCGCCTAAACACCACACTTGTTCTCCTTTCGGGACACAAATGATTGAAGGAAAAATGCCAGAACGAAGTTTGTTTTCAAACTCCTTTCTGCGCGTGTTTAGTGAGGTCTTTGCTACTTACTCTCTCAAGCAATTGGAGACGAGCCCTAATCAAGTGATTGAGTTAAGCTCAGGCTAAGCACGATGAGTCTTACAATTAAAGAACCCTTATCAAGCACATAATCACATACTTAAACTACTTAAAACACACTTGAACAAGATGGTGAATAATAAAGAGATGAAAGAGAGATAGTGAATAAAATAGGCATTGTATTGATAAATGCATGCCTTTCGGCCATGAGAATAATATAATCAAACAACACATTACAACATACAAAAATGGAAACAAAAAAAAAATGAGTCGAGTATTAGATTGCATTGTCATGCATTCCTTGGCTCTTTTACAAGTTAGAGGAATGGTGGGTAAGCTTCTCTCTCTATAATCTCTCTCTAAGCCCTCACTCAGAAGTTAACCGAAGAAGAGGTGGAAGAAGATCTACTACTACAGATGGAAAAGTGACTCTAAAACTCATCCTTCCACCAGCCACCTTATGGGAGGATCTCCTCTGATCTTTGTTCATGGTGGAGTTGGAGGCTCTTATAGGCATATACTTAGGCAGGAAATTAATTATGTTATGTTGCACAGCCGTTCTTCCTATGCTGCACATTCGTCCTTGCCTACAAATGTCAGCACAGAAAGTAGTCGTTTCTTGTCACATCAGCTCTAACTACCACTCTTGTCTTCTAGCGAATCATATGGCTTGATGTGTTGGCATCTTGCCTCATGATGTAAATCACCAGGCAGTGGCTTCTCGCTAAGTTCTTGCACGTGGTTCTTCTTGCGATTTTCTTCATTTCTTCTTTTCGCCATCTTGCGTGTAAAAACACTTAAAAAGCATAGTTAATCAAGTATGATGACTTCTGTAAGGTGCATTCTCTTAACATTATAAATTTGCACTAAAAGCTACACGTTTTAATTCTTTATTTTTCGTTTTAACCCCATTATTTTACCTAAAAGGTCACAATAATTTGTATTTCTACAAGTTATCAAATTTTGGAAAAGAACTCAATTACTGATGGACAACACGAAGGGTCAGTTTTAGAGGAATTCCATATCAATCTTCAATTATCCAAAGCTAGAGAATTCAATGCTTGGAATTATGAGCTACAATTTTGAGGAGCGATAGTTAAGAAGATTCTAAGAAATTTTGTAGAAGGAAGTTTTTTGTTTTGAGAAGTGGATTTTCAGTTATGATTTTTAGAAGTTGAAAGTAAAATCTGGATTTTACTTAGGAAGTTGGGACATCTTGGCAGCTGCAAGGGGCATTAACCGAGCGTTTGGAGGTTATGCGTGGAAGAGGAGTGCAAAGGGTAAGCAAAGCATGTTTTGGCGTGGCATTGGAAAAGCTTAGCGCATAGCCATGCATGCGGCAAGGCATGTGTCATGTGACAAGGCTTGTACTCGAAGGATGGTTTGCAACCAAGCTTGGAGCGGCCATGGTGGATGTGCAATTGGGCAAGTGAGGTTAGCATGTGGCCTGGCACCCCACAAGGCCATCTCGCACGCGTGCAGCCTTCTGCACCTCATCCATGCGCCAACCATGCTTTGGTGTCAAATGGACAATTTTTGTGTTTTTGGAATTATTTAGCAAAGTTTGGAAATTCAAGGGCTAACATGATTAATTAGGCATTTATTTATCTAATTACAAGTCAAAAAATCAAAGAGCAAGTCCACGAGGCCTAAGGAATATAGCTTAAAACGGTGAATGTTCAATTGTGTTTGAATTCTGATTTAGACATGAGATTTAAGATAGAACTTTAAAGTATGCTTTGAGTTGTCAAAATCATGATTTCTTTAATGAGTTTACTAATTTATTAAAAATGATTTACCAGCTAAGTTTTCAAGTATAAAGGTACAAGTCTAAGAAGATGTGTAATTGAGTAAGATACCCAACATGTTTTATATGAAAAGATATTTATTCGAGTGTAAGAGTTAAAGAGAAAGTATTAAAATAAATATTAGTAAGATTGCTAAGAAGACTAAAGTACTGTACAAGTTAAGCTAAGAAGAAAGTCTAATTAAAAGACTAAGCAAAGAGTATGTTTTCAACATGCTTGCAATAAAGATTAGTAAAGCATGTCACTTTTTAAAATAAAGATATTTCTTAAATGTTTCTGAGATAAAGTCTAAGGAAAAGTTAAGTAAGTTTAGATTAAAACAAGTATATTAGTAAGCATAACCAAAGAGTTATCTAAAGGAGCGTTAAGTAAAGAGTTAGAGCATATCTTGAGTAAAATTAATGTATGTCCACTGGTAGTATTATAGAAAGTTGTTAAAAACCATGTGTTACATCGTTAAAACCTTAAGACATATAGAACTTAGTGACATCGTTAAAACCTTCGGGAGAGGTAGTGACAATAGGGACAAGTATCTCGAGATAGTATGATTGACAGCAAGAGCATTGTTTAAGACTTTATAAGAGAATTGAATGACATACTACCTTTGAAAAAAAAATATAATTAAGTCAACTTTTGAATTCTCCAAGACATAATTTACGACAACCTCATGACATCCTACGGATAGTGACATGACGCTATGATTTTTTTTCCTTATCCAATACAGTAATGTGACATATGTTTATTCGTTCAACACAAGAGCATTGTTTCTCTACAAGACAATGTCGTAACGCTATTCATGTTTTTAGCTTTTGGATGAGGCCTTTAGGGGTAAATTCGTCATTTCAAAATTGTCTTTGACCTAGTTACTTCATTAGGGATTCAAATGATTCATTTAAATTGTATTTTCATCCTAGAGATTTGATCTACCTCTTAGGTGCTTAAAACCTCTTAGGTGTTTAGAACCTACAAAATCATCAGTTAAACACATTAAAATATATAACAATCCCAAGTTAAAGTGGAGTGAAATAAAATGTTTAATTAAGTGTTATGAGATTATCTCAAACTTAATTTTTTTTCGTCCTCAAGTTAGACATAAACATAAATTCAAATAAGATTTGGTCACGACCACCCTAATGACTGGCCCTGACAACTACCTTCGATAATTAACTCTAACAATCACCTCTGTTAACCCCTTGTCCAACTAACATGCACATATATCAAATATGCTATATGACCTAAACTAAAATAATGGGCACTAAACCTACAAACTAATATAATTTTAACCGAAACAGTAGGCACCTTAAATACATACTTTTATAATCCACATATTATAATAATTAACTCAACACTTCAAACAACCTCTTAAATATAAAAAATTCTAATATAATATTCATGTGTACAACAAAAGTTAATGTTTTTTAGTACTATTAAATAGATATTCTAAAATTTTGTTACTAAATTTAAAATATAAGTTTCAAAGTTTTAAACTTTATATACCATAACTAAAATTGAATTAAAAAAGTATTAGAATAAATATCAATTTAAACTTCGAATTTTGGGAGTTGTATCAATTTAAACTTTAAACAAATAATTACATCAGTTTAAACCTTGAACTTTGAGGATTGTGTCAATTTAAACTCCAAATTAATAATTATATCATTTTAAATCATAAACATTTTATATGTAAATCAATTTAAACCTTGAGCTTTTATAAATGTATCCATTTAAACCTTGAACTTTCATAAATGTATAAATCTAAAGCATCAACTTTCATAAATGTGTATAAATAAAACATAATATGTTGATACAATTATTTAAGTTCATGTACATAAATTGATGTAAAACTCCTCATCTTTCAGCGCGGCAGACCCTTCCTTTTTGGGAGGCTTCATTGAGCTCCAACTTGCATCTCACATTCTAGGAAAGTTTATGGTTTAATTTGATACAACTAGTAATTTTGAATTTAAATTGATACAACTCTAAAGTTCAAGGTTTAAACTGATACAATTATTAGTTGGTGGATTATTGTAAATGACAATAATGCTGAAAATAATTACTAAATATAGCAAAATTTCAAATTTTATCATAGTATCTATTATTGATAAAATTTAAAATTTTGCTACATTTTGTAAATATTTTCAACGGTGTTGTTATTTAAAATAATTTCCTTCAATTTTACATAAGTTGGGCAAAAATAATTTTTTTAGAAAAAACTTTATTATATATATATATATATAGCCATTTTTTTTATTTTATAATAGCTTTACATTAAAGTTATATAGTACCCCTCCACGGTGCACAAATGATGTCTAAAAAGATTTCATCTTTTATCTCTCACCTCTTGTGTTGTGTATTCAATTATGCATGAGGTACAAACTAAGCCTCTCAAATCCAATATGATGACATAACAACATTTTGTATTTATCATCAATTAGATTCTTATTAAATAAGTTCACTCTGCTTTTCATTTTGTTAATGGGAAAGTGGTCCATCCTATCCTACCAAAGCTGTATTAAAACAAATCATACAAGAGAAACATGGATCTATTATTTATTCAATAATTTGTTGGTTTTTCTTTTAAGATGGAGGTACCAAATATTATTTGCAAAACTAAACCTCATAGAAAAAAAAAAAGAAAGAAAGCATCCTTATTCATGTAAAGGATCCAGGAGAATTAATTTCCAGCCACATTTATTTTTTTTAAAAAAAGATATATATATTATACAACAACAAAAGGACTTTACAATCGGAGGTTAATTAAGCACAAAACAAAACACACAACATGGCAAAAAACACCAAAGGAGAACACCCTAAACTCAATACATCACATAGAACAAGCCAAAAAAAAAAAAACACAAACAGACAGAGAACATAGGAAAAACAAAAATCAAACCAACTAAGGCAGACTAGAAATATTCCCAAGCCAAGAGGTAGCATGAACATGAACAATATCAAAAAGAGTAACCACAATCATAGAAATATCATGAGCCTGACCCTATGCAATCACCAATTAAGCTCCTACCACGCATAAAATAAATAGCAGCAAAGCATAATGTATGTCATAATACTTATGTTTGATACCTTTACCAAACCCAACCAAACAAACCCATTGCAACTCAACCTCGCCCAATAACCCTTTCCACGAGTAGAGTCCATCGAACTCATAATTACACCTTACCTCACACCCAACGTCCAAAGCACACTCAAAGAATAAATGATCCCTAGACTCAGACCCCCAAACATAATAGATACTCACTCAAGCTACATCTACCATTCCAACACAATCAATACCTTGTCCTCAGTCTATCTTACACATCCAACCAAGCACAAAAAAAAAGGCGAGGAATATTACCCCAAATTAGTTAACACTCGATCAAGATACTCTAAGATGCCTAAAACACAAATCTTTCCACGCACTCTTAACACTAAGTTGATCAAACCCCCCGACACCTCAATCCATCTATCCTTCTACCCGACACAAAGGCATACACCATGGACAATCCTTTTCAATTAAGCAAAAACTCCAAAATCAATTTGAATATGAATTAACAACTTAATATTGTTAAATCAACATTATTTGACATCACTTTTTAATTAACATATTGCACACTCTTAACCATCATATTTGCTAAAGTCATTTTTTTATATGACATTATAAGTTGATTCTAGGTTAGACATAAATATATTATTACATTATTATTACTCAACTATTTTTATAATCATACACGTTCAAATTCAAAACCTATATATGAATATATATCATCAAATGTTTATTTGAATTAGCAAACTATATGTTGATTATTTCATCACTCTTGCATGATCAGCACCAACACTTCATTGTTTATTCAAAAGGGAATGAGAATGATGCATCACAGTAGGCCTTGTTTACTTAAAGAAAATGAGAATAAAAGGAGGGGGGGTATTAGATACATCACAAAGTCTTTTTTTTTTCTTTTTCTTTTTCTTTTTTTTTTTGTTGGTGAATATGACTTCCAAGGATACTTTATTATCAATATTAATTAGAATGGAGTCTTCTATTTCTCAATTTTGCTTCCACAAACTTTTGTTGGACCATTTTGATGAATCATCTTAAGTGGACATTGATTGTGTCATGTTATTTTATTATTGGACTATAACATAAAAACTAACTATCCATTTCATTGTTATACAAGGGACTATAATTCAAAAAACTTCCACTAAAAAAAAACAAGAGAAATAGTTGGAGGAAAAAATGTCACATACTTGGAGCTCAAGAATACTATTATATCCTAACACAATATCTCACATGTTAATTTAGTTTCAATACCTGATGACTCTAAAACAATGTTAAGCCTGGAGTTTAGGTTTAGGTAGTTTGAAATTTGAATTAAAGAAATTGTGTTTGAAATGCAGGTTGAGGGTAACAAGTACATGGACATCAAGTGCAGAATTTAAGCTTGCATTTGTGAATTATTTTCTTATATTCAAACCTTGTTCAGATTTTAAATTAGTTTATATTTGTCATCTTCATAAATTGTAAAATAAACTTAAAAAAAATTAGATGAATATTTATTTTTTAATTTTAAATAGAAATTTGACTAAATTTATAATTTCATTTGATTTATTGTTTAATAATTTGATGCTTTGATTCTGCTGGGTTTTGAAATAATTTTCATAGATTTTTGTCACCCTACATAATTTGAAAAACTTTAGTTTATTTAGTCTTTTTTACCATATTAAAATAAAATTAGTATTTTAATCTTAAATTCAATTATTGGAAAATTATATTTTTATCAAATTATATTTGAGGAATAAAAGTAATATCTCCTAAAGATTAAATTTTTATTTTTATTTATCTTCTAATTAACATTGTTTCCAACATTTTAATTTAAGTCTAAAAAATATTCTAAGTCCTCACGCTAGTTAAATTATTGGCCAACTAAAATAATTGTACATTTTCAAAAATTCATTTTTTCAAGCACTTTTAAAAAGAACTTCTGGAAATAAATGTATTTGACAATTTTTTTTCAAGTATTATTAAATATAAGTTTGTTTGATTTTTTATATATTATAAAATCGTTCTTATTAATATTTTTTAAGGTTGGTTAGCTTTAATTAATATCATTATTAATTTATAATTTAAATTGATTGGACCAACAACTTATTTTTTTTTATGTAATTTGGAATTTTGTGTGAAAAGTACGATTAAAAACCTTATTTTAATATATGATTAATTAACAAATCTCTAATTTAAAGATATGCAAACTTTTGATATTAAATAACAAACATGACTTTGTTATTAGGTTATAGAACTCAACTCGTAAATCAAATACATTATAATTAATCTTTTATGGCAAACGAACGTTATCATCGAAACGTTAATTTCAATATGATTAAAACTTGTTTAATTACTTTTAAATTATGAGTTAGCTAAGTGTAGAAAAAGTTAATGTTAGTGGATATTTTAATTACATTAATTCCCTAATCATTTATTAATCCTTCATAAAGCTGTTGGGTGCAGCCTTAATTCTCTGGAAAAAAAAAATAGTAGTAGCAGTACTAATAATAATAATACTGAGGAGTTGAGATAAAACAAAAAGAAAAAAATGGAATATTCGTCATCACCTATATTTATTAATTTTCTTTTCTTGTTGTTATTCAACTTACTTTATACAAACAATGCATTTCTTTCCAAAAAGTATTATTAAATTATTTAAGTTGTTTTTATTTAGAAATGTCTAGTCGTTATATATAATTTAAATTAAATCCTGCCAACTTAACAACAATACCATGTAATTTTTAAAAAAAATTATGATCAACTTAACTTATAATAAGGATGAAACGTACAAAACTCAATTCAATTTTTTTATTGTACTATCCATCTCAAATTTAGAGATTTGGTTTTTTAGTTTCAAAAAAAATTATCAAATTTTGAAAACGAACCGTTTAGGATGGACTCGCTTTTATATAAAATTTATGTTTTTTTTTTAGATTTTGTTTATGATTTTATGTGTCTTAAGGAGGCATTTAAAATTTGTGAAGTTCTAAAACATGGAGTTGAGTAATATTTATGAAGTTAATTAATTCTTAGAAACAAAAACCTAGTGCTTCCAACCATTTGACATTTAGTGATACACAATAATTTTCCATTGATCTCTTTTTATTATTATTATTTATTTATTATGCAAACCCTTTTGAAACTAAAAGAGAGAAGGTTTTTAAATTCTTGTTTTTCTTTTTCTTTTTTTTTTAGAATATGTATACCAATTCAAATATTTAGTTAAAAAAAACTCTCTAAAAGAAAGTTGTAAAAAATACGAGCACATCTTAGAAAACAAAAAACAAAATTGATATGAAAATTTGTAATATGAAACAATTTAAGTTTATCGATTTGTAAATTTATCATACACTTTTTCATTTTGCAAATATGACAAAAAAACAAGTTCAACCTAAGTGATACACCTAGTAATCTGATACAACCCAATATACATTTGATAGTACACCTGATTATATACATAAATGTTGAAAATGACAAAATATTGAAGATTTTTAATTTAATGACAATTTAGTAAATATGTCTAACGGCTTTTGAGAAAATAAAACAATGCGATATTTTTGTAAATAAGTTGATAAACTTTAGGGTAAAACAAACATGAAACACTTTTTTTAGGGAGCGTTTGTATTTGTGTTTATGGTGTAAATTATTTTAGTTTGAGTTAGAAGAGTATGTGGCTGTTGTTTATATTTGTACAATAAATAAATATTTTTCTCTTCTCAATCCTTTAACAAAAATTTAAAATATTTTCTCATAAATAAAGATATTTGGTATTTCATGTATATATCAAATGTGTACCAAGTGCATATTAAGTATATATCACATGTATCAAGTGTGTATTAAGTGTATATCAAATATGTACAAAGTGTATATCACGTGTATAAAGTGCTAATTAAAAGGATATCAAGTGTATCAAGTATATATTAGTAGTGTATCGAGTGTGTATCATTGATGTATCGATAATTATGGATAGTTTTAACCTTTTCACGTAGATAGAGAGAGATGCATATATTAGTATTTTTTTTTTCAAAGTTCTTTTGATGAGCAAAGAGAAATATACCTTTAATGACAATAGATTTAATATAATTTTTTTCTCATTTCAATTGAAGAGGGAAAATTATTTAATATTTAATATACTTGTTTTCCATTTCATTTTTTACGTTGATTTTTTATATTACGTAAGATATTCCATTGTTTATTTAGAAATGTTCAAACAAATATATGAAATATACTTGTGAGTAGATTTGATATGTAATTTAATTTATTATGGTTTATTATGAAGAGAGAAAATGCATTTAATATAGTATTTTCTCATTTTCAATGGGAGAGTGAGAAAATATTTAATATAATTTTTTTTCATTTTTCATTAGGAGAGAAAATAGCATTTAATATGATTTTACTTTTCATTTCGTTTTTTATTTTTATTTTTTATATTATGTAAAATATTATATTGTTTATTTGAAAATATTCAAACAAATATATATTTCATATGTATTCAAATACAATTATATCAGAACAACTTAATATAATTATTAATATATTTTTTTTTACTCTCAAAGTTCTTTTAATGATGAGAAGATAAATATCATTTATTATGGAGAGAGAAAATGCATTTAATATAATATATTTTCATTTTTCAATTGGAGAATGAAAAGACGTTTAGTATATATTTTTTTTATTTGGAGGAGAGAAAAGACATTTAATATGATCTTATTTTTCATTTCGTTCTTTTTACGTCAAATATTGATATTATATAAAATATTAATATTCTATTGTTTATTTGATAATATTCAAATAAATATACTAATAAGTATATTTGATATGTGCTCAAATACAACTGGTTTCATGATAACAACCATCATTGTTTATATAAAATATACGATTATATATTCACTTTGTACATATGTACATTTATTTCTTAGAATGTGTGTCTAAAAACTCTTGTCCAACTTCTTCTCTTCTTCTTTCTATTTTCATCTCGTCTAGAGTCTATATTGTAGACCAAATGAGTGACTAATAAAAGAATGAAGTCGAAAGCTTCATTCCATGCTCGATGCTAAGAGCTTCACCCTATGCTCCAATGTCTATTTACAACTACCATCGAGAAGGAGATAAAAGAGAGAGAGGAGGAGGAAGAAAGAATGGGGGAGGAGGGATGACGAAGACGAAAGAATAGGGTTTTTAAAAGTTTTATCTATTTAAAAAACATCATTAATAGGTATGAAACCTTAACAATGTGCACGAGGGAGAGATAATCAAACATTAAATTTTCCTTTGTTTTACACACACATATATATTAATGAGTAAACCCAAAATTGTAAATGATCACTTACATTAATAAAAAAAAAAATTGAGATTCAATAAGCTATTTTTTTTTGTAAAAAAATGAAAAATTGAAGAAATTATGTAATAAGGACCTTGTTTTAAGGCTCTTTATGTACAAACCAAAATTTTTAAACTTATTTTGTCAGAAATGCAGGAAGCGCAAGAACTAAAGCCGCCATCAAAAAAACATTTTTTGTTATAGTTTGTAATCTATGAAAAATTTAGGTTTTGTGTGGTAATCATTTTGTTTTGAAAATTAAACTTATAGATACTACTTTCACCATAAATTTTCTTCCTTTGTTCTACTTTTTACCAATGGTTCAAAAATTAATTCAAATTTTGAAAAGAATTGGCTTTTAAAAAGTAACATTTTTAAAAATAACAAAATAAATTAAAATATTTACAAGCTATAGCAAAATTTTGGATTCTACCACTGATAGTCTTCTTCACTATAGCATATCAATGACTATCAATGATAGAATTTGCTATATGTTGTAAATATTTTGTAAAATATACTATTTTTAAAAATTTTCCTCTTATTTTTTTTTTTAATTTGACTAATAATTCAACTAGTATATTTAAAAATATACTAACAATCATATAGAGTGGGAATAAAATAAGCTTAATTTTAAAAAATAAAAAACAAAACAAGTAACAAAAAAGACTGTACTTGTGTTGTTAGCATTTTGTTTAGATGAGTTTCAGCTGTTTTAATTAAACATATGAATTCTTAACCAAGTTTAAAACAATAAACGAGGTTTGCAAGGCTACTTTTTCTTTTTAGTTTTACCAATTGACTTAGTTTTTAAAAGTTAAAGAAAATATAACAAAAGAAATTTATAGATAATAAAAATATTTATAAGCTTAATTATTGGGAACATTTTTAAAAATAGTAAAATAAATTAAAATATTTACAAGTTATAACAAAATTTTGGATTCTATAAACGATAGTCTTCTATCACTATGGTATATAAATGATTATCAGGAATAAAATTTGTTATAAGTTGTAGATATTTTGTAAAATTTTCTATTTTTGAAAATTTCTCTAATTCTTTTATTAAAAAAATAAATAATAAATAATGAAAAGTATAACTATATTAAGTAGCAATTTTAAGGATTATAATAAAGTGTACAACAATATCTAAAAAAATTTAAATATAGAAAAATATAACATTAATAAACTAATATTTGTAATATAATATTTTAGTAATAAATTTTGATGCTTATTAGACGTTGATAGATTTTATTATATTTGTAATTTTAAAAAAGATTGCTGCATACTAATTTTTTGAATTGAACTATTTCAAAATAAAATTATAACTAAGATGTAAATAATTGACCTAGAAAACGATAGTTGCAAGAAAAACAATCCTAAAGTATTGGCAAATATAATCAAAACAAAATAATTTACAAAATCTAAATCTAATTCTTAAAATGTATTACAATATCGGTGATAAGAATTTACGATGGAGAGAGTCCACTCATGGAAATTTTTTATTTTATTGCAATTATTTAAAATTTGTTAATAGGCTTAGGCGTATTTGGAGGGTAATGAGTTTCCATCCAATCATTTCTTACATTGTTTTTATTTATTTTTTACTATTTAGAATTCCATTTCCGTTTTGTATTTGATTCCCAATCATTCCAACCTCACACAAATTTTAATCCACAATGAATCTGATCACATCCAACTTGTGAAATACCGTCGTAATTATTATAAAAACTAAAAGAGATACCCAATAAAATTGAAATACGAAATTAGTTCAAAATCGTATATTTTTAAATTAAAAAATTAAGGAAAAAAAACAAAAACAAAAACAAAAAGGGAAAGAAGGCAGTGGGCCAACTGAAAGGGCCCATTAGAAATGGCACGCGGCGTATCCATAGAAACCCTAATATTCAAACTCTCTCTCTCTGCATCATTTCTTCTTCTTCGTCTTCTTCTTTTCACCAACTCACTCTCTGAGTTACACTCCATTTTCATTATCACTTCCATTTTCACCTTACAAATCTCATACTCACTCATTCCTGTCCCCCCTTTCTTTCTCCTTTTCTCTTTCTCTCCCCCCTTCCCCCCCCCCCCCCCTCTCTCTCTCGCTCTCTGACGCCTTCGCCATTTCTGTTCTCAGCTCTTGGAGTGGGGCTGAGAGATGGGTTACTGTTTGATTCCCTCTCAATCTCTCACAGCCAAGTCCTTTTTGTCTCCATCCTCCTCCATTTCTCGTTTTCCCGCTTCCTCTTTCTCCAATCCCACCCTTGCCAACTTTTTTTCTTACACTACCAGACTTGGAACATCTTCGCTCAACATTCACCCATGCCACCACCGTCTTTCTCCGTTTGGGAAGCTCTACACCCAAAAGGGTTTGGTTCGATGTCTGAAAAATGACGAGAAGCCGATCAAAGAGATTAAAGCTGGGAAAAGTGGGAAGAGAACTGATTTGAAGAAGATAATGATTCTTGGTGCCGGTCCCATTGTGATTGGGCAGGCTTGTGAGTTTGATTATTCTGGTACTCAAGCTTGCAAGGCCTTGAAAGAAGAGGGTTATGAAGTTGTATTGATTAATTCCAATCCGGCTACGATCATGACGGACCCGGAATTGGCTGATAGAACCTATATTACTCCCATGACACCGGAACTTGTTGAGAAAGTTCTTGAGAAGGAACGCCCTGATGCTCTTTTGCCCACTATGGGTGGCCAGACTGCGTTAAATTTGGCGGTTGCTTTAGCTGAAAGTGGTGCTCTGGAGAAATATGGGATTGAGTTGATTGGAGCCAAGCTTGATGCAATAAAGAAAGCTGAAGATAGGGAGTTGTTTAAACAGGCTATGAAGAATATTGGGATTAAGACACCACCTTCAGGGATTGGGACTACGCTTGAGGAATGTATTGAAATTGCTGGTGAGATTGGAGAATTCCCTTTGATCATTAGACCTGCTTTTACGTTGGGGGGAACTGGAGGTGGGATTGCCTACAATAAGGAGGAATTTGAGTCTATTTGTAAGGCAGGTTTAGCGGCGAGTTTGACGTCCCAAGTTCTGGTGGAGAAATCTTTGCTGGGTTGGAAGGAGTATGAGCTTGAGGTCATGAGGGATCTTGCTGATAACGTGGTGATCATTTGCTCTATTGAGAATATTGATCCCATGGGAGTTCATACTGGGGATTCCATAACAGTGGCACCTGCTCAAACTTTAACTGACAAGGAATATCAGAGGCTGAGAGATTATTCCATTGCTATTATTAGGGAAATTGGTGTTGAGTGTGGTGGTTCGAATGTGCAATTTGCTGTCAATCCAGCTGATGGTGAGGTGATGGTGATCGAAATGAATCCGAGAGTTTCAAGGTCCTCTGCTTTGGCTTCCAAGGCTACGGGTTTTCCAATAGCAAAGATGGCAGCAAAATTGTCTGTTGGTTATTCATTGGATCAGATTCCTAATGACATAACCAAGAAAACGCCTGCTAGTTTTGAGCCTTCAATTGATTACGTGGTGACAAAGGCATGTTTTTTTTATTCCTACTTCTTACTTGAAATTTGTTTGCTATCTTTTCAGTTTTGGAATTGAAATTAATGGAATATTGATCCATGGATTAAACTATGTACACAAGACATATGATACTGGAAAGTTTAGCATGGTTGTGACTGGTGAATTGTGATTCATTTTAAACTTCAGCTTTGTCGAAGTAATACTTCTACTTAGATTGGAAAACAGTTGGTTGAGCTGTTTTCTTATGTAATTAACTTATAGAAACAGAGTTTGTGTATTCCAAGTTCTAATTAGTTAGTTGGTGTGTACAAAATCCAAATTTGTATGGTTTTAAGAATATTGAGCATATTTTAAGAGGGGATTTTGAGTAAAAATATTCTTCATTGTCTATGGTAACCAATTTCCTTCAATTTTTTTGTCTTTTCCTTAATTTTCAACATATTCATTTTTAGAAAGTTTGATATATGTATCTAAAAAAATTAATATATATATATATGATTAATACAGCATTCCTATTTCTTCTTGTTAGCTGACTTGATGACAATTGATACTTTATACATGTTTTCATCTTCAATGTTAGTGACTCTGGTTTCTACATACCTCTATGTCTCTCTTATTCCTTGTAATATGTTGTTTCTGCATTTTTTTGTTGTTGCAGATTCCTAGATTTGCTTTCGAAAAGTTCCCAGGTTCTCAACCAATATTGACAACTCAGATGAAATCAGTTGGTGAAGCTATGGCTCTTGGCCGCACTTTCCAAGAATCGTTTCAAAAAGCTGTAAGATCATTGGAATGTGGCTACTCTGGATGGGGTTGTGAACCCATTAAACAACTTGATTGGGATTGGGAACAATTGAAGTATAGCCTTCGAGTTCCTAATCCAGATCGCATCCATGCTGTATATGCTGCAATGAAGAAGGGGATGAAACTGGATGACATTCACGAGCTGAGTTACATTGACAAGTGGTTTCTTACTCAGTTAAAGGAGTTGGTGGATGTCGAGCAATACCTCTTGGCTCAAAACTTATCGAATCTGACAAAGGAGGATTTCTATGAAGTGAAAAAGAGAGGTTTTAGTGATAAGCAGATAGCATTTGCCACTAAATCAACTGAGAAGGAGGTGCGCTCTAAGAGAATATCTTTGGGTGTCTTCCCAGCCTATAAGCGGGTGGATACATGTGCTGCAGAATTTGAGGCAAATACCCCTTATATGTATTCTTCTTATGATTTTGAATGTGAATCAGCCCCAACTCAAAAGAAAAAGGTCTTGATATTGGGTGGTGGTCCAAACCGTATTGGTCAGGGTATTGAATTTGACTACTGTTGCTGTCATACTTCGTTTGCTCTACAGGTTTGTGTTCTTTTAAATAATTGAAACGTGCATATGAATCAACAGCTTATGAAGCTTATCTACCAACATTTTTCAGTATAACCTCATGTTAACATTAACTGATACAGCTTATGAAGCTTATCTTCCAACATTTTTCAGTATAACCTCATGGTAACCATATTTAGTGGTCATTGGTAATCTAGAGTGACAGATTGACTTGATTCCATCTGATGCAATCTTATCTTATTAGGTTCTTATGATTAATATTCTAAGCACTGTGCTGCATGTCATACTTTTATCGTCTACTATTGGTAATGATTCTTAAAACCTAGCTTGTAACAACTTCTTGTTTTTCCAGGATGCTGGGTATGAGACAATCATGATGAACTCAAATCCTGAAACAGTATCAACAGATTATGATACTAGTGATCGGCTGTACTTTGAACCCTTGACGATTGAAGATGTTTTTAATGTTATCAATTTAGAACGTCCAGACGGCATCATTGTGCAATTTGGAGGTCAAACACCTTTGAAATTGGCTCTCCCAATACAGCGGTATTTAGATGAAACCAAGCTCATATCTGCCAGTGGTGATGGACATGTTCACATATGGGGCACTTCTCCAGATTCTATAGATGCGGCTGAAGACAGAGAAAGGTTCAATGCAATCCTTAACGAGTTGAAGATAGAACAACCAAGAGGGGGCATTGCCAAGAGTGAAGCAGATGCACTCTCCATTGCCAAGGATATAGGATACCCAGTTGTTGTCCGACCTTCTTATGTTCTAGGTGGTCGGGCAATGGAAATTGTGTATAGTGATGATAGACTAGTGACTTATCTTGAAAATGCTGTGGAAGTGGATCCAGAACGTCCAGTATTAGTCGACAAATATCTATCAGATGCTATTGAAATTGATGTTGATGCGTTAGCTGATTCACATGGGAATGTGACAATTGGTGGGATAATGGAGCATATTGAGTTGGCTGGTGTTCATTCGGGAGACTCTGCTTGTTCACTCCCAACGAAAACAATTCCATCATCTTGCCTCGAAACTATCAGGAATTGGACAACAAAATTGGCAAAGAGACTAAATGTCTGTGGACTAATGAACTGTCAGTATGCGATCACTATGGCAGGGGAGGTTTTCTTGCTTGAGGCCAATCCTCGTGCTTCCCGTACGGTCCCATTTGTATCTAAAGCCATTGGGCATCCATTGGCTAAGTATGCTTCGCTTGTTATGTCTGGGAAGTCTCTATATGAGCTTGGCTTCACCAAAGAGGTCATCCCCAAACACGTGTCTGTGAAGGAAGCTGTCCTTCCTTTTGAAAAGTTCCAAGGCAGCGACGTGCTATTAGGGCCTGAGATGAGAAGCACTGGTGAGGTCATGGGTCTTGATTTTCAGTTTCCTATTGCATTTGCAAAAGCTCAAATTGCTGCAGGGAATAAGTTACCACTTTCTGGAACTCTGTTCCTAAGTTTGAATGACTTGACAAAGCCCCATCTTTCCAAAATAGCCAAGGCATTTTTAGAGCTCGGATTCAGCATCACTGCAACTTCTGGAACTGCCCACGTTCTTGAACTGGAAGGCCTTCCTGTCGAACGAGTTCTGAAGCTACACGAGGGGCGGCCTCATGCTGGTGACATACTTGCTAATGGGCAGATTCAGTTGATGATAATCACTAGTTCTGGTGATGATCTTGATCAGATTGATGGACGCCATCTGAGGAGGATGGCTCTTGCATACAAAGTACCTATAATAACGACAGTTGCTGGAGCGTTGGCAACAGCCGAAGCCATAAAGAGCCTGAAGGCAAGTTCAGTTTCAATGATCCCTCTTCAGGACTTCTTTGTTGAGACTAAAAGTGGGAGTCAAAAGGACTTGCAGTCTGCCTCTATATGATTCCGCTGTATATACATTTGTAAGTCCTTGTACTTCTAACATTTTTCATCCAAGTTTATGTCTAATTAGTCCCATAACTTAAATAAATCTCTAATAAGTCTTTAAACAGTAAGTCTTTAAACTTTAAAAATGTGCAACAGTTTCTCAACTTTTAAATTTGTGTCCAAGTAAGCTGATCCATGAAGCTCTAATCTTTCAAATTTGTTTAGTAGGTCCATGACGTTTAAAATATGTTTTATTGGGAGAGATCTATTTGAAACAATTTACCAAATACAATTAAAAGTTAAGGACTAGTAAACCGTTTTTAAAGTTTAGGGACTTTTTAGTTCCCGTAATTTAACCTGAGGTATGATTTGTTTGGCCTGGCTTCTGATTTTTCCGTTTGGCCTTCTGTTTTTCCCAGGTTCTCAAGCTTTGCCAGTCCTGTGTATGCTTATCATAACAAGTTTTACAAGCAACGATGGCTGTTTTGGTTTGGACTTAAAACTTGTAATATAAATAACTTTTCATAATTTGTATAACTATATTTCATGTTGTTGGTACGTTCCCACATCAAGGATTTGGAGAAATATCTTTCAAATGTGTTCATTTTAGGGCATGACATCAATGACATGGGTGCCTAATCATTCACATCAATGGGAAGATATGAATCTACTTTCCCCCTTGATTGTGAAGCAGCCTCCATGTTAATGCTTTGGAGAAACATTTTCAAATAAGAATCAGAGTTAAGGTCTAACCTGCCATTTCTTTTCCTCCGTTGTTTCCAGTTTTATTCTCCTTTCTGATCTGCTATTTTCCCTTTTTGCAATATGATAGATGTAATGAAATCGATCTTTCTTTTTCCTTTGCTGCATAAGAATGGGATATCATATTTCTATAAATATTTTCACATGTTTTGGATTTTATATTGACTGACACTTCCATTATAGTGTAAAAATCTGATGAAATATTTTAAAAATAGTAACCATATGTAAAGTAACGTGTGTGATTGTATTATTAATTATTGTTCTGTCTTTTAGATCTTGTAAGCTATATATACATTTTACTGAAATTTTCATTGGCATTTACATAAATTTTTATTGGCATTCCAACCATTTAAGCCCTGAACTAAATTCAAGATCGTCTCTATTGATGGATTACGACATTCATCACTATTAATTAGTTGCGGAAGAAAATGGTTTTTCAAAGTGAGACGAATCTTTAAGCCAATCTGGATCCAATCATTGCTACTCTTGACATTTTATAGCTATTCAACATTTTATTTTCTATACTAGTTAAAATTTGTGGTAAATTTTGAGAGAACTTAAATTCTTGTAGAATTTGAATATTGAATGAATGTATATGGGTCAAAATGTGAGTTTGAACCTGATTTTATTTGGTTATTAGGATTTCAAAAGTTAAATTTTAGTTCACCGAATCAAATACGGAAAGGACAAGTATGTTTGAAAATGATTATTACAAAAGGGTATTTACTTTGGTGGAAGTACGGAATCCAAACTTGAATTAAAGCTTCACACTTCAAACAAATGATATTAGTAGCAAAATGAAAAGCATTGAAAAGAGTTTTGGGAAATCAAGTGGAATGATGAATCGAAGGTGATTTAATATGCAAAGTTTCACAAGAAAGGGTCATTACCTTGGTGGAAGTACGAAACCCAAGAGAGTGGTGGCTAAGTAAGTTTCTTGAATTAAAGCTTCAAACAAATGATGTTAGTAGCAAAAAGAAAAGCATTGAAAAGAGTTTGGAAAATAGAAAAGCATTGAAAAGAGTTTGGAAAATCAAGTGGAATGAAGAATCAGAGGTGATTTAATATGCAAAGTCAATTCACAAGAAAATGTATGTAAAAATTGAAACTCAATGAAAAAAATGAGGGATGGGCAAATGGTACTAATCAATTTTTATCATTGAATCAAAGATGATTATGAAATGATTTTTGCTTAATTAAAGGGGGTTATTGATCAAGATTCTTTTCAAGATAACTTGATTGATCTTGGAAGAATTTTGATCAAGATTTCAAGAAAGGGAATGATCTCCATAAGGATTTAAGGTGTGTTTGGGGGAGGGAAAATCTTAGGGGGGAAAGGGTTATGCCAATTTTCTCAATCCTTCCTTATTCCTTACTCAATCCTTTCCTATTCCTTCCCTATTCCTTTATCAATCCATCTCAATTCTTCATAATGTATAATTAATCAATTTAAGTTTAAATATTATTTAATCTATTTTTTTTTTATCATTTATAATTTTTATACTTGCGAGTTTTGTTAATTTTAATCTTTTTATTTAAAAAACACAACTTGTTTTTAAGTTATGAATTTGGTACAATTACATTAATTTCAAATTTTAATTTTTTTCTTTTACTCTTGAATTAAGTAATTTATTGTGATTATATCGCTTGATCCGTATTTTCATTGCAATTAACAATTTAATAAATTAAATTTACAAAATTTGTGTATTGGATTTATAATATGAATTTTAAAAAACTTAACAATTTAATCGCACGTAACGATTACGTAAAAAATGTTGAAAATGGATGTCGTATTTAAAGAAATTATTACAAAATGTTTTACAAAAACTATGACAATTTGGTAAAGTAAAATACGAAATTTGTGTATTGGATTTAGAATATGAAGTTTTTTTTAAAAAAATTAATAATTTAATCGCACCTAACGATTGGATAAAAAAGGTTGAAAATAGATGTCGTATTTAAAGAAATTACTGTAAATTATTTTATGAAAATGAGAATTTTAAAAAATAGCAAATTTTACAAAATATTTACAACCTATAGCAAATTCTATTACTGATAGTCATTGATATGCTATAGTGATAGAAGACTATCAGTGATAGAATCCAAAATTTTGCTATAGCTTGTAAATATTTTAATTTATTTTGCTATGTTTAAAAATGTCCCTTATGAAAACTATAGTGATTTGGTAAATTAAATATATGAAATTTGTATATTGGAGTTAGAATATGAATTATTTAAAATAATAATAATTTTTGCTCGTACATTGTGTTCCATGTAATTGACTTCAGTTTATAACTCATTTCCTAGAAACAATTTTGTTCTTCTTATATCGTTTCGTTTTAATGAAATTATGGTGCGAGTATTTGGTTTAAATCAATAGTTAAATATATGCAATTTGTGTATTGCATTTAGAATATCAATTAAAATATATATATAATATGAATTAAAAAAAATTAACAATTTAATGGCATATAACGATTACGTAAAAAATATTGAAAATGGACGTCGTCTTTGAAGAAATTACTGAAAATTGTTTTTCGAAAACAAAGATGATTTGGTAAATTAAATATATTTAATTTGTGTATTGGATTTAGAACACGAATTAAAAAAATAATAATAATTTATTGGTACTAAGCGCTTGTATAAAAAACGTTGAAAATGCACATCTTATTTAAGAAAACTAATGTACCTTGTTTTACGAAAATATGACAATTTGGTAAATTAAATATACGAATATTTGTGTATTGGATTTAGAATACAAATTTTTAAAAAATAATAATAATAAATAATTTTCATAATCCTTTCCACATAATCTTTCCTCCAAACAAATATTATCATAACACTACCTATTATAATCATTTCACAAACACATAGTATCATAACACTACTATTTATAATCCTTCCCCCAAACACATATTATCATAACACTACCAATAATAAACCTTCCCCAAAACACATTTATTATAAGACTAAGATTATCATAATCCTTTTCTCCCATAACTCTTTCCCTCCCTCAAACGCACCCTTAGTGTTTATTCTTGCAATAATAACTAAAGCCTAATCTTGTTCTTTAAAAAGAAGATTAAAGTTTCCTTCACAAATTTGCAATCAAAGAATTAATTGGAATTAATTGTGCGCAACAAAATTGATGCAATTAAATTCAAAGAAATTGCCAAGAACAAGAGAGATTCATCGATCATTAATCAATTTCAAGATTTGATATGACATAATCAAGAATTAAAATAAGTTTTGTGTTGAAAAAGGTAATCTAATTAATCTTGAATTAATTTGCCATTAAAAATATGAGAAAAAAAATAATTTTGCGTTGGCTTAGGATCGAACTTGTAACAGGGAGGACGCGTGCGGCTTCGGGGGAGACACGTGTTGTGAATGGAGAGGCGGATACCAGTTGAAGAAGGCGCGCAGATGAGTTTGAAATAATTTGGATTTATTTTGCGTGAGCCTAGGATTGAAGCCGTGACATAAGAGACATGCGTGCGGAGTAGACCTAAGCGACGTAAAACTTTAGAGAAACCCAAAAATAAAAGCGTTGGGGGGTACGAACTTGTGACTTCGGGGCTAGCCGAACGCGTTTGGGACTTGGCACGTGTTATGACTTTTTCATTATTTACCAATTTGCCTCTGATGTCCAATTTGCCTATTCTCCTTCTTTTGAACTCCGATTTAGGTGATTTTCGAGTCGTTGGTTTCGTATCAAAGTCTACTTTCATATTATGCATAAAATATTAAAATAATAAATATATACATGATATGGATTGAGAATAAGAGAACTAAAAATGAGTCAATATTTGCCTAAACACTAGGTTTGCAAAATGATTCTAAATTAGTGTACTAAAAAAGTACACAGTATAGTCCTTTGCCTTCTACATCTGTTCCTTCAATCTCTTTTGACTTCTTCACTTCTTTAGTTTATTTTTGCTCACATGTCCTTTTATCCACAAAGCTAAATCACAACATTTAAGGTCTCGTTTAATAATTATATCGTTTTTTATTTTTGTTTTTTAAAATTAATTATAATTTTCTCCATATCTTACAAAAAATTTGTATCTTCTTAAATATAATGGTTGATTTTTTAGCCAAATTCTAAAAACAATATTTTTTTTCTAAGTTTGGCTTGACTTTTAAACCAGTTGAAGAATATATGTAATAAAGGAAAAAAGATATAGATGGAAAAAGTGTCTATAGGTTTAATTTTAATAAAAAAAATGAAATGGTTACGAAACTATGACTTAAGTAGCCTACGTTTATAGAAAAAATGGGTGTTGTGCTCACTTTATGCTCTTTGCACAACTCAATCAATTCACGTTGGTAGGGTAATCAATGGACTCCTCTACACAATGGCCAATGCTTGTTTAGTGGTCCAGGACACATGTGTCTTTTCACGAAGTTGTGTTGGCATGCCAGGGTAAAAAGAACTTGATAACGTGTGGAAATAGTTGTTATTATAGTCCTTTTTGTTAGAATAATGGGGTTAAAACGCCTAAGGAATGCTCAAAACGCATAACTTATGTTGTAAAGGCATAAATACTTAGAAATATGACTTACATAAATGTCGTTCCTATTTTCGCTGTTATCATGTTTAAATATAGGACAAGTGGGAAAAAGCATAAAGGAGCAATTCGCACATGACATCTTGCGTAAAAACAATGCGATGGATCGTGCCTGACAATTAACAACCCTAGGTGATGAACCTAAACATCACGCGAGGAAAGCTCACAAAAAGACAAGAATGATAGTTGGAATGATGTGACTTCACATGGGCGGATGACAGCGCCGACACACTCAGACAAACAGAGTTTTGCCCGTCGAAAAGCAGTCTATACAAGTAGAGATGTCCATTTAACCCGCGGGGCCCGAGACAGGGAATCCTCGAATACACGGGAATGGGGAAGGGAGTGGAGAAAAATTTTCCCCGTTGTCAACACGGGGTTGGGGACGAGGAATCCATTCCCCGACCCCGACCTCATCCCCGCCCCGCCCCAATTAAAAATATAATTAATTAAATATATATATATATATATATATATATATATATATATATATATATAAAATATAAAAATATTTATTTATTTATTTATATTTAAAAAAATAAAAAAAAAAAAAAAAATACTATTTTGATATTCTTTCTTTCCTTCTTTTCTTTATTTTTTTTGCCTAATTCCAATTTTTATGTTGTAAACTTGTATATGTATATGTTGTGCCTTGACTTGTGATATGTAAACTTTTCATATAAAAAAATATATTGTTGTGTCTTAAGATGTAATTGAAGGTTTTGTTAGAATACTTATAAATTGATCTTTGGTTTTTTTTTTTTTTTTTATAGATTTTTTAATTTTATGGATGATTTCTAAATCTATCTTCTAATAATTGAATATTTATTTTTATAAACAATGAGCTAGAATTTGACATTTTAATGGTTTTAAATAACAAAATTGATAATGTTTTATTGAAAATAAAATACCATTGAAAATGTATATACATTTCAAGTTGTGGATTGGAAAATGAGATTAAACTTAAAAAGAAAATGGGGAGTATTTCCCCGCGGAGAACCTGACCCGTGCAGGAAAATTGGTGAGGATGGAGAATGGGATAGGGTGGCAGGGACGGGGACGAAGAGTGGCATCCCCTGCCCCGCCCCGTCCCGTGGACATCTCTATATACAAGTACTTCATCCACACAGAGAAAAGAGTGGGGGCCCAAATAGGCCCGGAGAGAGAGACTCAGAATGGTCTAAGAAAAATCACTGAGAAATAGAGAGTCAAAACAAGCTACCTGGAGAATGTGTAGTCGTGATAAAAGAAAAAATCATTTGTTGTTGACTCTTAACTTTTAGTAATGTTTTCTATTCTTCTATCTATCCATTCTTTATTTCATTGTAATGTATGTATTGTTCATATTGTGCAGTGGCCGAAGACTTATATTCTTTATACATAGATTGCATGTTTATACCTTTTCAATTCACCATTTTTTAACTTCTCATCAGTCGTTGTGTTATTAAACGAGGAGAGTTGTGATAAGTTATTGATAAGGAGTTCAACTTATAAACCTTATCGTATTAGTTGAGTTATGTTCATCATTTGGCCAGTGTAAATTAATTGCCCATAAGGGTAAGTGGCAAGGATAGAACTAATGCACGCAAGGGAGAGTTTGGTGACAAACTTCACCTTAGCGAGGTAGCTTCCAACATTTGTATCCTAAAAGGAGAACAAGTGCGAACAATAGGCACCGAGAGGTTGTTATCCTTAAACGAGAAGTCCTATAAGTATTACGAGTCACGATCTCTAGGTATAATCTGCTTAAGTAAGCATAGTCATTTGTATCCTGAAAGATGAACAAGTGTGCCGTTTAACACTTCAAGAGAAGGTCATCTTAATCATGTGTTGATTATGCAGTTATAGTGCGTTAAGACTATCACAACACTTATGTATCTAAAAGTACATATAATTTCCTTCACCCAAGTGAGTTTGACCCATTTTCCACCTAGCTTTAATTTACTCTCTATGCATGAGTCTCAAGCTGTAAATAAATAGTCGTAGTTAGCATTACATTCTTTTATTTAATTTCCATAAGGCCTAAACGATAAGTGAAACCTAGAATTAACATCTATACCACTTTTCTGTGTTCGACCCTGGATCACCCAAGTAAACTTACTGTTCGCTTGCACTTGGGCGAGCAATAGAAAAGCTCGTGCTCAACGAGGACTTAAGAACTATTCGATGAAGAAGTACATGAGAGCACCTCAAATGCAATGACCATGATTTATGACTCATCACACAAAATTAAGAGCAAGCAATATAGAAAGTTGTGATGAGCGCATTAAGCGCGATGATCTGACTTAGTGACATATTACGATTGCGCTATACACACACGAAGTTATTAAATCCAAACCAACAACCATCGCTCGTACGAGGAAAGAGAAATGTTGAGAGCCCCTTTAGTAGAACGATTGTTATGATGGAAACGGTAGACATGCGCAGCGGAATTAGGATCAAAATTTACTCGAATAACAACTAAACACTTTAGTGGTAAACATGCATCACAACCCTAAAAAGAAACAAAATAGGGTTAATGGAAAAACTCACCCTTGATGCTTTTCTATTATCGCAATCTTCTCACTTGTTCTTCACGATCTCCTCACAAAATCAAAACCGGGACTACCACTAGTGTTGACCCGCTAATCTCCGGACTTAGAACCGAGTTGTGGGACTCGAACGATAGAGAAAAAATAGAGAGAGAGAGATGAATTTAGGAGGAAGAATTTGTGGAGAGAACTTTTTGGAGAGTAAAAAGAAAATTGGTTTGATTTTGCAATTCCAAATTACAAAGTCAATCTTTCAACAAAAAAAAACAACCAACCCTTTTTATTTCCAATCCATTCCTTTTATAAGCAAACTACATGCAAAATTTGCATGTAGTGAGCTTCCACTCTCCACACTTGGCATATTACCAAGTAGGTGTCTCACATGCATGAAGCCATTTGTTATTTACATGCAATATTCTTCCAAGGGTAAAATGGTAATTTGACATTTAAAAAGTCAAAAGTCAACATTTTGCCTTTTTACTATTTTTTCCATCTTGACTAATTTCAATCTCCCGAGTATGAATCCGCATTCATTTTTTCAAAATTCAAATCATATTTGAATATAAAGTCGGTCAAAGTTTGATTTTTTCAAAGTCAAAAGTCAACATTTTGACTTTTTACATCTTTGACCTTTTTCATCAATTCCGAGCTTTCATATCATTCCATATTGATATTTAAATCATATTTAAACATGAAGCTCTACTTAAGTTATAACCGATGACTATATCAAATATATTTATCGGTTTCTCTCTCTTTACCTATTTTGAACAATTCAAATTATTTCATCATAATGTTCTAAGTTGATTCCTTATGAGCTAGCGGGGGAACCTAATGGACCTATAGATCATGGGCTCCAACGATCCGAGATTAACTGGCTAAACTTTTTAGACCGAGTTAATCAACCTTCGTTAACTAACGGGTCATTCCACTAGAGTTCCGTAGTTGCACTCCTCTCACTATAGATATATTTGTGTCCATGTGATATGACCATGATAAGTAAGTTAATCCTTCACAGGTTGTTCATAATCTCGGCTGGGTCAAAGTACCGTTTTACCCCCGAGATTATATTTTTTTTCCTTAAGTCCCACTGATCCACTATTGAACAATTGGTTTAAGGTACAACCTTTAAACCGAATCCCTCTCGGGCCAATGAGAGGGTGGGGCCCCTTGTTCAAGACCTGGATTCAGTCCTCAAGGGAACAACCTATCTACTAACCCTAGAGTGGGTAGGAGTGAATTCCGTCTTGCACCCTATATCCCTAACTATCCACCCGATCTTACCCCTGAAATGGAAGGCTTATTGGGCCAGCGCTATTGAGCTGCCCTCACCTATACAGATCTAAGGATAATTTCGTGTGAACAGAAGTTCATAGTTAGCTCAGGATTAAGATTAAGTTACATTGGATATCTATGAACGAAATAGTCAGTTTTACAAAGTTAACGGTGTTATAACTTAAAGGCGACTATCTCATAGTTCCAGTCTTATGTAAACTATTTACATAAGATGCCCCCACTTTCATGTCTCTACATGAACGATTTAGGATCACATCGTTTGTACTAACTACAAAGTGGGCTGCATCAATAGTATCTCCCGAATAAGGCGCCCAACCGTATTCGTATACTATAGACTATTTAGGCTATTTACTCGAACTTGATCCACGTTTATGTCTCTACATGAAGTTCAAGTTTACATAACAATAGACTTGGGACCTTAGTTTATTGGCATTAAAATTATAGTATTAATAACGACTTATTGAATAGAATATGATTACAAACTACGAGTTTGAGGACATAAATTCCAACATGTTACTGTTTTGGATCAAATTGTATAGCATTTAGTAGAGGATGTCTGACAACTTCAGAGTCATTTTAGGAAGGATAGTGCTTGAAATATAGAAACCTATAGGTTGGCTACGCGCTTCAGTAGAGGGAAGTGCTATAGCAAGTGTTACTTTGTTTTCTTGCTTAAGCCTAATGTGGCTTCTTAAATGCCCTAGGTTAGTTCTAGCTCCTCATAATCAGAGGAGGAATAGTCTTTCCCATTTGTTTTGCCTTTAGTTAGATTAGCTAGACCCTAAGTAGTTTAGATTTGTTTTTTGGTATTTTAGGTTTAGTTTGGTTTAGTTTAGTTCAGAGTAGATTAGTTTAGTCTAGGTTAATTTCTTGGACGGTTTGGTCCCATTTTAATTTTCTTTTATAGGGCTGGTTCTTTCTTTCTTTTTAGTTTTGGAGATGTATCTATGCAACCCGCCCACATGTTCTTCAACGTTCAAATTTTTTTTCCTTGGTCTTTGTTTTTAGTTTTTGCTTGATTGCATGCATTAGAGACAATGCTTCATTTTAGGTCAGGGGTTGAGTGTGTGTGTTGCTTTGGTAGCTTTAATTCCTCTCTCCTAGTTGCATTTTAATTCGTGTATTTTTATGCATTCTACTTATATGAACATATTTTATATGCTTGTTTGACTAGAGAAAACTATTAATGTTTTTTATATGCTTCTTTGTTTGTTTTTGTTGAACAGAGCATTAGACAAGCTTCTTTAAAAATTTTCTTTGCCTTCGGGTTTGTTTAAAAGCATCATTGTAAATGAGACATCGTGAATGTGGCGTTATCGATCTAAGCTTGCGACTTAAAACAAGCGACTAAGCTCCAAGCGAAAAGGGGTAGATTCTAACCTATCCGTTGCTTAATTCCAATGTTTTATCAACGCGGTACAAGTTTTCCTCTCTCTTGCTCAAGTATAGGCAAAAAGAGAGGTTTTCTGGGTAAGCCAGGGTTGAACTCGAAGAACTTATGTAATCTATTTTATTAAAACCCTTAAGTTGGTTTCATGCGGTATTTATACAGTATTAAAATATTAGGGAGTGTTATGTGATTGAACTTACTATATCTAGGCGAGATGAATGAAGAAATGTTCTACAATTTGCACCATGGTGAAAAAGCTAAGCAGTTCATTGATGCAACATGCAACACATGTTAATTTCATAATTAAGACAAACATCTTTTCAGTGTTTTCATCATATTTACTCACCTTTCGGGATTCAAATACTTGGAATTACCATTTATTCCATCTCTCATCTAATTGAGTGTATTATATATAATGCCTCTTGTTTTAAGACCAGTGACCTCTCGATGCGTTGTTGCCACACATAAGTATCATTTATGATATATATGTTAAAGGATAATTGAACGAAATGATGGTATTAATACAATCCCTTTGCTGTCAGTTTAGTGAGATCTTTAGTTATTAGTCTTTCAAGCAATAATGCCCAATATCTCATTCTTCATTTTCGATAGTATAATGCGGTTCAGTATGACTCTGACTAAACAAGTTAGATGATACAAACAACCATATGCTCTATGCATCACTCTTACTTTACAATCATCTCAATTCAAAGAACACATGCATATGATAGATAAAGAGATGGGAGAACGATAATGACAATATCTTGCATTTATAAATAAAATTTTAGGCCCTTCGACCATGGAGTTGACTTGGAAATACAACACCAAAAGAAATCACAAATGTAAAGAATAAGAAAGCGGCTTGGAACACAATCTCTTATGTCCCTTGGCTCCATTTTTGCCTATTACACTGAGGGAAAATGGGAATTGAGGTTATTTACATCTCTCACCCTAAGCTCTCACCTAAAGAAGAAAATAAATTATAGGGATGAAGTTGAGCTCGTTTCCATAGATTCTCACACACATGAATGAAGGAGGTGATCTTGAATTTATAGGCCTTGAGTTGATGGGACACAATATGGGCTGTCTTAATCTGATTTCTGATCACTGCGTATGCGATATTGGGATGTCTTTTCCTTCTTTATCTGTCACTCTCACTAACCAGGTGTGAGTCTCTTTATCACCTAGTTATTTGACGCATGTGTACGTTGCCTAATGCACTTCTTCAGCTAGTAATTCTACTTCTTTTCATTATTCTTCGTTAAGACAATAAAACTTGTGAAAATAGGTGTTTCATCTTTTGTGGCTTGCAAAATGCTTTTGTTTTATTTAAATTTAAATAATCACGCGTTATCTTAATTTATATTGTTTATCTGTTATATTATTCTACCTAAAAGGTTGCAATAACTTGTATTTGTACAAGTTATCACCTTCCTTGCATTCTATGTGCACTAGTTGTGACCTTTATTTTTACTCTTAGGGCTTAGGATTGGTTTATGGTGTCCACAAGTTTGTTGACGCCCCGAAAGGCACAAAGTGAGATTTATTAGGTCCCCAAAACCCAACTTAGCAATGTACAGTAAGCTTATGGTTTTTACCAAACTTTAGTTCTATGCAGAAAAAGCCTATTGTAGAGTAAAAGTGAGTTGCAAAGTTAGAGTGTTGTAAAGTAAAAGCAAGTCTAAGAATAAGGTCAAAGGGGATTTCTCGGGGATATGAGAAGTCAAGGACAGTTAGGTAACTTAAGAATTCTTTTGCGCCGAAAGTGTCTTTGAAGAATGAGTAGCTTAAACACCCCTTGAATGAGACGTTGCTCGTAGTTGGTTACCTGCATGCATCCGATCGTTGGTATGCCAAAACAAAGGTAGAATTTTTTAGATTTGGTTTCCTCATCTGTGTAAAGTAAGAAAATAATGAAAAGTAAAAAGAAGAAAAAGGAAAAATAAAAAGAGAGAGAAAAAGAAAGAAAAGAAGAAGAAAAAGAGAGAGGTAAAAGTAGAATGAACGTTTGGTTTCCCTAAAGACTTGCACTGCCACCTTGAGTTTAGGAAGCTTAAGACTTGACCTTCTGAGCCAAAGTAGGGGGAGATGGATTGGAGTACATCATAAGGAGATGAATTGGAGTACATCTTTAGGTTGTCTTAAGTCTAGAGAGTTTTTCTTAGGTCAATTTCTTTTATACACACATGTAAGAAGGCTTAGAAAAACTTCAAAGAATCTTAATCTTACATGACGTTCACACTTTGAAAATTTGAAGCATGCTTAGAATTATGGTCTGAATGAGCATGCATATAATTTTATTTGTTGTTTGCTAACATGATTGTGTGTTCTCTTGCTTGAGGACTTGCAAGGTTTAGGTTTGATGTCATGCCCCGCTTCAAAGGTCACTTCATGCGACCAAGATGAGGCATGCAGCCTAGCCGCCCATTGTGTGACTTCTCGTCAGATGACACGCTGAACGTCTAGTAAGCAGAACAACTTCATAGACTACAATTGTAAACACGAAAGTCAAACTAAGAGGAAGAAGAAAGCTTCATTAATAAACGACTATAAGGGTACATTTGATCATTGATACACAAGTTCTCCAAAAAGGACGAAATATAGACTCAAGAATGACTCGACTTTACTCACTTAACTCCTACATGCAATATGAAATAACAGTGGCCACTACCAAATGATGCGAGTACAAGGCACAGGAGGTGATCAAGGTTGTGAGTTCAACGTTGAATGTCACTTCGCTACCTACGGGTGGGGGGAATAAAACAAACATTTGAAACGTTAGACGAAAACGCCAAGTGAGTGGGATCTTTTAACAGGCACTTTAAATAACTCAATTTTGCTATATTGATGCAAAATTAGTTATCAGAAGGTATTATAGCAAAATGTAATTTAACATTTCACAGTTTATCACATCGTATGCCTCTCGTATATCGGATAGTCATATCGCAGAATCAGCCTGCATATTTAATTACATCATTGTACCATTTCTTCGGCTCAAACGTTTACCACACTCTTTTGTTAAGTTGCAGCTATGCGGAGTGAGCTCAATACGTATAGCAAGTTCCATCAAATTCTCTACACATAACGCTGTTCTCACGAGATTTTTAGAGAAATTTGATTCGTGGTGTTGAACTTGAGTTGATGTTGTATTTTTGTTGATTTGATGCAATGTGGTTCGATCTCTAGAATTCGATCCTTTGATTCTCTCTCGATTGGATGCTTATACTTGATTTGAGGAAGCGAAGCACGTGATGTTCTTGAAGTTGGAGTATTGGAAGAAAGTTTGTATCTTCAAAGAAGCTTCAATCTTCGAGGGAAGTTGAAGTCTTGGAAGAAATCTTGTAGAAGTTGAAGTCTTAGTGTAAATACCCAACTTTTCAAATCTAAGTCGAAGTCATTATTTTAGCACAAAAAAATTTGTTTGACACAAGACATAGTAAACTTTAGTTAAAACAATAAGAAAGTCGAAGAAAACTTTATTCGGGCCCTGTTTCAACAAATAAAATTCTAAAGTACTGTTTACCAAAAAAAATAACTATTTGTAAACTTAGTTCAATCACAAAAAAATATATATTTAAAACCATCAGCGGATGCAGTTTAAAAGACAGTTACCTTTGCCTGAAAAGTTAAACATAAACATACCCAGTAAGAGACCCATTACTGGTTCCGTTAGGAGAAAAATTTTAACTGTTAACTTCCTAATGGGGTACCCTGCACAGTCACAATCTTGTGATCCCGAAGGACACATTATCAGTTTAACGCCCCGAAGGACGCACATATTAGTCTAGTGTTATGCAGAAACACATATCAGTCTAATGCTCCCGAAGGATGCACAATAAGTGGTGATTACGTAGGACACCTGCAAGGCACACATTCCAATAGAAAACTGACAAATTTTCCCCTCAGTCCATTCTAAACATCTTATCAATCAATCATAATACAATCCAACTACCTCAACATATAATCCTTTCACTTAATACTCTAATAGTCAACCTATTCCATTTTAGCCCAACGTCAGTCAGTAATATATCGACACATCAATCAAACAAGCTAATATAATCATAACAACTCTCAGTTCAACGGTACATTGCCATTCTTTAATCTCACCTACACCCAATCTAAACGACAATCCACCGGTTCACATCCGCACTTTATACAAGAAAAATCTACTAATGTCACACACACACACACACACACACACACACACACACACACACACACACACACACACACACACAC
>CM046883.1:11016123-11198938 GCA_025688845.1 Cucumis hystrix
CGCACACACACACACACACACACACACACACACACACACACACACACGTATATATATATTTCCAGTCAATCACAGTATACATTCAACATCAAGTCTACATCCATACGTATATATCATATTCGACATCCCTACCCAGTGCAGATATAACCATATAGTCAATACAACTCAAAACTATAGGTGAGTCCAGTAGTAGAGATCCCTTACCTTAAAGTTATTCAAAATTCTCGAACGAACTAAATCCAATGAAAGAAACCTAATCAAAAGGATATGGGACTCAATTATTTTCACAATACTCACTTCCATTTAATTTCCTCAATGTAAAATTCAGCTTACCAAGGTAATGGCGAATCGAACTCCAACAATCTACAATTTGGTTGTGAATCCAAAGGACCCAACGTTACTTTCAACACCTTCAAGAATGAAATAAAAATTTAACTAATTATTCCAACCATAACACTTGAACTAATTTGGAAACAACTACAACCCAACTTGAATTTTACCAACGAACTTCGACGTTTCTCAGGAAGACAGAGGCAGCGGCGCTCAAAGCTAAACGAAAAAGAAAATATGCAAAATAGATCATAGCGTATATCAACTTGAAATTCGCCACTGGAAGAAGGGAAATGTGCGGCGACGCTTTGCAGAATGGAGGCAGATCGGAGCGGCAATAACAACCCAATTCCAATCCAGTCGTCATGATGCCGAGGTTGTGACCGTGACGGAACCAAAAACAGAGACCTAGACGGAAACACTGGTAAGACGTTCGGATAATTGAGACGAAGGAGAAGAAAAAGGCGGGGCTGTTACGTGTTTCGCAAACGAAGACCGGCGCAGATGAAGCAGGACGAAGGAGCGGCGGATGGACGGCGTACGGCGTGCAGCTGTCGGAAACTGTAGGCGGCTGGCTTCTTCGAAATGAAAAAAAGAAGGGGAAAAAGGTGGGCGGCGGCTAGGGCAAGAAGAAGGAGAAAACGAAGAAAGTGAGGGGGGCCCCGTGTTCGCAGGCGAGGAAGAAGAAGAACAAAAGATTTTTTTTTAATTTCTTTTTTTTTTATAACAACAACAACAACAACAACAACAATAATAATTAATAATATATTATTATTATTATTATTATTACCTTTTCCTCCTTCACTTCTTTTCTTTCCCATTAATTAAATTTCTCTTCCAAGCCAAAAGCAAGAAAATAACACCCAACAAAATAAAAAAAAATCCTAAATATAGAGCAATTTGATTAAAATCAATTATCTTAGAGTTCGGGGTGTTACACTTAAAAGAAAGCTCGTATCTTTAAAGTAGCTTCAATCTTCGAGGATGGTCGACTTCAGGAGTTAGGGAGTCTTCTAGCTCTTGGAAGAATTCTCTCTAGACCTTCTGGAGTAAAAAATTTTCAACCCTTACCAATGATGAGAACTTCTCTATTTATAGAGTTCTCTAGTGAGCTCTATGGGCTTAAGCCTGGTTGGTCCATGGACCAGACCCATGGGCTCAACCACATGGATTTGGGTCATATTTATCCTTTGGGCTCAATTAAGTTTATTTTTGACAATTGAACTTAGTCCAAGTAAATAATATTTAATTGAACCAAAATAATTAATTTGATTCTATGGTTATGATGAAAACATGTTGCACTATCAGAATTGACCAATTTATGTTTTCAATTTGAATTTGGGATACATATCAATTTTTTAATTAGTTCCAAATTCAATTATTTGAATTTTTCACCATTAATTTAATAAATGATGTGACAATTTGTGATTGGTCTCAAAATTTCCTATTCAACAAACGTGTATTCCAATGCCTGATCACACAAGCTAATAACATCTCATACCAGATCACACAGCAAGTATGAGGCATCTCATACCAAATCACACCACAAGTATGAGACATTCTATTCAAAATCATATAGCATGAATAGGGCATCCTATTCCAAATCACACAGTCGGAATAAAGAATCTTATTCTAGATCACACAACAAGTATAAGGCATAATATCACTGAGGGTACAAAGGTCAACTCACTTCGAAACATAACGTAAATCTCCACATTTTAAACATAAAGCAACGCAGTATTCATGGAGTATATTATCATATTGTTCATGGATTCGAAGGAAGACAATAAAATTTTAAACACTATTTTAGAAGCTCTTTTCTTTATTTGAAAACATTTAGTAAAGAGAAACACTCACTGTCACGATCGACTAGTTTCGTAGCTTAGTTTCCTAAGGCAAAGTCTCCCTACTCGTTTCAGAATCTTAATCTAAAATGAGCTCGTTCCTTGTCTTGAATCCTTGGCACTTCTCCAGTTCTTTCTTAACAAAATCAGGGTAAAAGTAATTTCAAATGATCTAAAGTCTCTATTTATAAACTTTTCCAACGAGTTTTTCCATACCGAAATGTTTTCTCCAACCAGAGGTGGAAAATAGCACAATTTTGAAACGCCACGTGCCTCTATCAACCCTTATCCTAAACTCAGATTGGGAGGCCAGGTCCCATCAATCTCTGACCTACTGATATCTGAATCACATCACTATCTTTAGGTGGAGTAGGTTAACTTGTCCGTTTGGTCGCCACACGCCTTCCCCGCGTAAGGATCCTTATCGCATAACTCATTTGTAAATTGCACTTTACTAACAGAAGTCTCTTTGCTTATTATTCTTATCCCATGGCTTTCATTTGAGTTAGTGATATGCGATCGGGGCCTTACATTGGAAGGTGGTGATAGCTTCTCAAAAGAACTATCTTTCTGGGTCTAAATCATGCTTGTTCTAGGTATTTAATAGTTTATCTTAGTGTCTTGATAGGTAATCGAGCAATTGACACCTTTGGGCTGCTTAGAATGCTCTTGGTGTCAAATCAGAGGAGATAGCAAGCAAACGAGGAAACATAGAGCAAGCCTTAAAGTTTTGAAAGCAGACGCTATCTCGGTGACTGTCCGACGCTTTTTTCAAATAGCTCTTCATGGTGAAACCCTGTGGCGCTCCTGCATTTTTAGCTTGCAAGCGTAGCACAACGTGCATCACTTTGCTTAGACAAGATGCCAAATGCCACGATGCTCTACCATTTTCTATGATTATAATCCTTAATTTTAGGGTTATTCATCATGAAAAATCATGGATGTAGAGAATGAGGAGTTGGGGAACTCTTATCTCGAATCATTGCACCTATGGTGGGTTCGAGGGAGCATTGGCGGCATGAGCTTTACGTGTTCGTGAAGGCCCTTCCTTGGGCATCTCCTTCATCTTCTCCATACCTTCTCCCTACCATTATTAAATTCTTTTGTTTCTTCTCGTTTATTATTTACTTAATTATGAGCAATTCTAAAGTCATTTCCTCCATATTTATGGAAAAATGAACTTAGGATTTTAGTTTAATAGATTAGTTTAATCACTTCTCTTAATTGATTATGCATTTTTATTGATTCAATTGTCCGCCAAAGGTCAAAGATTGATGTAATTAATAGCTTAAAGAAATTGTTAATATGTGACATGAAATTAGCAATCAATCTTTAAGAAGCATTATTAGGTTAGTTAGCCTTCCACGTTATAGTCAACGACATTTGTGTATCGTTTCTATAACCTAAGGAGAAACCAAACTAAGTATTTAATTAGACAATGAAAATTCAATATTCATCCTACTGCAATCCCTTGAACTTAATGCTATTAGAGAAGAATGTTGGGTGCAGGTTTGACATAGCATGTTTAGCTAACTAGGCCTTTAAGACATTAAATTCGGGTTTCTATAATCAATTTGCTAGGAATAAGAGCGTTGATCAATTGAAACCCTTTGATGAGCATCATGTGATGAGTCCCTCCAGTCCATTATAATAGGCTAGAATCTTACAAAATAAGTTCATTTTTATTTTAGATTCTTGCATTTTTACTTTTATGCTTTATCTACTTTTCCTCTATACCAAACCCCCCCTCCATTTACCACTTTAACTAAGGACATACGCATAATCGAACTAACCTTTCGTGCTTAATTTCTTTTGGTTCGATCTTGGACTTGCCACCTATTACTTCTAGTTGTTAGGTTTAGTGAATTTTAAATTTTTATTTAATTTGAAGAAAGTTTGTGGGCGACCATAAACTTTCTCTTTTGACCAACTATATCAGTTTACGGTCCTTTTATTGGAGTCTCTACGCAACCCTCTTAAACATTTCCACAATGTTATGAAATGTTTTACTACGAACATAACTATTATGGCTTTGCTTTTGGTTTCATCTTAAAAAGTCTTATTCTAATGGAGATAGTTGTCCACATTTATATATCCATGATCACATCTTTTTTAATAAATGTAAAATTTTGTTCGCACTCGTAATGTACCAAAGCACCAACCGAAAAGATATATTAGTAAGCCAAAGAATTTAAAGAGAGTCATGTTATGTTTCCCCTCCACTGGATCACCGATTGGAACAAATAAGAAAGATCTCCAATTAAAGGGATAAAATAAAAAGGAAAAGAAGGAAAAATGGAATTAACTAGAGAACTCCATTTATGAGCTAAAAACATGTACTTGTGAATGTTAACATCAATTTATGCTGATTTGAAAAGCAATTTCATTCCATGATATGAATTAATTTTTTTTCTTATACATCTGTCAATCTGGTGGGTAAAAGATGTTAAATTTTAATTAAAACACCTAAATTAAAAAGAAGTTGTTAATCTATTTCTTAATTTTGACACTTAATGTCATCTCTTCATTTTTGTAGTTTTAGAAATAATTTTCAACGTGAATTTGAAACTCAACAACAATTGAGTTTGTATGTCAAAGATAATAATAATGGACAACGAGGCAGAAGCTAGTTACAGTATTGGCAACAAACAACTACGTTTCGTTTGTAGCATATGGTTTTGAGACGCTTATTATTTTAGTATGTGTATTGAATGCATATATTATCTTAAGTCTGAATTATAACATTATGTATATTAAATGTATTATTTTAGATCATGTATAGTTTTTTTTGTACTATTATGCTTGCTCATACATATAATCATCTATATAAAATATAATTTTTGAAAATATAATTAAAACTATATGTTACACCAATTTATACAAATTTAATTAGACTAGTCCTTAACACGTGTCATACACGTGATATTTGTGTTTTGTTTTTATTTCATTAGCTAGATTATTTTTTATGATAACAACATTTTCTTTGGATTAATTTTTCTTACAACTGTTGTTTAAAATTAAATCAATAACTAGTTCTTAAAAATGAAATGTTACACTGATTGCTAGACAATTATACTTTGTCACCGTTAAAAAAAGGAATTAATTATATTACATTAGTTTTCTATACTAAATTTTATAAACTTTTAGAAAAGAGAGTTGACAATGGAATAAAAATACAAATTAAGAGAAGTGACAAACACAAAGTTTTCCTCTTATACAAGTACATATAGATATTCTTAAACACATGACAATTGATGGGATTTTTTTAACAATTATTTCATAAATCACTACCAAATAGCTATCATTTAAGGATGTATTTTTCTATTAGTGGGTCTTGTTCTATTGTTGTTTGTATGGACCTTCGAATATGCTTTCACTTTTACTGATTCCTATGGATTTACATATTAAACCAAATCTAGAAACCTCTTGATTTGATCAGTCTAGCATTTGGTGGATAGATTAATTAGATACTTAACCGTTAATGAAGATGTTCTAAAGTATAATTTTTATATATCAATTTGAAACATTGATGAAATGTAAAAGATTTACGAGACATATAATTTTAAAACAAATACATCTAGAAAAGCTTACAACAACTAAAATAAATAAATAAATAAAAATTAAAAAGAGAGAAATAAAAGAAAAGGCTTACCTTAAAACTATAGGATTAGAATCATGCAATCAAACAAAGATATATATTTTCTTTGTTGAATACTATCCAATTTGTTTGGAAAACTTGGGAGGTAGAAAAATGGATTTTTATAGCAATCCAAAACTCAACTAATTGATGCTATTTAAGAATTTCTAAAGGTTTAGTTTAACCGATTTAGTTATTAATTCTTTGCATTTAAAAGTTGGATAAACTTTTCGGTTTCATTAAGTTACAAATTTACAATTAGCATAATTATCTAATAAGGTATTTATAAATTATTTAATTTCTTTTTCAATTAGCATAATTTCAAATAGAACAAGATAAAAGATGGAAAATGAATTATTGATTATTTTTATTTTAGAAGTTGGATGGACTTTTGGTTTTCTTAAGCTATGAGTGATTCTTAAGTTATAATTAACCTAATAAATTCATAAGGTATTTATAAAATCATCACATTTATTCTTTAATTACCATTAAAATAGGAAAGTGAAAAGACAAAATTGTTACCAATGGAATAATAGAAAATAATACAATGGAAGGACAAAAATATCATAAAAATTTTCTTCTCATCCAAGCTTTTATATATACTATATATTAATTTTTTTTTTTTTTGTCATTTTGTGAGATACCTTAGTTAACATGAAATTGCAGATGCAATTCATGTATTTCATTCATAAGACTCTCCTTTTGAAGGTACAAAATAATTGCTTGTAAAATAAAACATATAACGCATCATTGCGTAATTAAAATATTGATGACAAAGATAAAATAAAAAAATTGTTTCTAACTTTTTTTCTTATTTTCATTTTTTCTTTTTCTAGATCGTTTTTAATTATCATTACTATTATTCTAAAAATAATCAAGGATTTTTTTTTTAATTTTAACAAAACGAGAAAATATTTACACTATATAGAACAAGTTTGAAAAATGAAAAAGTCCATAAGTACAACGTGAAATAACAAAAATATCTCGCGATTAAACAACCACACAGGTGCGAAAAAATGATCTTGTACCCATTCTAAAGGATCTTGTATATCTAGACTAAACGATGTTGTAGCCTTTTACTCAGTCTAAGCGATTTTGTATCCAATCTAAACGATATTATACCAAATCTAAACGATCTCGGTACACGATCTTCCCTTATATCCATTCTAAATGATCTTGTACTTTTTGTACCTAGCCTAAAAGATCTTGGTACTATGATAATAAAAAGAAAAAAAAGAAGAAGAAGGACATAGTGCTTGATAATGAAAAAAGAATAAGAAAAAAAATATTGTCTTTATGGAAAAGATGATGCCAAAATAAAAGATGACGAAGAAGGAATAAATTCTTTAAGAGGAGATAGAAGAAATTCTGGAAGGCCAAATCTATAATTTATGAAAAAATTAACTCAAGTTATATAGGCTTCATTAGTTTTTTTTTTTAATTTTGTTATACAAGCTGTAAATATTTTCAGTTTTGTTTATATATGTAAATTAACAAATACACAATTTTACCCTAGGGAATTGTAAGAAATAACAAATTTGACAAAATATTTTCAAAATATAGTAAAATTTAAAATTTTATCAATAATAGACATTGATAGACACTTATATCCTTCTATCATTGATATTGATAGATAGTGATAAAAGGTTATCAATTTCTATGATTAATAGAATCCAAAATTCTGCTATAGTTTATAAATATTTTAATTTATTTGACTATATTGAAAATTTCCCTTTATCTTACACTTCTTTAGTTAATTTGTTAAATTTTTTAATATTTCGATATTTTGATCTTTCTAGGTTTTGAGATAAATTTCATAGTCTTGTCAGTCTAACTAATTTTTTTTAAAGAAAAATCATAATTTTCTTTTTTAATCATAATAATATGATAACTTCAAATTGAAATAAAGTAGTATTTTAATCTTAACTCAATTATTGAAAAATTATAATTTATTTTTATCAAAATATATTTGAGGAATAAAGCATAAGAAAGTTTGAATTTTAATTTTTATTTGGCCTCTAAATTTTTTTCAACACTGTGATTTTAAGTTTAAAAGATAATTTTAAGTCTTCAAGCCAATTAAATTGACCAACAACCAACAATGAAAATGTTATTAAACTAAATTAGAGATTTCTATAGGTGTCTTTTAAAAAATATAATAAAGTTGCAAAATATTTACTCTATGAACAATTTCGTAAAGAAAAAAAGTTCACAAGCCCACAATGAGAAATTAAAAAAATGCTCCGATTAATTGGCATCCAGAGCGCGTAATATATTAGAGAAACGATCCTTTAGTATTTGGGAAATGATAATTTAGATTTGGCTATTATTTGCTTCCCAAATCTAAATGCTCAAATCTAAATCTAAACGATTTTTTAAATAATTTTTTGGTATACGATCGTTTACATTGATTGTTTAAATTTGGGTTGTCAAATCTCAACAATTTTTTTTCAAGATTTTTTATAAACAATCGTTTATATTTGGTACACGATCGTATAGATTGGATCATTAAATTTGAAAAACGATCGTTTATATTTGATCGTTTAAATTTGGGCCGCGTCAAATCTAAATGATTTTTTAAATGACTATTTGGTACATGATCGTTTAAATTTGGCTATTTTTTGTACATGATCGTTTAGATATGGTACATGATCATTTAGATTTGATCGTTTAAATTTGGGTAGTCAAATATAAACGATTTTTTAAAGATTATTTGGTACACGATCGTTTATATTTTGACTATTTTTTGTACACGATCGTTTAGATTTGGCTATCCAATATCCCAACGATTTTTTTCAAGGTGTTTTATATTTTTCACACGATTTAAACAACCAAGTAATAGTTTGAAAAAAAAATCTTTAATATTTGGTACATGATCTTGAACCAACTAACAATTTGAAAAAAATTGCAGAAGAAGAAGAGAAAAAGACGATGGAAAGAAGAAAAAGAAAACGCAAAAAGGAAGAGGAAAAGAAAGACGATGAAAAGAAAGGACAAACATGGAATATTTAAAAAAAAATGGCCAGTTTAATGGATTTTTTAATTTTGTTACATGGGCCGTAAATATTTTACCGATTTATTATATTTATAAAAATTAACCATTTCTATCATATAACCTAAATAATTATACTTGATTACATAATTGCACTTTAAATGACCTATTATTTTACACACAAAAAAAAATGTGACCTAATTTATTTTTTCAGCTCTTCCTATATATATACATATATAACACTATATATATATATAGTGTGTTATCTCCTAAAATGAAAGAAATGTTAATAAATAAAGAAAAAAATATAGATAATTTTAAAAAGATAATTAAATAATAATAATAAGTTTAAGAAACCCAAAAGAAAAAAAATAGAAGAATGAGAGTGTACTTTTATTATTATAATTAAACTAATAACTGTATTTGGAATGATTTAAAAAAATATTTTTAAAAGATTCAATTTTATTTAAACACTTTTGATAAATACTATTGTTTTTGTTAAAATAAAAACACAAATTTGTTTTAAAATAAAAACACAAATTTGTTTGACAACTCTCTTTTAAAATTGTTTTTGTTAAAAAATTTTGATTGGTGGCGACTAAAGGTTGGTTGACGACGGCCACTAAAAGTTCCTAGTAGAGTCACTGGAACTGGTGGTCATAGATTAGCTCTACCGAAGATCACTGAAAGTGGTGTGCGAAAGTTGGGAAAGGAACTTTCCCAACCCTAGAAAAAAACACAGTACTTAGAGTTAAAAAATAGTAATTAGGGTTAGTGTTTGAAATCCTAATCCTAATCTCTCATAATAAAACTAAACCTTACCCAAATAAAGAGTAGACTATTATAGTCCTCTACCCGTGCTTCAAGCATGGTTTATGTACTAAAAATGTCTTACTTTTTCGAAATATTTTTATGCTTTATAAATGCAGTTAAGATATTTACTATTTATATTGTCACTTTGTTTCTTACTTTTATGGTTCATGGACTTTTTTAATAATATAATGAAAATATAGATCCATACTTCTCATTTTGACATTGATCTCATGAGAATATGAAAATATCAATAGAAATATTGGCATATCAACGAAAATTTAAGATCATAGTACAACTGTCTCACTCTTTTTTTTTCCTATTGGTATAATAGTTGTGAAGATAAAGACATATATATCAATATTTAAAACAAAATTATAAATATAGAAAAGTTTGTCGATCACTGATAGACTATATTGCAAATATTGATCTATCACCGATAGATCATAAAAGTCTATCGACGATTTTATTGTAGATAGGCTTTATTATATTTGCAATTTTTTAAATATATCTCTAAAAGTGATACTCATTATAATTATATCCTTGATGAATAATAATTAATAACAACACTCTCTATATGAAGGAAAAGTAAACACCACAAGTAAAGGAAAACCAAATCCTTCATCCCTCACACGATAGACTTTTAACTTCTATCACTCTCATGTGAAAATGATTTAGGACTTCTTTTAAATAACAGTTTCTTATTGAAAATATAAATTTAAAAAATTTATAAAATCGATCCAAACAAGTTTTTACCATAGATAAAAAGATGTTGTTAATATAAATGTAAATCTAAAATATAACAAAATAAACATACCAATACAATCACACAAATTCAACTTCTCAATTTTAAAATGTATTGAATATATATGTACATTGACTATTGTTTTGTCCTGATGCATGTGCTTTGAGTTGTGTTTGGTACAACAAATGTTTCCAATAGTTCAATCATTAATGAATCCCCAAATTTTAAACTCTAGATCTTGAGACCACAAGGGTTATATATATGAAAAAAGAATAAAAAGTATAATAAAAGTAAGAGCAAGCCATTGTGATACGTAGAACACAATAATATATTTGTATTGATGGTTATAAGTTGGAAATATTAATGATGGCCTACCAACTATGTATAGTAATTAATATGAGAGATGTGTGAGCTTGAAACAAAGTCCAATACAATTGAATGTTTAAGCCTTTGAAAGGAATCAAAGTTGTTTTGTTTGAAAAGGATTGGGGAAGGGCGGCTAAGTTGTTTGTTTGTTTTTTTCTCTTTTTAATAAAACAACACAAATGTAATATATATATATTCCTCCAAAGCACTCCACCTGAACTCCACACCAAGTTGAAGCTCCGGAAGAATGGCAAAAATCTCACCACCCTCCACCGCAAACTATCCATCTCGGTAAATGGTACGACCCACCGCGCAATATTTCCACCTTCATTTCGCACAATCAATTCCATCCCAACACCCTCTTTCGTCTTATAGCACGCAACGGGAATGTTAACTTTTAGAGTTGATAGTACCATAAAAGTGCTATGTTAAAATATCTAAGATAGTTATATTTATGCTAAATTCCCTTATTTTATAGAAAATATTGATCTAGAAAAGCAAGTAAGTCCAACCAAGCAAAAACGACTCAATTCCAAGCTAAAACAAACCAAACGAAGAAGATGATAAAAGTTACGAACTTGCCCTTATCGTCACCTGCCATGAAACCATTGTTTTCGAGCAGCACTCCGACATCTAACTTAGCGTTGCGATGCCCATGATTGTTATGTGCAAGCATTGCAAACTTTACCTGTGTCAACCCCGCATGGTGTTACAGTCATGCTTGTCCAAGGCATGTTGTCTGTGACCACATGACTGCTCTGACATAATTTATTATTGCTTTCATCGTATTTTAGTTTTTTTTTATAATGTTTTTATTGTAAGTAATTGCTTATACTTTAACATATGTGAGCTTGTCAGTTCTCTTTTTGTTCAGAGTGTACTGTGTAGTGGTAAGACTAATCATCATATCCATATACCCGAGAGTTATAAGATGTAAAATTGTTGTTGTCCCTTATTGCTTATTGCCTTATAACAATCTTACTTTTCTCAAACATGCTTTCAAACGTTTGCAAAAATCATATCCTTTAAACCCATTTTCTAAAGCTTTGTCTCAAGAACGGGGGTGGAGGTTGTGAAAGATGTCCTTTGTGCCATCAACTATTTGAATTTAGATTGGCCGACTTGTTCTAGCGTGGGAACAAGTGTCGCACGATCGCTGATATGAGACTTTTGTGAAAGTGTGACCGTGACAATTGGAATTAGAGCCAAGTTGGCTCACTAAGTTAAGAAGCCGCAATTACATTGGCTACAAAATAGTTAGGCAAGCCTCATATTGATTGGTTGGTCGAGATGGAAGAGCAGATGCTTTATTTGAGAGAAGTACCTAATCAAGTTTGGTTCCTAAAGACTCGACTAAAGGAAGTTTCTAACAAGACCGACATAATCAATGTGATAGTTGGCTGCTTAGATGCATGTCCGTCAAAGAGTTGATGACAAAGGTTGAGACCTAAGCAATCACCACCAGGTTAGGTGCTTTGAGTGAGGGGATAGCTCGACGGGCTCTATGGTCTCTATTGAAGGGCGTGTCACAACACTCGACAACATAAAGTGATAATTCAAATGGTGAATGAATTGTCAGAGGACATTAGAACAATCATCAATGTTGTCAAAACAGAGATTGCAAATGTCATTGCTAGAGTAAATCTCACTATAAGAGCGGTGGGAAACCAAGCCCCAGATGAGGTGCGATCTAGTTCAACCAAGTGAAAGTGCCTAAACCTAAGCCCTTTTGTAGGGCTTGTGATGCAAAAGCTATGGAAAACTTTCTCTTCGAATTGGAGTAATATTTTAGACTACAAATACAATGATGAAGAGTAAAAAATCCAATTGGTGATGCCAACATGAGCTTAGCTCAACTGACACCTGTATGTACCTGTGGACAAGAGGTCTCGGGTTCAACTCCCCACCCCTGCATTTATTACAATACCTTTACAAAAAAAAAAACACATTGGTGATGATGCACCTGGTAGAAGATGCCAAGTTTTGGTGAAAATTCTGCTTTGTGGACATCTAAGAAAGTAGATGCACCATTGATACGTGAGAGACATTGAAACAAGAGTTGTGTTCTCAATTCTTCACCAAGAACGTAGAAATTTTGGCAAGACGTAGTAATGAAAACTAAAACGTATTGGCACAATTAGAGAATAAGTCAAGCAATTTGATAAGCTGATGTTGGATATTCGTGATAAGCAATGACATGTCTCATGAGCAAAGAAGGAACCGAGTTGCTTTTAGTGGAAGCAACAAACCCGCCAGATCTAACTCTTCCAAAAGTGAGAAGAAGAGAGATCGGGAGGAAGGAATCATAAACCCTTTAGAGGGTATCATGGGCGCAACTTGAACCAACAATATGGCAATTATAAACGGGGTCCCCTATCTTACTTCCTTTGCAAGGGCCCCTATAAAGTTTAGGAATGCCCAAATCAGGCTGCTCTTAAGACATTTCAGGTAACGTTAACAACCAATGTCGAAATTGAGGGTGAGAATGCTAAGACAAATACCACGAAAGAAAATGAAATAAAAACCCTAGGATTTGAAAAGTAGGAACCCAATTGGTGGACCCGTAATATATAAAATTTAAGACCCCCAAATCAATTTGACAACCAAAGAGAATGGATTAGATTTAGATTACCCTTTGATCGAAGACCAAGAGATAAAGAAGAACTAGTTCCTCATTTCAAGTTTGAACACTCCACAAGCAAGGTGATCAAACTTACCTAAATGTTCTTGACATGCAACCCTGAATCAAGAATTGCAAAAGGTGGTGATGAGGCTCTGTCATCTACTAGAGAATTTTTATTGATAGAAAATACCCTAAACATTAATTGTCAAAAACTCTCCTCAAACAACCTAAAGGCAAAACTTAAATAGCCTCCTAATAAAAACCTAATGCATTGTGAAAAGACTAAATTAGCCAGCTTGTAAAGCAGTCTTGAAGTCATGAGATGTTTAAAGGTTAATTGGTTCCATCCTATAGCGTCAATTAATTAACTATATTTATAAATCTTCTGATAAATTTTTACTGCTTGAATCTCCTCAATTGAGTACACATCCTCTTGATGAATGTGAGAATTCAATGCTAATTGTAGTTTCTTGGTTCTAGAATGTGTGGTTCCAGAGGCAACACAAGGGCATCCTGATTTATATCGTCTTCTCCCCCTTTTGAATGATTCATCCTCAAATCAAGCTTGATCTGCATCAAAAGGAGTTAAGTTAGAAACATTGAAAGTAGGAATCACACCATATTTATCTCTAAGATTAATCTAGTAGGCATTGTTATTGATTTTTTTGTATCACTTGCAAAGATTCATCACCTTTTGAGTTTAACTTCGAATCTCGTTGATGTGGAAATCGTTCCTTTCAAAGGTGGACCTAAACCAATCTTCCTTCCTAAATATCATGGGCTTTCGATGTTGGTTGACCTTCTCCTCTACCTTGGTATTTTGCTTCTCAATTATTTCTTTGATCTCCTCATGAAGCTCTCGAATAGTGACGACCTTCTCATGAGGTTGAAAATTCACCACCTTGTTAGAAGGCAAAGGTAACAAGTTAATAGGTTTTAAAGGGTTAAAACCATACAAAATCTCAAATGGTGAGCAATTAGTGACACTATGAACAACCCTGTTGTATGCAAACTCAATAAATGATATAAAATCCTCCCAAGTTTTGGTATTTTTCTCTATTAGAGCCCTATGCATAGTCACCATCGTCCTATTGACTACATCAGTTTATCTATCATTGAGGATGACAAGTCGTGGACTAGGCTAACTTTCTACCAAGTTCTCCCCGAAATACTTTTAATAAATGACTTAAGAATTTCACATCTCTATCACTAACATTGCTTCTAGAAATGCCATGCAATTTAACTACCTCCTTAAAGAACAAGTCAACCACATCTTTCGCTACCATGGGCTTTTATCCCTTCAGCCTTGAAATTTAAGTTCGCGATAAGAGTTCTATGCGAGTAAAAGTTGGTTAGTTCTCAAGGAAGGTTTCTTATATTAAAAATATCACCACACGATAAGGTTATTCGCGAGAAATGTTAAGTGGTTGAAGTTATTCGGGGTATGGAGTTAGGCGAGAAGAAAGGTCTGGAGAAGAAAATGTCAAATCTGATTTGATAGGGGTTAACGTGTAAGATTAAAGATTTAAGCTTGGTTCGGTTAAATATTAAACTTACATTTGTAAAGTTTTAAGCAGGAGTTGGCAAACTGAGAAGAGTTTATGCATGACTAAGTTAGTTTAAGAACTCTATAAATAAGAGGATTTGGGTAACTAAGTAGAGGATGTTGGGAGTTTTGTTGAATTGTTGAAGTGCTGCTGGTTTAGCTACGCGAGAAGATGCTTGCAGCAAGAAGAATAAGGAATTCTTTAGGAAAGTTTTGTGAGTGTTTTCCTTAATATTTTATGTCAAATGTTTCCTTATAATCTCTACTGATTTAAATTAATGATTTCGATTAAAAAATTATTTTTAAAAGAGATTTATATGGAAAAGATTATGATGTTCAAAGCATGATTTGATCTTAACGTTTATGATATAGTTTGCAAACTATTAGTTACCTCCTTTCAGTAAGCTAACTTTTATGTGTAAATAAAGAGTCAAACCACCATGGGGTGTACTGGCTACATGACGATAAGTAGCTCGCTTATGCGTTGAAAGGAGCATATAATACTTAACGGTCTAAGCAACAAGGACGAATCAGTATACTCTCGGATGCTGATGATTTAATAGTCTAAACGCGAAGTTACGTGATCTAGCCTATAGAGTGATTCAGGATCCTTGACGAAATGAAATGGTTGCGAAATGATTTGTTAAGCATAAAGAAAGGTTTATGCGAAATGAATTAAATTGTTGGTGTGTTTAAATAATTTGATATTATTTTTGCGAAAATTATGAAAAGGTATTGCGAAAGATTTTCAAAAACCTCACTGAGTTATTCGACTGACGTTTTCAAAATCAATCTTCCAAGATCAGGCGTTTAGGCCGAGTAGAGAATAAAGTTGAAGGTTTGGCGGCGAGATGAGAAAGCTACTAGGCGTTTACGAGTTTATTTATTGTAACTTTTGGTTAAGAGTTGTTTCTGTACATTGTTGTATTAAACGTCTGTTATTAATAAAGTGTAAGTTTTGGTTGAATTGATCGCTTTAAGTTTTTCGCATTAAGAAAGTGTTTGGCATTCGGTACGACTTTTATTGCGTTATGTTTTCTCTTAGTATTGAAAAGGTTTTGAGGTTGAATTAGCCGATAAGAAAATTTCAAGGCGATAACTAAGTCGCACCATTTTTCCTGTACTTTGGCGTTTTGGTCGTATTGCGGTTAAGGGTGTGACACTTAAACTCCATAACACCTTGGTATGAAGAAACAACACCTTGGTGGAAAAAAAAGGATGTGCAGATCAGACTTGGGTTTATGTTTATGCAACAAAGAAAAAGAATGTATTTGTAATATGAGAACTCTGTGTAAAGTGTTAATAAAGAAAGGAAGCTTATTTTTATTCCACTGTCTTCTATCTTTTGTGCTTATCACCTATAAGCTAAAGTTGATCAGAGTTAAGTATTAAGTACTAAGTGATGGGGCTAAGTTTAAGAGTTGTTTTCCGCTACAAAAAATTGAGAAAGTCTCTAAGTTTAAAGTAAAGAACCTTGTGAAGAGACAAGTGAAAGGAATTATTCTGCTTACTAGGTGTTCAACGAGCAATCTCGCAGAGAGATACGTGATGAATGTCTAGACGATACATCCCATCTAGTTACATGGAGTGATATTTGGGGCGGGGTGGAAAATGAACAAAATTATATTGGATTCGCTAGGGAAAAAAAATCATATTTATATGCAAGAGAACGAAATGGGGTAATTTTGAGTTTATATAAGTTTTCTTGCACTATCTCATTGCAAGAATTAAACTACCAGAAAGATCTGACACTTAAAATTATAAATTTACCTAAATTTTCTTGCTACGAGAAGTTGCAAGAAAAATATCATCACCAAAAACTTAAATCAATTTGAACTCACAATTAGTATTAGTATCTTCTTCGAAAGTTATATCATGTTCCAATTTGAATCTGTCCATTTTGTTAATTCAATTGTTGAAGAAGGTTAGCGTGTTTAACATTTAAAAAGTGATGAAGTAGGTAGTTACTAACATGAGATGAGATGCTAATCCAACTTTTCTTGTATTTTTTAATATTTGAAAAAAGAAACAAAAAAGGAAAGGAAAGAAAAAGTAGGAGGGTTGGGTTTGTTTTATTGATTTACTAGTGAATAGAAAAAGAAATTGATTTATTTAGTGTGATTAAATTATTAATAAAAAAACAATCCATGGGTCCCTCTCCCCAGTCCCCCTCGTCTGTTTGATCACTAAATGCGGTGTCAGAAGCGTAACTTAGAAAAATGTGAATGTAAATTAAAAAATAATCACAACCATGCACAACATATTCCGGTGTACATATAAAACCCAAATAATTTAAATAATACACTCATCTTGAATTCAATATATATATATATATAAAATAAATAAATATAGACAGAAAGTTAAAGAAGAAAAAGAAGGCACAGCAGTTGTACTGTACATTATTTTTCCACCGACGCCAGATTGATAAGCGTCTGGTCGGTATCCCCATCGCCGCCGTCATCCACCTCAAATCCTGGCCGTATCCATATCCACTCACGTCTCCGGAGGGAGAGAAATGACGTCGTCTGCAGCCGGGATGTACATGGCATTCTCTCCCTCTCCTTCCGCTCCTCACTCTCCTCATCTTCCTGGTCTTCGCTCTCCCTCCTCTGCATCTGCTGCTGCTATACTCGAGCAAGAAAAGTAACCAATCCACTCCTCTATTTTATTGCCTCTTCTTTATTTTCTTTTTTGTTTTCTTACTTTGTGAGATCTGTGATCTGTGTTCACCGATCTGTGTGTTGGTTGTTATTTTTGTATCAGTTTGGTTTTGTTTCTGACTTTTGGATGATTGTTGTACTTTGATTTTGTATGATCGGTTGCTTTGTTACTTATCTGCTGACCTGCTAGTCAGTTAGCTCTTGAACTCATAAACTTATTTGTTTTGAACTTGTTTAGCTGAATATGTTACTTCTTGTTATTTGATTCTTGATTTGTTGTTTGATTATAGTTGTTGATGTAAGATCTGATATTTTGTTCCTCTTTTTTGTTTCTTGGCTGTGGACCAAACTATCTTCTGGAATTGTGTTTTTCTGTTAGTGTGTTAGTTGATTCGCATACGTTTATCTGGGTGGACCATTTAGGTGATTACAACTCATTTTGTTTACCTTGTTTGGCAGGTATCTCTCTGAGTTATTGGCAGAGCGACAGAAACTTAGTCCGTTTATGCCTGTGCTCCCTAATAGTTATCGCTTGCTGAACCAAGGTGAACTTCATAGCCTCAACAAAGTGGCTTTTTGTGAAGTAGTTTGCTTCCATCGACGTTTCTCGTTTCGTTGATTGGCTTAAAATATTTGGGATGATTTTTGCCCTTTGAAAATCAGAACAGATCATGGTTGTTTGATATACAGTGTGACTGAACTAATCTAACAGAAACTCAATCCGATGAGTGCACGTGATCAGCAATTATCTGACCTAACTTTAATGATTATGGTTGCTTCTTCATTTGCCTTTCTGCTAATACCTTGGATATTTAAAGCTGGCAGGGGTATGAAAACCCTAGAACCTGAAAATTAGGAACCGTGATGTGAACCCCTAACTATCAAATTCTAAAATCACCCGTATCAATTTGATTCCAATCCAAAGGGAAGGATTAGATATTTATTGCCTTTTGATTGAATATGCAGAGATAAGAACTAATTAAGTTTGAACACTTCACAAGCATGTTGATCAGACCTCTTTGGATGTTCTTGGCATGCAACTCTAACTCAATAATTGCAAATGATGATGAGGCTTTGTCATCAAATTCAAAAAATTTCATTTAGAAAACCAAAAACTGTATGTACAGGGTTCATTGATATACCTAAACCCATTCTAAAGTTCATTCTATCTCTTAAATCAAAAGATACACAATAAAATTAATAATCCTAGTTGTATAAAGTACCCAAAACACTTGAAATTAAATTATGTTTCCAAAAAATTAGAACAAACATGAACACAACCTAATCAATTTCATCCTGTAGTATCATTTGTAGCCAATAGGAGAGCTTTTGATCAGTTTTCGTTCTTGGATCCTCTCGTTTGTGTTCATCGTTGTTTGTATGTGGGGGTTAACAGCTAACTATAGCTTATTGCCCTTGACCATGTGACTGGTATTGGAGGTAAATTCCAGATGTATTGGTTCATATTATGTTTGCTGTTGCTTTGCCTTTATGCTAATACCTTGAATACTTGAGTTGGCAGGGGTATGAAGTGATTATGTGGCTTTGCATAAAACTTTATGTGTTTGTGATTTGTGAATACTGGTAGGTGATATTTGATGTATAAAGAACGCCCTAAGGAAATGACACGCATGACAATTGACAAATCTACAATAGTACTGTAGTGATAGTGATAAACCACAGTGAATGACTGAATTCATTCGAACTTGAATAGTTATTCCATGAAAATTGAGGATATAATTTTTCCCTCTCTAAGATTGAGCAACCAAACTACCACTTTATAGAAACTTGATTTCATGTTACATGGGTTGCATCGCTAAGAAGTAAGAAGCACGGACACGGATATGAGACACGGACAAGACATGATATGGACATGGTGATGCACCATTTTTTAAAAATCTAGGACACGACACAGCAAAGACACTTTTATTTAGAAAGTTATTTTTAGAAAATATATACCATCTTTATAGTAAAAAAAATCATAGTAAATGAATTGATGCATTTATATGCTTAAAAGACTTAGCTTGATGTATTCTACACTCAAAAGTTATTATTATTGTCATATGTGTCTCTTTAGTCTATTTAATGAGTGATCTATGTATGTCCAATGCATTTGCTGCACTAACTAGTGTTTGATAGGTGTCCACCAAGTGTCAGAGTGTCCAAGTGTCCGGCACATATTGGACATGGACACGCTAGCCAAAGTAAAGTGTCTGGGCTTCTTAAGTTGCATTTTTGAATTAAGCTAGAAGCATATGAGTTTAGATGCAAGCTCATATGTAGGTGCTCTAGTAAGCATCCAGAAGTTCTGTAACAAGGTTAATATTTTTTTGAAGCAGTTGGAAGTCCCTTTTCTTAGTGTCTTGTAGAACTGATTCCTTTTTTTTTTTTTTAAAATATTTTTATTTATTTTCCCATTGCCTTTCTATTTCTACCTTTTTGTATAATTGTCTTACTTGGTTTCTTAGCTTCCTGTATTCATAAATATAATTTTTTTATGGATTATTCAGAAATATAACTACTTGGTGTCTTAACTTACTGAATACTATTGAGAAATTCTAATATACCAATTATTCCTAACGATTATTTGGAACTTATTTATGTTTTCTACATCTGCTGCCCTGTCTTCATTTGTTTTGAGTTTCTGCAGCGAATACAGTTTATTAACTTCTTTTTCAGTGTTTGGTGGCAATATTACTTATTAATATTGCTCAATAGTATTGGGGTTTGTAATTTGATTCTGTTTCATTTTTTTTTTACTTTTGAACATTAATTATATTTATGACGGATGTTTGTCACTGACTCAGAAGTAAAGGCACTTTTTTGTGTGTCCATTCTGTGGTAACTGCTAACTTTTTAACAAATGCGCTGACTGGTACATCTTGTTCTTGAAAATTGACATTTTTGGAGCAGAAATATTGCGTGTAACCACTCTATTGGGGAAGGCATCAGTTTTAGGTCAAAGTGGGCTTGAACATGCCAGCCCCCTGGCTTCTGGAGGAATATTTTCAAATGGAGGTGCTGACATGAGTGCATGGCCATCACGGTTTCAATCAGAAGTACGGACACTAACCATTAACATAACCTTGCTGTCCATCTAATTTACTGTACTTAAGAAGCATTCCTGACGCAAACTTTTTACATTTTTGCTAACTTGTAAGATTTATTTGAGTACACATAATCTAATTTCATTTGAGGACAGGTTCTCTAATTAAAAAATAGGACTTAGTTTTTTCACTTCTTCGTTTCATTTTTTTACTTAAGTCTTTTAGTTTTTTTTTCAGCTTCTCCAATGGTTCTAACAAATTAGTTCTCCACCTTCGGCCATCTGTTGGAACTCTACCCTCCAACAAGATAGTTTAAGAAATATAACCACTCTATTAATATAGAAAAAGTTACAAGATAGAAATCGAATCGCCAAGAGCAATTCGATGAGACAAACCGGAATTAAACAACAGAAATTAAACACTCATCCTGTAATTCTCTCTTTCAAGAATTTCCAGAAATGCCTTCCTCCACAAAATACCTAATGCCCTCTCTCTCTCCCACTTCTTCTTTATAAAACTCCCTCCACCACACTGTGGTCCCCACCTATTCAGTTACAAAATAACTACTCACTCTTTCCCCCCACTTTCTATTTTCTTTCTCCAACTAAAAATAACTAACTCACTCTCCCCTTTACTTTTCTGTTTTCTCTTTCCTCCTACTATACTGATGGATTATTGGTGGTCTAACACCATCTTGATAAACAGGATGATGATGTCTATTAAATTCTGATGAGCTTACTTACCTTCAAATTTGTCTTTATGTGTTTGAAGGAAACTCTCTGCCCGATTTATAAGCTGGGTTGACTCAGTTTTCTTTCTTTTGTTTTTTAGTGACAAGGGTCTAATATTCTAATATAGAGCGCTGACTCATTAGATAATTTTGGTTTATCCCTTGTTTATCTTTGGTGAAGGAGTTTTCAAGAAACTTGGTTTCACTTGGAATTTAAAAATTACACAAATAAGTGGCCGAAAGAGTAGTTTATGTGAGTATTAGCACATTTATATTGTTGTATAAGGGTGTGTCTTCGTGAAAGAATGTACATTATCTTGTATGGACCCCAACCCCAGAAAGAGAAAAAAGAAATAGAGAAAAAGAAAAAGACATGCTACTTTAAGTTCCCCAACAACATTTTGTGATTGATTCTGGGATTCCCTATACTACTTCAAGCACCAAAATGTTCTCACTTTCTATGCATGATTATGATGTTCTTTCTCAAGGTATGTGTGTTCACTGTTCATTGCTTTACTCTTTTCCCCTAGATTTCTGTCCTAGAATCTTTGACTTTGATGTGTATTGTTTCTGAAAATCTCCCATGTTTTTATTCTAAAGTTATGTTGGCTGTTATACATTACATATCTATGTTTGGATGATTGCCTTTATGTTATTTCTCTGGTTTGAACTCTATATATTGTTTTGATATGCAGATGTCAGGTTTATTACAAGCATCATCAGCACAAAATTGGCTAACCTCCCAAGGTAGTTCATCAGGTCTTATTGTGAAGAGAACCATCAGAGTAGATGTTCCTGTTGAAACCTTTCCTAATGTATGAATTATATTGTGTTTTATATGTTTATCTATTTCTTTTCTTCATTATTTTTTCCTTGCTTACCATATTTTGCTAATGGAACTGAATTGAACTTTGTTTTGTAGTATAACTTTGTTGGCCGCCTCCTTGGACCCAGGGGAAACTCTCTCAAGAGAGTGGAGGCAAGTACTGATTGTCGAGTTTTGATTAGAGGGCGTGGTAGCATTAAGGATCCAGCTAGGGTAAATTGCTATAAATTCTCATTTTCTTCTTAATCTGCATATCATGATTCTGATGCAAACATTTTGCTTACGCATATGCCTGTCAAGACTTCCCAGACTCCAACATAATTCTTCTGATAGCCATATATTTCTTCTGGTACTGCCTTCCGTTCATAATTTTCAGACATATAGGGCACTATCTCTTGCACTTCTGAGTGTTCTCCCAGTACATTTTTAAGTTGTGACACATGAAAAACTGGATGGATGGAGGTTGATGATGGTAACTTCAATTTGTATGCCACGGGTCCAATCTTTTCAATAATTTGATATAGACCAAAGAACTTTGGAGACAGCTTCTCATTCCTCCTCTTCCTCAGTGACACTTGTCTATATGGTCGAATCTTTCAGAATACCATCTCCTCTACTTGAAACTCAACATGCTTTCTTTTAAGATCTGCATATTTTTTCATTTTTTTGTGTGCCACTCTAAGATGATCTTTTAAGGCCCTCAAAGCAATATCCCTTTCCTTCAATTGTTCATCAAGGGTTGAATTTGGTGTTTCTCTATCACCCTAATAAATCAAGGGAGGTGGTAAACGCCTGTATACTGCCTGGAAGGGTGTCACTCCCAATGATCATTGGTATGTGGTATTATACCCATATTCAGCCCAATGCAACCAGCTTATCCATTCTTTCAGCTCTTTCCACAGAAACAATGCAGATATATTTCCACCCCTCTATTCACCACTTCCGTTTGCCCATCGGTTTGAGGGTGCTATTCTGGACTTCTATTCAATTTTTTGCCTGCTAGTCGAAATAATTCTTTACAAAAGTTGCTTAAAAAGACCATGTCTCTATCTGAAACAATGGATTGAGGATATCCATGTAACCTCACCACCTCCTTCACAAATAGTTCAGCTACTGTTTTAGCATTATAAGGATGGGCATGCTTACTGAATCTGTCCACTACTACCAGAATGACTTCAAACCCTGCTGCTTTCGGCAATCCTTCAATGAAGTCCATACATATGTCATTCCATACAATATTCGGTATCTCCAATGGTAATAACAGCCTTGCAGGTGTTAATGCCAATAATTTGTTCTTTTGACAAACCAAGCATTCTTCACAGTATTTCTTCACATTGTTCTTCATGGCTGCCCAAAACAATTTGCCAGCTAGTCTCTTATAGGTTCGCAAGAATCCCGAATGACCTCCAAATACTGAATCGTGATAAATGTGCAATATGGTGGAGATTAAGGATGAAGATTTTGAAATCACTAATCTTCCCTTATACCTCAACATATCATGCTCAAGGAATAGTTACACACCTCATTTTTCTTTAACCTTGCAATTATCTCTTTCAAATGGTCATCCTTTTCTGCTTCATCTTTAATCACTGCCAAATCTATCAGCATTGGAGCAATAAGATTGTATAAATGTATCGAGGGTGGCATTCGTGACAAAGCATCAACAACTTTGCTTTCTAAACCCAATTTATACACAACTTCAAAAGAATAGCCCAGCAGCTTTGCTATCTATTTCTGATGCTAAGGTCGAATGACCCTCTGTTCCAACAAAAGCTTCAAAGAACGTTGATCTGTTTTCACCACAAACTTCCTTCCTAACAGATATGGCCTCCACCTTTGGACAACTAGCACAACTGTCATCAATTCCCTCTCATAGGCCGGTTTAGCTCGATCTCTCATTGCCAAAGTATGGCTGTAATAAGCTATTGGTCTCTTATCTTCTCCCATTCCATAACCTGAAGCATCTGTCTCAATCACAATTGGTTGGCTAAAATCTGGCATAGCTATCACTGGCAATGTCATCATGGCATTCTGCAGTTTCAAAAATGCTTCTTGAGCTTCCTCTGTCCACTTAAACTTTCCTAGCTTCAACAGTTGCGTGAGAAGGGCTGCTATTGTTCCATAGTGTTGGACAAATCGTCTATAATATCCTGTTAGTCCTAGAAATCCTCTGACTTCTCTCACATTGATGGGAATCGGTCACTGCTTGATTCCCTGATTTTTTTCGGGTCCACTCCCACTCTTCCCGAAATGATGTGGCCCAAATATTCTACTCTCGAGTAAGCAAAACTTACACTTCTTCCTGTTTGCATAGAGTTCATTCTTCCTCAATATTTCTAAGACAATTTCCCGATTCTGTAAATGCTCCTCGAGATTCCTACTATATATTAATATGCCATCAAAGAACACTAAGACAAATTTTCTCAAGTATGATCGGAGTATTGTGTTCACGAGGGGTTGAAAAGTTGAAGAGCATTAGTTAGTCCGAATGTCATGACTAAGAATTCATAATGCCCTTCATGTGTTCTAAATGCAGTCTTTTCTATATCCTCATACATTCTAATTTGGTGATAGCCTGCTTTTAAATCTATCTTAGAAAACAGAGTTGCCCCATTTAGTTCATCAAATAATTCTTCAATAACAGGGATGGAAAACTTATCTGGTATTGTCATGTAGTTCAGTGCTCTGTTATCAACACAGAACCTCCGGCTGCCATCTTTCTTCTTGACTAGTAATACCGGGCTTGAATAAGGACTTGTACTTGGCCGGATGACTCCCGAAGACAACATTTCATCCACCAGTTTTTCCATCTCTACCTTCTGCTGATATGCATATCTATTGGGCCTCACGTTCACCAGATCAGTTCCCCTTTTAAGATGTATATGATGCTCAATCTCCCTCCTCGATGGTAACTCCTCAGGCCATTCGAATACATCTTCAAACTTTGAAAGCACAGCTAGGATGGACTCTTGAATGGTTGGTATCTCATCTACCCCATATATGTCTGCAAACGACCTTCCTCCTTTCAAGGCTCTGCATTCAATCAAGTATCCTTGGTCAGAATTTGTCCAAGTCTTCATCATACTTTTCAAACCGACTCTAGTTTTTGTCAAGCTAGGATCTCCCCTTATGGTTATTTTATTGTTCTCATGGAAGGTCATGGTCAGATTTCTCCCGTTGATCTCAGTAACCCCTATTGAATAGAGCCACTGCAGCCCCTATTGAATAGAGCCACTGCATCCCCAGGATGATGTCCACTCCCAATTCTAGTGATAAAAAATTTTCTACTACTTTCCATTTGTTCAACAACAGTTCAACAACTTTGCATATTCCTTTCCCCTTAATGGCTGCTCCGAATTCGAGTATCACTCCATAGTTGGAAGTCTCTTTTGTAGTTAATTGCAAGGTTGCAACTAGCTTTTCAGAGATGAAGTTATGCGTGGCTCCGCAATCGATCAGAACAATGACTTCTTCTCACTTAATCTTCCCATTGACTTTTATTGTCCCTGGATTTGTTAAGCCAACTACGGAATTTATAGATAGCTCGACAATTGGCTTGACTTCTTCTCCAACTTCAACTACATTCAGTTCTTTCTTGCCATATTTGTCTTCTTCTATGATTTCTTCTTCTTGATTATCCCCCCTTACAACGAACATTCTTAACTCTCTCAGTTCTTTGATGTTGCATTTATGCCCTGAATGGTATTTTTCATCGCATTTGAAGAACAGTCCCTTCTCTCTTTTAGCTTTGAAACTCAGCATTAGAGAGCCACTTCGTTGGTCCTTCTTTTCTATTCTCCCTAGTCGTAACTGCTCTCAACGTAATGGTTCTCATGGGAAAACTTGTTCTAGACTTATTTTCGTTCGTACTCACATATGTATTAGGTTTAACAGAATTTGAAGGGTAAAATCGATATTTACCTCCTGAGTATCTCATCAGATTTGCTTCCCTTCGTACAATCCCTCTGTTTACGACTCTTTGGGCCAATCTCATCATTTGCATAAGCCCAGTAGGCTCCCAGAATTCCACCTCTGCTTTAATCCATGTAATTAAGCCATTCATAAACGTTTCTTCTAGGACTCTGTTAGGGAAGTTTGATAATGGCGCCACCAATCTATAAGAATTTGCCGCAAATTGAACCTTCTCGGATTGACCGATATCGCTCCAACAACCGTAGCTTTAAATCCGCCCAATCCTTAAATTTATCGCGTTCATCTTGCGATCTATACCAGTTGAGTGCCAGTCCATCAAAACTGATCACTGATACCGTCATTTTCAAAATTTATGAGCAAGATTTGAAAATATCGATCCGCTTGAAACAACCATGCATCGGGATCACTTCCATTGAAAACAGGCATTTCTACTTTCTTGAATATTCGATCGAATGCTTTCTCTTCTTCTTCCTTCTTGCTCATCTTCAATTCGTCAACCAATTCGAATATCGTTGCTTCACTTCCTTCCATCTTTCATTCATTTTCGTTTTATTGGATGAACCTTCAGTTTCGCGCGTCATTGTCCATTTTTCTTTGATAATGCTTTTGATGTACTTTATCAACATTTGATGTTGCTGTTGTTGTTTTTCACTTTGAACACTTAATCGTTCTATATTCTTCGTTAACAAGGACAATTTTTCTTCAACCGCTGGTAGCTTTTGAAGATCTGCTCGGATCTCAGAGATTTCTTGCTCCACTACTTCGAATTGTTCTTTGTTCTTCTTCGCCTTCTTCTTTCGTTTTCCCAAGTTGATGCTCTTATACCAATATGTTGGAACTCAGTAACCAACACAGTATCAAGGATTGCAAAGGATAATTCTTCTTTTTTCTTAGAATCTAAATAGCAATTACAATAGTAAGATAAACTGAATTGGAAGGAATTCCAATTCACGAAAAGTAGGAAATCCTCTCTTCTGTTATCTTCAGAATACAATTCTCAAACTCTAACTAACTTTCCCTCCCTTTTTAGTTTTCTATTTATATCCACTGACTTCACTCAACCTTGTGGTCCCCCTTCACACGTGCCACTCCTCTCTTCCCTCTTCTACTATACTGTAAAACTATTGGTGGTCTATCACTTTTCTCACTAAATCTGTTAAGATTTCTGTTTTTCTGTTGAAAATTTCTAATCAGGGAATGATAGACAGAATGGTTCTAAGATAACTCCTATCTATAAATTTGATAAACTCTATGATTTTTTTAGAAGAAATTAATGTGAACGTTGGGAGGGAGTGACAGATCCTTCTATTATTTCTTCTATTTGTAGTATTCTCAAAACCACTCACTCAGTCAGCTCGTTCAACGTCTCTCCTATAACTTCTTCCCCCTATTTTTATTTTACCTGTCAATTCTCTCTCTGTCTCTCTCTCTTCCCCAGTATAATAGTAGTGGATGCCGTTTCGTTTTTTCTCCAGATCAAATGATACATCACGTGAAACCAATTTCTATATGTTTATCAAATCATGATTGAAAATATTTGGAAGTTTTTTTTTGGTCTTCCAACAATGTTGTGTTGCTTCTCTTCGCTCTCTCTCTCTCTCTCTCTCTCTTCATTGCTTGCAAGCTCTAACATGAGAACTTCGTAGCATAGTGATGCCAGTTCTTGTCTTCAAGGGAGATGGAATAACTTTGTCTAGTCTCCTTCAGGCATAAATTCTATATACACTATTATTGTGCATAATGATCTCTATTTAATTTTGAAGTAGCTTATACACCCTTGTTATGCTGGGGAGTCGAGTTTTTTCTGTAGAATTAAAATACAGAATTGGAATTCAGCATATGATGAAGGTGCCAAGTTTATACTATTGTTTAATGTCTTGTAGGAAGAAATGATGAGAGGAAAACCAGGTTATGAGCATTTGAATGAGCCTCTACACATCCTTGTTGAGGCAGAATTGCCAGTTGAAATTATTGATGCTCGCCTCATGCAAGCCCGTGAGATTCTTGAGGACTTGCTCAAACCAATGGTGAGAATCTTTTGAGATCTTATATATCTTGGTTACAATCTCGGTGACTTAATTGAACTTACTGATATTATTTCCTCTTCCTATAATTATATATTTAGGAAGAATCTCATGACTTCTATAAGAAGCAACAGCTACGGGAACTAGCCATGCTTAATGGCACGCTTCGTGAGGAGGGCTCGCCTATGTCCAGTTCCGTGTCTCCCTTCCACAATAGCCTTGGAATGAAGAGAGCCAAAACTAGGGGGTAAATGGAATTGCTGCTTCATAGAAGAGGCTTTTGGAGATCTTTTTCTAGTGTCTGGGAGTAATCAGCAGTCCCATTCCAAGGTGTTGCCTGCAGCCAATGCCTTCACTGCAATCGGGGCACTCGCACTCTTACGTTACGTGCAGGTTCTTACTAAAATTTATATGGTGTGTTTATGTAGTATTCGGAAGAGAAGGTAATGTACTGACATGGAAGTGTCAATCAGTTAAGTATTAATAGTGCTTGGGGGAGGGGCTATATATATATCTATATGTGTTGCTCTAGCAGTTAATGGTTTGAAAAATCTCTCCAACAATTAATGTGTGTTATTTACTAGGCTTTTTTATAAGGTTATGATGGAAGTTCCGATATTATGTAGGATGGTGGGTTCTTTTGGGACTTTAAAAAGAAAAAAAGGCTAAGGCTTGTAAGCGAATGTGAGGGACAGGAACCATTGATTTATTAAGTTGTCTTTTGTTTCTGTTGGGTGTGCTTTGTATTAGGAAGAGTAGAAATTTTTTCCCCCTTTCAAGAACATTCTTTATTTTTTCTTTCTTATATGATCTAGAGATTCCAAACCATTGGTCTACTATTTTCCCTCTTAAGTTCTCTACTATTATTAATTTCCATCCTGCATCAAATTTCTTGCTTGAGCTGCAGTTTTGTACTCGGGATATTACAAGGTTATATCTCAACTCATCCTTTATATTAAGTATTTGAAATGCGTTTTTAAGGCCCATTCTACCACTGCCTTTGAAGAACTAGGCTTTCATGTGCATGATCAATGACATCTAGCTCCTCAAAATAAACCTTTTGGCACGGTAACAACCATGAACTTGGAGTCTGGTGAGTTATATTTGGATTGAGGATAATTTGTTGACAGGTCAAACCAGACAGTCAGCCTGAAGACGGTGCAGCTCAAACACCATTTTTGTGCTAAGGTTTGAATCATCTAGTCATTGTTCTTGAATTTCAAGTGTCAGAATAATGAATTTGGATACGCTTATATGTAGGGCGACCAGAGGCATAGCATGTCTTCAGATGCAATAAATGATTTTACTTTTAGATTCTAGACTTGCATTGGATCATAGGTGGGTATGGTATTATAAAAAAAAACAGTTTTCTTTGAGATTAGCATCTGTGATGTGAGTTTTACTTTGTTATTATAGACAAGACAAGTATTTACTTCTATGAAATTGCATTTTATTCGTCTCATCTTAGGAAGTAGACTTATCAACTCAAACACCATTTTTGTGCTAAGATTTGCTCTTTTCTATTATCTGTTAGGCCCCTCTATTGTTCGGTAATTAAGTCTTAGTTCTTTAATTAATGTAAAATGTTGTTTAGTTATAACATTAGGCACAAGTTTGTAAAATAGGCTAGTGAGTGAATGACTTATTGTTAATTGAATGTTTATAATTTGAGAACTCTTAGGATCACTTATACCTCTTCTGATATCTCCTTTCTCCCTGACTTTGAGTAATCTCCCTCATGTATGATTTCGTCCGTTAATCGTATTCATTGGAACTGTCATTTGGCAACTTGAAGAATAACTTAAAATAGAGTTGTGATAGGTTCTCTAATTGATTAAGCATATCATTTGATCATAGTTTTGTTTTTTTTAATTTTCTGTATTTAAAATTTACGCTTTTTTTCTTCCTAATTTTTAAATTATGATCTTTTCCGTTAAATTCTAAAACTGAAATCTTTTTTTTAATTTATAAATTACGGTTTCATTTTGATAATGGTTTTACAAAATTAAGCTTATGTACATTATTTCCATTCCTAAATAATTTATTTTCTACTCATCCTTTTAAAAATTAATTCCAAGCCTTGAAAACTTAAAAAAAAATAGTTTAAGAGGTGGGTAATAACCATGGAGAAGAAACTAGAAGGAAATGAGAATAAATTTCGAAAACCAAAACCTAAAAATATTATCATTAACAAATGCATTTTTTTTTTCTAACTTGGTTGGTTTTGTATATTGTGAATATAAGAAAATTAGTGATATAAGATGGTAATCATAGGATCATTGGAGGACTCATCGTCTAAAATAAACAAAAAAAAAAAAAGAAACATTAGCAGTAAAAATGGATAGCAAGATACAAAAAATTAATGTTCATAAACTTCAAACTTCGTTTTTAAAAGTAAGAGATGGTCAGTGAACATGACTTTTTAAAAAAATATTGAACTATGGGTCTCTTGTCCACTGATGCACCAAGAACAAGCCAATTTCTAGACCACTTGGGCTTTACACTAGTGATCTATACATTTGAAGTCATTTTATATAAATGTCGGCACACATGCTTGCAATGTGTGTAATACTTTTATGGGCTAACAAGGTAATATGCAAAATATAAACTTTCATTTAATAAATGGGTAATTGTAATAGATGGTCATTTGAGTAATAATAATTAAGGATATAACAACATTTCAAATAAATTTCAATTATAGCAAAACTATCACTATCGCTGACTTCTATCATTGATAGAATTTGACAAATTTTGCTATATTTGTAAATTTTTTAAAATGTTGATATATACTTAATTATTTTGAATTTAATTGCTAAATTTGCAACTATCCCTTTATAAATAGTTAACAAACCGATTTTAGGTTTTGAAAAATAACAAATTGACTAAATTAACCAACCAAAACTTTAATGCTCAAAATGTAGGTAAAAAAACCAAACCAAAATATAGATAAGAAAACAAAATCAAAAGATAAGAAATAACGAAAACAGACATTTATGAGAGATGTTTGTTTAGATACAACATGTAATGTTGGGAGAGAGAATGATGGTTATGAGAGAGAACTGATAAACTCACTTACCATCACCAAATTCACAAATGATCATTAAATGAACTTAAAACGATGTGTGTATACTCCAATTTTCATTGATGATTGTTTAACATTTATGTGACGTTGGTTAACTAACTACGTTGAAATTTTAAATCTATTGTTGAAGAAAATTTGGTGGACAACAAAAGAATGAGCAAAAATAATAATTAGAAGAGCTGATTTCAAATTTACCATAAATCCTCACTCGCATTCTATCTCATTGATGAGCTCATTTTGAAAGGCTTATTTCTTTCTGTTAAATCTCCTAACAGAAATCTCTTTAACTGTTAGGATGTGCTTTGAGTTCAAAGCATGATACAACATCCTCATTTGTGGAAGTAGAACAAATACTTCTCTCAACTTCTCTCTTTGCTTTCTAATATCATCTTATTTGTTTTGCAGAGAAAGATGCAGCCCAAAAAGAAAATAATAATAATAAAAAAAGAACAATGTGATATTTTAAAAAATAAAAAAAGGACAACAGAAATTTAAGATACAGTGAGATTTGAAAAGGAAAAAAAGGAACTAAAAATAAAAACGAATCGTATCTTTTTAAGTTTAAGAAAGTAAAAAATTGATTACGATGTAAATCAACATATTGTTAAGTGCTTTTTAGGATTTAACAGAAGTGTTACACTTGCAAGGGAGTTGTTTTGCTATAGTTCAAAACAAATTTTTGTTTTGCTAATTCACAAATGGAAGTTTAATTAGTGCTGATGTGCTGAACTTTTCTAATAATAATTAAGTGATATTTTAAAAAAAAATTGCAATTACAGTAAAATATATTAGAGATAGATTCTATCTTTGATAGATTCTTATTAACAATTTGGTCTATCACTAACATATTTTTAGAGTTGTAGCTAAATTTTGATATATTAACCTTTCTGATTTGCCAATATTTTGAACTTAATTGCTATGTTTTTTAATGGATTAAGGGGCTTGTTTATTATTTTTATTATTATATTATTATTATTATTTACTTTTAAACATTGTGTGGCCTTTACATTTCAACCCTGGGTAACAACTCTTTAAACATTAGAAAAAGAAGGAATTCTTAAGAAAAAGCTAGAGAACATGATTTAAATTCTTTAAATCAAATGATTCAATCTTGAATACCATTTACTATCAAACAATTTAAATCAAGTGTTCTAATAATTGTACAATATTTGTTAAATTATTGCTTTAATTCTCACAAAATACTTATTTTTTGTAAAAAAAATATATATTAAACCAATGGAATGGTAATTTTCAGCAACATCCCCCCCTCCCAAAAGAAAAAAAAATGATAAACTAGAAAGCATGAGTCTTAATTAATTTGTAATATATGTGTGTATATATGTAAAGTGATTAAAGAAAAATGAATAATATGAGTTCTAGAGAGAAAAAGGGGAAGCTGGATGGTGATGATTGATGAATGAAGTGTTTGTGTCCAAAAAGAGAGAATCAATGCTTGGAAGGCCAAAGAGGTACATAGCACATAGCACATATCAGAAGAAAAATGATTACACATATCATTCAATATATAGCTCTTCTTACCTTCCCCTTCCCATCCCCATCCTTTTCACAATCATACATTTAACATTTATACCTCAATTCATATCTTTACATTCACTACTTCACCAAAATTTAAAGAAACACAAAATTTTTTATTAAAAAGTTGCATTTATAATCCAAAAATTTTAATGCATGTTTCTTGCATTTATATTAACCTTAAATAAAACAAAATTATTGAAATTATTTATAAAATATAGCAAAATTTTAAATTCTATCATTGATAATCTCTATGCATGAAATATGAAATTTTGTTCTATTTTTTAAATATTTTAATTTATTTTGTTGAATTTGAAAATGTCTATATTATATATATACATAAAATAACTAGACGTCAAAATAATACCAATAACCAAAACGTCTACTTATTTCATACAACAAAATGAAATAAGTTTTATATGTGTATATATATTTATCATTATAGCATATCAATGATTATCAGTGATAAAATTTTATATAGTTCATATTGTTTTGTAAAATCTACTGTTTTTTAAAATCCCCAAATTTTGACTCTTCAAGAATCTTATTTGAGTTTTGAGCTTTTATCTATTCCATTTTTGTTCTGTCATTTTAAATTGTTTGATTTTTCTATCAATTTTGTGAATACTATCATTGATAGAATTCAAAATTTTACAATAACTTTGTAAATATTTTAATTTATTTTGCTATTTTAAAAAATGCCTCTAAAAATTTCTTTACGTCACTCAGGGGAAAAATAAAAGATCGAGTGCAACACTTGCAATAATAGTGTAGATTTTCTTATTTCATGTGAATTATGAAAAAAATAAATTAATATATAATTTTAATACATGCCAAATTATTAATGAAAGTATTAGATACTAGCGTAGTGCAAGAAAATTTTTAACACTCTCATATTTATTGTGTCCCGTATAATTATCATATTTTTTAGAAATAAAATAAGGTTAAGTTTAGTGTGATGCTATAGATTTCAGTAAGATTAATAAAATATCATTTTGATTTTGATAGTTTGAAGTTGAATTAATTTTAGTAAATGTTATTAGCTTAATAAATCTGAAATCTAGATTCAAAATATTAGCTTATTGTATTTTTTTTTCAAAAAGTTTTTAGTTATAGGTACCATTTTCAGGGTAAAATTTGAAAACATATTTCTATATATTTTATTTTCTTCCCTAAAATTTATTTATTTAATCAACTTAAGGTTTTATTAAAAATATAGGAATGAAAAAGAAAGAATATAAGTACAGTTATATAGTGTATACTTGTAAAAGCAAATGGTGTGTAGTTTGTGAAGATAATAGTAGAAAGTTAATAAAAGTAAAAAGGAAGAGGAAAGGGGGCTGGAAATAGAAAGTAGGGCATATTAGGGTTTGAAAGGGATGTAAAGAAAAGGTAGGGTTATATAGAATGGGCATATTGATGTTATTCCCACGTGATCTATGGCAGAGTCCTACAGTTGCAATGGCAGTGTGTAAGGCAGAGAGAGAGAGAGAGAGTACATATGGATATAGATGCAGATAGATAGGTACAATTATATGGCCATCATAATTCAACTCTCTTCATTTATTGAAATGACACAAAAGCCCCCCTTCTTTTCTTTGCAGGCAGAAAGAACGTTAACGACATGTCGCTTTTAACCATAACACTCCATTCACTAACCAACAATAGGTCACATGGATTGAAATGTTATACAAACGCAATAACAAATCAACTACAAAATAAATATGGAAAGAAATATTTTGTAAACATTCATGAGATAACTGCTGAGACAAGATCACTATGAGAAAAAGAATTGTAAATATAATAAAAACTGTAAAAGTCTATCAACATACAAATGATATTGTAAATATATTGTTCTATCACTGATAGACCATAAGAGTCTATCATTTATAGAAGTTATTATACTTTGCTGTATTTATAATTTTTTTTAAATGATACTATATACTTAATTATTATTTTTAAAATTGCAATTAAATGATATATTTGAAAGACTTCAAAAGGTTATAATAAAATAATTAGGAACATGGACCTGTAAAATTGATTTAGTCTTTCCTAATTAGAATAATTTCTTATTTTTAATCACTTTTCTTTGGTGATGTGTTACTTCTAATTTAAGATTGATATTCAAAAGAAATCTTACTTTTAAAATCTAAATCCAATGAAAAAACAAAAAAGAAAATACAATAGTTATGATGAGATTTAAGTTTGAATGAGAAAATAAAAAGGAAATAAAATTAAAAGATTTTGGATGAGATTTTATTAGTCTTTGTAAAACTTAAAGTCTCCTCAAGTTGTAATTAGATTGTTATTATCAGTTATTTGGCTATCCTTGTTGGTTGTAACATATAGTTAATTGATTAATTGGTCTGGCATATTGAAACTCATTATGATTATGTAAGTGGAGTTTATTTCTTAATAAAAAAACTCCTTTTATTCAACGCTTACTATGGAATTAGAGAGAAAATTTTGCACTCTTCGTTGATTTTTTTTTTCGTGCTCATCCTCGCACATCCTTCCACTCTCTTCTTTCGATTTGATCCACTTTTCTCCTCAAGCCATCCTTCGGTTGATTGTTCTTCATCTTCAATTAGCCTCTACTATGGAAAACTTAGGAGCTACAACTTCGGGTTTGACATCCACTGATCTCGAAGCTTAGATGAATCCCTATATGTTGCGCCACTCAATGATTCCAACCGCTAATCTTGTCACTCAGCCACTCGTCAGATACAGTAATTACTTATCCTGAAGTAAGGCAATTTGTTTGGCACTTTCATACAAGAATAAGTAGGATTTGTCATGGGAGTCATCATGAAGCCTACAACAAAAGGGGGCCTCAAATCAGCTTGGTAGCATGGGTATACATACGCCAGGTTAGGTCAGGTTAGAGAAAAATTATAGACCAATCCAAAGTATCCGGGTTGGAAAAAAATGAACCCTATCAATTCAATATGCAAATGTCAATCCAACCCAACCCAACCAAAAAAATTTGAGTTGGGTCGAGTTGGGTTAGTGGGTATGTTTTTTTTTTCATCTCTCCATAATTTAGACAAATTTTTATCTCTCAACAAAATAAAAAAAAATAATGATAGTTAAGCTCCTAAGCCAACTTAAGATATAAGTGGTAAAGTATAAATATTGAGACCCCACGATAAGGGTATGTTCTTAGAAGGGGTGCTACAAAAAAGAAAAAAAAATCCAATACTTACATGATTATTTTACTCCAGTACTACTATATATCAATATTAAAAGGAAAAAATGACAAAAAAAAAAGTTGAAAACATAAGCCATATTAGTCACCTGAAAAACATAGACAATGTGCAGCTACACCTTTTCCTTAATCATCTTGTCAACTCAGAAACAAAAGATTTAGGATCACAAATAAGTGTTTGAAGGAGCTAGCAACGGAAGAAATGGAAAATGAACTTACAAAAATTCCCACAAGACGTGGAATTCGATGCTTTGCCCCACAAGGACAACATATAGGCTAAATAGATTTAACAAGAAACAAAGAAGAATGAATCAATAACAAGGTCAAAATGAATGTAAAGACTAAAGTGTCAATATAACCAAAGGAAATGAAGACAATAGAAGCTTTTCTCAAATTGGTACCTGAGTGCTGTGAATATATGTCCACTTTCATCTCTAACCTACAAGAAAACATCAAATAAATTACTGTAAATATTACTGCATCTCCATGCCTAATATCGAGTTCATAACCTATTACATTTCATTGCCATGCCCATCTTACTACTCCAATCTCACAATAGTGTAAATATGGAGAAAATATACTGTCTATAATTGTATACTGTATAGATACTGCGTAGGATTAGAATGTGTGATTAATCCATTTAGGACACCAATTCCCTATGTTTGACCCTGGCCTTACTAGGAAACCTCTCTTTTTGCTTATACTTGGACAAAAGAGAGGAAAACTTGTGTTTAAACGTTACATTATGAAATTAGCAACACATAGGTAGGATATATACCTTTTACCGCATGGTCCTAACCTAGACGCCTACTTAAATCGCATAATTAGAAAGCATCATGGCATATCTTCGAATCAATTTTCTAATGCAAATTACGAAATAACCAGCTAGCGAAGAGGGGAGCGACCAACTATAAGAATCAAAGATTGAAGAAGAACAGTCATAGACGACAAAGATTGAAGAAGAGTTGAAGACGACAAAGTTTAAAGGAATTTTGGCAAAAGGGGATAAGCGGATACTATTGGAATTTATGTTCTAAAACTCATAGTTTGTAGTTTAAAATTATATTTTATTCAATAAAGTGGTTATTGAGGACTTATTAATGAAATTTGAATATTATAATCTTGAATCCAATAAACTAAGGTCCCGAGGCTATTTAGTGTAGATTTGAACTTTATGTAGAGACATAAACATGGATTAAGTTTATATAGCCTAAACGGTCTATAGTATATGAATAAGGTTGAACTCTATGGATGCGACCCACTTTATAGTTAGTACAAACAGTGTGATTTTGAATCGTTCATGTGGAGACATGGAAGTGAGGGTATAAAACCCGAATCTTTGGAAGAAACTCCAAGTCTTTCAAAGTAATTGGAAGCTTAAGAGTTGAAAGGAATTAAGGACAAAAGTGTGTCTTGATTAGTAGGAAAGAGAAGAAAATTTTGGCTAAGTGTTGAGTATTTGCGTTTGGAGGTTATGTTTGGCTTGTGGCTAGGCGAGAAGAACCACTAAATGGGTGTCTTTGGGCGAGAAACAATGCCATGTAGAGGTTAGTTAGGTGTTGAGATAGGCGAGAAGAGATAACTTTAGAAGTTATTGAGGCATTAAGAGGTTGTGCAAGAAGCTTGATGGGTGAGATGGGTGCCACGCGAGAAAAGCTTGGAGGTTATCAAGGGCTGTCATTGGGTGACAAACCTTCACAACAAGGATCATGATAGGAGAGACTAGCTAAGCGGCCAAGGATCATACGAGATGGCTTGTCAAGTTGGAAGATATTAGATGAGAAGAAGGATTTAGAGGTTATCTAGGTGTTTGGATGACTTTGTGAGATAAGTGTCTTAAGAGGTTAGTATGGACAAGATGGATAAAGAGGTTAGCCATGTGTTTTGAACAATTGTGCGTCAAGCTTATGACAATCGATTTAAGGCTAATCCAAGTGTCCTAATTAGGATTACATGTAAGGATGATGTGGAAAGGTAGTAGGAGGTTTCTTAAGGATGTTTAAGGGTAGATTAAGCAAAGTTGAGGAATCAAAATATGTTCATGCAAGAATTCCTATAAATAGACAACTTGACGTAAGAGTTTCTCACAAATCACTCGTGCAAAATCACTCAAATAAGTTTTAAAAGCTCAAAAATTGTGTCTAGTTTATGAGAGAAGGTTGCTGTTCATTTTGGACACGAGAAGGTTGGTGTTTTAGTTAGAGAAGGCGAGAAGGTCAATTTTCAGTAGAATCTGAGCACTGTGCTTTCAGAGAGTGCTATAGAACTCGTTTCTTGGAGTTTTGCTCTAAACTTTTGAGGTCAAGAAGAGATCAGACAAATTTATGGGCCACATAATTAAGCTTGTATTTGTGAGTGGAAAATGATTTTATAAGCATGTTTTAAGCCTTGATTTATGAATGATTTATGTTAAATGTTTAAGCTATTTATTAATTGTTTTCAAGCATGTTATTGTTTAAAGTTATGCAAGATTATTGTTAATGAGGTTATATTTAAGGATTATTGAGAGTAAGTTAAGGATTTCTTATTGCAAGAGAATTTAAAGTTTATGGTTTCAAAATGTTTCATCGGAACCAAGTTATTTAAAAAATTACTCGTTATGAGGCAAACTTAAAATTTACTCGTACGAGACAGAAATAAAATTACTCATCATAGGGCAGACTTAAAAATTTACTCGTGACAGGACATGATTAAATTACTAGTACGGGGTAGGATTAAATTATTCGTAACGGGGCATGATTAGAGATACTTGAGTTTTGAGCAGGAAAAACAAGGATTCATGTTATTGTTTCTAACTTTTTTAAGGTTCAAAGATTTCAGTTATGATTCACTGTTTAATGTTTAAAAGATTTACATATTAGTGTTTACAAAGTTTTACGAAAGTATTTAAAAAATTACCACTCACTGGGCTTGTTAGCTCATGCTTTGAAAAATGTTTTTCCACGTTTCATGTAGAGACAATGTCCTCAGAGTCTGAATTGCTGCTATTTATCTGCTAAAGTGTTTAGTCTATTAATATACGTGTTATGTTTAGTTCTTTTGCTAGTCTTTGTAGTGTTAGACTTAGGTTTCGGAATCTGGTGTTGCATTTTGTTATGTAAATAAGGTTTCGTGTTGTCTGTATAAACTTATCTAAAGGTTGTTTTAATTAAGAAGACTTTCTTTTAGAAATGTTTTTAAGTTACATGTTATAGCTTCCGTTGTTGTTCATTATTTTATGGGTTAAGGTTAGGTTAAGTTAAGGGTCAGTTGGTGTCGTTCTTGAAGTGGGCGATATCGGTTGACTTCATGGCACGTCTTGGGCCAAGCAAGCAAGTGCTCGAGATGGGATGTGACAGGAGGCATCATATGTAAAGAGTTTACATAAGACTGGAACCATGAAATAGCCACTTTTACATTATAACAACCACTACAAGAAAAACTACCTACTATGACAGTTGTATACATCCCAAATTGAAAGGAGGAAAGAAAAAATTGTCACAAAAGCTAAAAAAACCGCGTTTTTTGCTGGAAAAGACGGAATTTTTTGGATTTCAGTTTCCGCGACAGTTATTTGGTGTCATAAAAGATACAAAAAATGATTTATTTAATTTATTAAAATAAAATTTATTTTAAATCAAAAGTTTATTAAAATCAGATTTTTTCCTAATTCTAAAAACATTAAATAATTTATTTATTAAAATAAAACATCTCCAAAACCCTTTCTCTACCTCTTCCTCCTCCTCTTCTTCTCCTCTTCTTCTTCTTCTTCTCTTCTTCTTTTTTTTTTTCTTCTTCTTTGTGGAAGATCCACGCGTCGCCCCTCCTCGATTTTTCCTCCCTTCCGCTAACCATCTCTCTCCCTCTTTCACGCATGCCTGGAACGACACGCCCGAAATTCCCCTTTTTCTCTCCTTTAGTCGACGCCACCACCCAACACCACTTGCACCGCTGAACTCACTGGTGAATCTCAACCATTATTTCTATTGTTTGTATTTCTACAGTATATTAACTTCAAATGCTTTCATTTTACCCACAATGTTATATATTGATGGTTCTTTTTATGAAAAACATCCCTCATAGTTTTGCTTTTATAGGAGATATGTGTTTTTTTTGTCTACCATCTTGTTCAATATTGTTGTTTATGATCATTTTTCTAATTTGAATCTACATTTTTTCTTTATGGTTGGCTATGTGATGAAGCATTTTGGTAGCTTACAATGTGTTTGATGAAATGCCTCAATGAAGCATTTGGTTGATTTTTAATTGATTTTTGTTCGTTCGAATTAGGAAATCAAGGCCAAGGAAGATTTCATGGCTATGGGCTGAAGCTTTGAGAAAAAGAGAATGAAAAATGAAATGTAAGATTTTAAACTTTGATGGTGTGTAGGATCTTTTTGTTTGTCTATGCATTTCCCAAGTGAATTTGAGTACTTTTGATTTTTCTATTGATCTTTTGTTTATGGTTACTATTGAGTTATATCGTAATTGCATGATAGTTATAGCATAAACAAACTATATATATAAACTTGAACACAAGTACTTGTTATCTAACTCATTACTAAATTGTTGTGATATTTGTGAGGTAAGACATTTGCTATTAAACCTAAATGTATCACCCTAATTTTGAAACTCATAACAAAGTTGCCCTGGTCTGGAAGGAACTTTACCCCGAGTTTACAACTTAGGGGTGATCTCAAAACAACCAATGTCAATATCTTCTTTAAAGATCCTTCCAATACTTTCACCAAGAACAACATAATAATCAACAATCAAATTGTCATCAATTAAAGAACATAGAGTTGAAATTGGGTTTTAAAGTGGAGTTGAGTGTGGGGTTGGACTTGAAATTGGGCTTACAATTGGAGTTGGTACTTATACTTGGACTTTGTGAACCTTTATTTGTTGAAGGTGATGAAGTCATTGATTTTTGGAGCCTAGCAAATTATCAGACAAAATGAAACAACAATAATAGTGATATACAGAACTTAATTCTAGAAAAGTCAATGAGCTCATGCCTTGAGAAATGAGTTGAATGTATTTCACTCTCCAAAGTTCTTGTATATGTCTCAGATATGTATGTGTCTATTGTTTATTAGCTTACCAAAATGTTCTTCAGTCTCCAAAGTTCTTGTATTTGTCTCAGATATATATATGTCTATTGTTTATTAGCTTACCAAAATGTTCTTCAATACATATCTAATGTCCAACTCACAAAGACTTGGTAACACTAAAATGTTCATCTTCTTTTTGCATAACTATTGAGGCATAAGTCTAACCAATTTGTTTAGAATTTGACAGTATAAAAGTGTATGGAGCCCTTGTTTAGATAGGTTTCTTTTTACTATTTATATTCATGGAGCCCTTATTTAGATAGGTTTCTTTTTACTGTTTAATATATTGAAATGTCCCTTGTTTATCATTTGTATGAATATCTATTTTATAAGAAGCATAGAATGGAAAATTTGAGCTAGTTTGCATATTATTCTATCCTAGATATATATAGAAGAAAAAAACTTTGAGGAAGTGAGGAAACTAGTATTTGGAACATATTTATGTATGAGACTTGCACTTTATATTTTCATCCTAAAGTGTACATACTAGAAATGACTTGAAGTTGTTGTGATAAATTTTGTAATAGTACCATCTTACTATGCACGAATGATAAATTTTAAGCAAGAGCCATTGTTGTAGCAAACAGGTTTTTAAGCATGTAACATTTCTATTTATAAGCAGTATATCATGTAAATTTTCTCCTAAATCTCCATCAATGACTGTATATCTTTCTATACGACCCTTTTTGTAGCATATCTCCATTGCAGCAATGTAATTATCTTATCTTTCTCTCTTCCACTTATTAAGTATTTGGTTGATATCTTTTCTTAGATTGCCACTGAGTTCATTAACCCAATGTTGGTAAATATTCTTTCATATCTCTTTTTGGTTAGTGATGTTAAACTTTACTCTTAAAATATCGAAGGTGTTGGAACGGTGGAGAAGTGCAAATGCAGTATGCTTTGATGTTGATAGCACAGTTTGGGTTTAGTGACAATCATTGAGGTGACCTTGCTAGTTCTCAATCTCTAAGGTCAGTTGCCAATATTATACAAATTTCACATATATGACTCATGTTTAATTGATCTAGGCAAATTATTACATTATGACCTCCAAATTGTCAAATTACATGCCAATTATTTTATGATTTTAGTGTTCTTACTGCTAGGAGAAAAAATATACATTTTCTTTTATCATTTGTTGATTTTCTGTTGGGATTTTCCATATACTTTGATTCGTTTTTCATTGGGTTTATCCTCAAGGTATAGTTCACTGAAGCCTCATTTGTAAAACTTTAGACCAATTGGTCATTGTCTATCTTTTGGTATGTACTTTAATCACATCTTTCTTTTGAAATATATATGTATTCTATATGTTTATAATTTTATCATTTAGGCAGAAGTTATTTATTTCTTAATTAAAACCAGTCCATACTATACATTTTATTTATAGAGTATTGCACTCAATTGGGCCACTGTTTCCAAATCTCACCATGTTTTCATCCACCTTGTGCATTTGCAGTAGCCGCAGGGGAAAGTACAGGTTCTTTCTTTCTCCTTCACTCTTTGTTTCTTCTTAACCCTAATTATTATATCTGATTTTGAATAGTTTTGTACATTTTCACATTGGACTTTGTTCCATGGTTCTGCTTTGAAGTTGATATCTTTTTGTTTCTAGTCATTTTTGCGTTTGGTTTATGTGAAGGTTTGCTAAATGCAGCTGCAGTGTGGTTTTTGTTTGACAATCTATTGCTATGTTGTCGTATGTGGTTTGTTATTGAATAATCTCGCACTCTGATTTGTTGAGATGCAGCCTAGCAATATTTTCAATTTTAAAAACTTATTTTTACTATAAGTAATTGCATGTTCTGAGTTAGATTTGCTTATAGGAGATGGTCTTATAGTGTTCGGACACTCTAGTTATTCTTCTATAATCTCACTATTGTTTTTTTTCAATCTTACATTAATTGTAATGTTTCTTAACTACCTTTAAATAGCTTTAAGTAGAACCTTCTTATAAGTAATGTTTAGTCATGCTCTAAAATGAGATTTTGTTTTATATGTGTATAAAACTTTGTATGAATTGATTTCATTGTTGTATATTTCTTTTTTGCTATTTTTTGAGATCTAGATAATGTTTTGTAGAGTGATGCAAACTGATGTACTTGGGGAACCTAGTTTTCTAAAGCATGAAGGATCTAATATGGAACTTGGTTTGTCCATATTATACTTTATAGCTAATCCATAACGAATTCGTATTTCAGTTCTTTTACATCTTTCCATTATATCCTCCAACCATTCGACACTATCCTTTTAGCTTACTTTCTTAAATTTTCTGTGACTGTCTGCTATATTCATGTTGTACTCTTTTTAAGCGAGTTGTACTCTCTAGTCCTGCGATGTATGCTTATATTCATGTTGTCTCTGTAGGTTTTAATGGAGTCGACAAAGTTCATGAAATTTTCTTCAAAGAAGCTAATCAGGGTCATCAAAATACACTGGCTGTTTTTAGAAATGAAGGATTTGACCATGGTTCAAGCAACAAAGAATATTTTCAGAGGTGAAGGATTACCGGTTGGTTGTTTATGCTTGTACAAAAAATCATGTTATATGTATTATGATGGTATATACATTGGTTTTGATTAAGAGCTGTAATTCCATACTTGTAAATTTTTCAAACTTGATTGGAAATGGACGAATATTACAAAGTGTATTATAGCGTATATATATTAAAGTGTCGACCATTTGTTTCTGTATGGGTGTTATGTATTATAACATTATTGTTATTCAAATGGTTCATGTAATGCTGAAGCGACAAGGAGAACAGGAGAAAACAGTAGTAATTGAGGAATTTGCAACAGGAAATAAATGTCATAATATATGAACTCGTTACACTCCATAATTGTCGTCAATACTAAAACAATGACATTGTTTTTATAAAAAAAACTGTCATGATTGTCTTATATTTGACAGAAAAAAATGTCGTCAATAGCAAAACAATGACATGTATTTTTAAAAAAACTGTCATGATTGACATATCCTTGACATTTAAAAAATGTCATAATAAACGAATTTGCAACATTTTTTAAATTGTCGTTAATACGTAAATGATGACAATTATTTGTTGTCATAAAATAGTAATTAACGACATTTATTTTCTGTCATGAAAAAACTTATTGCGACAGTTTTCGAAAATGAAGGACTTTCCATGACTCTCGCTTCTATGACTGTAAATAATTGTCACGGATTTTATTCGCGACAGAAAAGAACTGTCGTCGTAGACCATTTTTGTTGTAGTGAACGTTGACTGTATAAAACTGACTATTTTAATTATTGATGACATAGGCAACTTAATCTTAATCCTAAGTTAACTATGAACTTCTATTAACACAAAATTATCCTTAGATTTGCATAGGTGAGGGTAGCTCAACAGCGTTGGCCCAATAAGCGACCCATTTTAGGGGTAAGACCGGGTGGATAGCTAGGAACATAAGGTGCAAGAAAAAAATTCACTCCTATTCGTTTATGATTAGTAGATAGATTGTTCTCTTAAGGATTGAATCGAAGTCTTGAACAAGGGGCTTCTGGCTTGTCGAGGGTGTGTGTTTGGGACTCCATTGTATTGAATGGGTGGTTTGTTATTATAAACTATATGATAGGTCATTGGTAATGATCACTGTATGCGAATTACTCACTATGTACCTCTTCATCGCATGACCACTTAGTCCTCGTTGAGTACAAGTTTTCCTACTACTAGTCCAAGTACAAGCATAGTATTAGGTTTACCTGGATGATCTAGGGTCGAACACAGGAAATTGATTCAAGACATTAGTTTTAGGGAATACTTAGCATTTGGGCGGTATAAAAGAATTAATTAAATAAAGTATGAAAGAATCAGAACGAGGAATAAAAACTACTTGTGCACACAGTGAGAATCTGTAAAGGGAAGTAAATGGATGTAAGATGGAACTACAAACTAACTTGTGTACGAGAAAAAAGGTGCAGGAAGGTCTACACATTATTAGGACATGCGAGAGCCTCAATGCGATATAACTTGCATAATCAGTCCATGATTAAGGTGACCTTCTGTCGAAGTGTTTAGATGCCACACTTTCTCACCTTTCAGGATTCAAATGATTGTGCTTGATTAGGTGAGATATATCTAAGAAACTTTACTTATAAAACTTATAGAACTTCTCGTTTAAGGACAACAACCTCTTAGCGCCTAATGTCCGCACTTGTTCACCTTTCGGGATACAAATATTGGAAGTTGTCTGGTCAAGGTGGAGTTTGTTGCCAATCTCCTCCTTGTGTGAATTAGCCTTATCCTTGCTACTTGCCCTCTTGGGTAATTGTCGATTGACACTGGCCAAGTGATGAATATAACTCAACTAATGCGACAAGATTTATAAACTAGACTCCTTATCAAGAACTTATCACAACTTAAACTACTAATAACACATTGACAAGTGAGAAGTCAAGAAATGATGGATTGAAAAGATATAAACATGCAACATATATAAAGAATGTAGGTCTTTGGCCATTGTACAATATAAACAACATATATTACAAAGAAGTGCAAAAATGAAAAGAAAGAAGAGTGAAAAAATATTATAAGTTAAGGAAAAAAAGGGGAAATGGAACCTTCACCACCCAGACTCTAAGCTCTCACTTACAGTATGATCGGAGAAGAAGAAGAAAAATTTACAGACGGCAGAAAGGGTATCCTTTCCACTACTCTCTCTCTCTCGGGATTGACCTTCTTAGGCATTTATCTCCTACCGGCTTCCACTGGCCCTATACAAGCCTCTTTTGGGTCCATTTCGACATCTTTTGGGTCCATCCAGACCTCTCCCTCTTGATGGGGATGAAGTCTTTTCATAACCAACTTTTGGAGGGAAACCTATTTTCTTCTAAAATTGTCAACACCGAATACAGCCTTGTGAAGTCACATCAACTCCAACTACCATTCTTGTCTTCTAGTGAGCCCTCCTCGCGTGATGACGTGGCTCTTCGCCTAGAAATGTTATTTTCTAGACGAGTTTCCATCGCATGGTCTTTGCATGAGATATCTCCTGTTCACTAGCTTCTTCCTTCCTACTTATTTTGCATTTAGACATTGTAATTACGAAAAACAAGCATGGTGCTTATGTAAGATATATTTCTAAATACTTATGAATTTACAATATAAGTTATACATTTTGATCGTCTTCTTATGCATTTTGACCTCATTATTCTAATAAAATGAGCTATAATAACGAATATTTATACATGTTATCAGCTTCCCCCCTCTCATTGACTCAAGAGGGATTCTGTTTATAGGTTTGACCTTAAACCAATTGTTCAATAGTGGATCAGTGAGACATAAGGAACAAGATGTAATTTTGGGGTAAAAGGGTATTTTTGACAAATCCAAGGTTACGAATAGACTGGAAAGGATGAACTTACCAATCATGGTTATATCAGAGATATACAAATATATCTATAGTGAGAGGAGTGCAACTACACGACTTTAATGAAATGGCCTATTAGTTAACGATTATTGATTAGCTCGATCTGAAAAGGTTTAGCCAGCTTATCTCAAATCGTTAGAGTCCAGAATCTATAGATCCATTAGGTTTCCCTACTATCTCATATGGAATTAACTTAGAATAAAATAATATCTTTGAATAATTCAAATTGTTCGAATTATGCAAAGAGATAGAAACCAATAAATATGTGTGATATAGTTGTCGGTTATTAGTTAGAGATAGAGCTTTATGTTTAAATGTGGTTTAAATATTAAAAATATGAATGTTGATTCATTTTTGGAAGCTCGAAAATGATGGAAATAGTCAAAGTTGAAAAAAAGTTAAAATGTTAACTTTTGACTTTGAAAATTCAAACTTTGACGGGCTTAATATACAAATGTGATTTGAATTTTAGAAAAATGAATGCAAATTTATACTAGAGAGGTGGAAATTAGTAAAGACGGACAAAATGGTAAAAAGTCAAAATGTTGACTTTTGACTTGAAAAGCCAAAGTTTAACTTTGACTTGAATAATCAAATAATCATTTTGTTGGACTAAAGTTAGTGTGAAAATCCAATATTTTGTTGGATAATCCCACTAACACTTAGTGGGACAAGTGGCTACATGGGATGTAAACACCTAGTCCATTAAGTTCCACTAATGGTTAGTGGAATGTTAGGTGTTGAGATTTGATTAACTAATTACATGCATGTTAGTTTGCATGTAATTAGGTTATTTAAAGGTTATTTTTCAAATTTGTGAAGGCTTTTGGAAAAGTTTGTATTTTTGACATACAAAATGAAACCTAAATCTTTCTCTCTATCAACTCTCAACCTTAAATTCCACCTCCAATTTCCATCTCTCACTTAATTCCTTCACTTATTGAGACCCAAAATCTGATTCTAAGCTTGGAGAATAGCGGGTCAACACTAGTGGTGATCTTTGGTTCATGTTCGTGAGAAGATAATGAGGATCAAGAAGTTTTAAAGGTATTGATTGTCCTTAACCCTATTTCGTTTAATTAGGGTAATTGATGTATGTTAATTTCTAAATGGTTTAGATACAATTCGGGTAAAATTGATCCTTAATTCTGCTGTGCATGTTTACTTTTTTCCTTTAGCTACAACTTCAAGGGTATGGGCGACTGGGCGTGCGATGAAAAGGTTTTAGGTTTTAGGTTATATATATATATATTATATGCATAACTGGGTCGGGTTGGGTCAACTGACCCTTTTTTGCAGGACTCGACGACCTGGCTTAAGTATTTTTTTTTCTCTAATTTTGTAATCCAACCTAAAAATTTAACCCAACCCAACACTTATGGTTTCGATTGGGTAATTTGAGTTGGTCGGATTATTGGTTTTTTTGAATACCCGTACTTGGTAGTGTAATAATGAGGTAATCACCTCTTGGATCATTAATTTAGGGCACTCTATCCGAATAAGTATACTATGTGAAAATCACTACAATATGGCAACAACTATTTGAAAACCGCCCAATTGATGAATGCAAATGCAGAGGTATTAAGAAAATGATTGAGTTCCTTAATCCCAAATTTGTCATGATTTTCTTGATGGGTTTGAATGAATCTTTTTCTTAAATCTGTGCACAAATCCTATTAAACGACCCACTTCCTACAATAAATAAGGTTTTTTCACTCATTATACAAGAAGAGAGACTGAAAACTATTGGTACTTCACCTTCGATTGAAACTATTGCTTTGATGACCAACACATAAAACAAAAGATAGAACAATCCAAGAAGAAAGATACTCTCATTTGTTCCAACTGTGGATACAAAAAGCATATTGTTGATAAATGCTACAAACTACACGGTTACCCCCTGGCTAAGAGTTTCCAATTCAAATAACACTTCTTCGGTTCACCAGATCGAGTTGCTGCAAGCCATCAACAACCAACTTCTCATTCTGAAAATAAAAAGGGAATTGACATGAACAAACAATCTGCATTTTTTGCTAGCTTCACGAGTGATCAATATAGCCACTTGATGTAGATGCTACAGTCTCATGCTTCATCATCTCAACTTAGCGATAAGTCCAAAATAGAAACTACACATGTTGCAGGTACATGTTTTCATGCCTTTTTAACTTCACCACAACATTACCATGTTTGGGTAATTGATTCTGGAGCCTCTATACACATTAGTTATGATAGATCAATTTTAAAAATCTTAAAAGTGCTCACAATATGACTGTCATTTTGCCAAACAAAAACCAAATCTTTGTGCAAGAAATGAGAAATATTTAATATACCAAAGATAGTTACATGTGAGATGTTCTTTTAATACTTGATTTTCAGTATAACCTTTTATTTGTAAGTTCCCTACTTAAGGATTCAAAATACTCAGTTGTATTCTCTAACAATCACTGTATTATTCAAGACAAGTTAAGTTTGAGAATAATTGGAAAGATTGAAAGTATTGAAGGTGTCGACATGAGCTCAGCTCAACTGGCACCTATATGTACATGTGGACAAGAGGTCTTGGGTTCACATCCCCCACCCCTAAGTTGTATTACAATATATTTTTAGAAAAAAAAGGCGTTGAAGGTCTTTATCTGCTCACATAATTTGAATATGCTTCACAATCCTCTGTTTGACATTTTACATTTCTGTGAAAGCTCTACAAATATTTGGCATCAACGATTGAAGCACCCTTCAATTGCTAGACTAAAAAACTTATCCTTTGTCCTAGAATTTTCTGATAATTCATCATGTAAAAAACATATCATATATGTCATTTAGCTAAACAACGTCGTCTTTTTGTTTCCCACATTAAATATTGTAGCCCAAAATATCTTTGACACAATACATTGTGACATTTGGGGCCCCTTTAAAACCCCAATTCATAATGGTCACTCATATTTTATACCTTGGTTGATGACGAGTCTATGTAAAAATGATGTCTTACAAATCATTCTCCGTTTCTTCAAACTCATTGAAATACAGTTCTCTAAAGTCATCAAAGTATTTCGATCCGATAATGCTCTAATACTTTAATTCATATAATTTTTTGCTACTACCAACACAAGTCATCAATTTTCCTGTGTTTACATACAACAACAAAACTCAGTTGTAGAAAGAAAATACTAGCACCTTTTAGATGTGGTAAGAGCATTAATGTTTCAGTCTAAAGTCCCTTTTACCTTTTGGGGTGAATGCATTCTTACTGCTGCAAATTTGATAAATATAACACCTATGGTCTTATTGTCACGTGTTACTCCATTTGAAACTTTATTTGGAAAGCTTGCTGACTATTCTTTACATAAAGTCTTTGGTTGTCTTGCACATGCCTCCACTTTATCTGTGAATCATGCTAAGTTTGACCTATGAGCTCATCCGTGCATTTTTGTAGGATATCCTCCGGGCATAAAAGGTTACAAGTTATTTTATATGACTAAGAGAACATTTTTTGTATCTAGAGATGTCCTATTTTTGAAGACTTGTTCCCTTTCGAAACTCACGTTGGAAAGCCCTTGTAGACAAATCATGACTTTCTGAACCAATTTGTTCTTCTTTGCCCAATGTTTGATGCGTCGGAAGCAAATTCAAGTAGCACGTCTAACTAAAGCAGCAATATACCTAAAAAAACACAATGCCCAACAACACAGAATGTGATGACAGACACAACACTAATCAAAACGTTAAATTTTGTATTGATGAGTTTGATATAGTTTAGACTTTTGAGAAATGCAAATAACAGTGTACCCGTGAATACAAATTTGCCTTCTGAAAAACGTAAGCAATAGTGATATGCTTGTAGCTCTTCGAAGGTCATTCAAGCCATCTTGTCCTCCTTTATACCTTAAGGATTTTCATGGCAACATAATAAACCACAAACATATGACATCCACAAGTCCTTACTTCTTTGGAAAGTATTTTTCCTATGCGGCATATTCATCAAGTCAAAAGCATTTCTTGCTGAATGTTGCATCTGTTTATGAACTAACCTTCTATCACCAAGCCATCAAGTTTCAAATATGACTGTGTATTATTTCAAAAAGAATTTGCTAATTGTCAAAGTTGTCTAGTATGCAGTGAATCTCGATATAAAACAGAGAGTGGAAAAGGAAAGAAGATTCCAAATAAGATTGTGTCACTTTCCATTAATTTCAAGGTTGAAACGATTGTTTTCATCAAAACATATTGCTTCTGAGATGAGATGGTATAAGGATAAACAAGTTGACATAGAGGATGTTTTACGACATCCAGCTGATGCTGCTGATGGAAGCACTTCGATAGAGAATTTCCTCAATTTGCCTCAGAGCCAAGAAATGTTCATTTAGACTTAGCTTCAGACAATTTTAATCAACTTGGGAATATGAGTACTGCATACAGCATGTGGCCAGTGGTGCTTATACCATACAATTTGTCCTCTTGGAAGTGCATGAAGGAATCCAATTTTTTCATGTCTTTGCTTGTACCTGGACCCAAATCTCATAGATAAGAGATTGATGTATATTTGCAGTTCTTAATTGATGAGTTGAAAGAGTTGTGGAATAATGGTGTGCAGAACTTTGACTGTACAGATGAGGAGTACTTTTGATTATATGCATGTTTGTTGTGGACCATCAATGATTTTCCTGCATATGGTGACTTATTGGGATGGAGTACGAAACGATATCAAGCATGTCCTACTTGTAAAGAAGATATGTCATCATTTGGGATAAAAGAAAAAAAAAATCTTTTATGGGACATTGACGTTTTCTTTCTTCTGACATAGTTGGCGTCGAAGTCGACAACATGACGAAAAACCCAAACGCAGGCCTCCACCAATTGTAATGAGTGGAGATGAGATCTTACAACAAGTAAACTCCATGAACTTTCCAGTGTTAAGTAAGCATCCATCCAAGACGAATAAGAAAATAAAGTGTACTATTAATTTGAATAAGAAAAGTATATTCTTTGAACTTTTGTATTGGTCTAAACTTCTTTTGAGACATATGTTGGATGTCATGCATATTGAAAAAAATATTTATGACAACTTGCTTGACACTTTATTAATATTGATAGTACAACAAAGGACAGAATCAATGCTCTTTTAGATTAAGAAGACTTGAATATACGAAAGGAATTACATTTGTAAAAGCAAGGAACTAAGCTGATAAAACCACATGCTACATATACATTAACTGGTAGCGAAAGAATTAAACTTTTGTAAGTTCTTGAAACCAGCTAAATTTTTTTATGGATTTGTCTCAAACATATCACGATGTGTGAGTGTCAATGATGGAAAATTATGGAGACTAAAGACTCATGACTCTCACATTTTACTCCAACGACTTATTCCCATTTCTGTACAAGTATATTTACATAAGGATGTGTGTACAACTATTGTTGAGTTATGTCATTTTTTTTGTGATCTGTGTGCGAAGACAACACGTATCAGTTACCTGAATCATCTGAAAGCCAGTATTGTGATCATACTCTGCAAATTTGAAAGAATTTTTCCACCTGCATTTTTTGATGTAATGATACATCTTGCAATTCATTTACCGGCTAAGACAAAGATTGTTGGTCCAGTAAGCTATAGTTGGATGTATCCCATATAGAGAAGCTTACGAACATTAAAATAATATGTATGGAACAAATCTTGTCCTGAAGGTTCCATAGCAGAAGCATTCATTAAGAATGAATGTTTGACCTTCTGCTCGATGTATCTAACAAGATTAGAGACAAGATTAAATAGGAATCCACGAAATGATGACTCAATGAACAGACAACTTGGTTGTGGGGGCTTTGATGTATTTAAACAGAATGTGCGACTAATGGGGGGGTCAGTTGTAAGGACGCTATCTGGAGAAGAGAAACGAATGTGCCATTGGTATGTTCTAAACAACTGTTCTCAAATAGAATCATATCGCAGGTACATTTTGTACATTCATTTACTTGTCAGTTCATATTGTATATAAATAAGTCAAAATTATTTTTGATTTTGATATGATTGATAAGCAGAGAACATTTGAGTTTGATAAATACCAGAGGAGAGGATGGATTAGATTTATTTAGAAGGCACAAATTAGAATTTCCTGATTGGTTTAGAGTATATGTAACTGTTGTTTTTAGCTTCATAGTATGAGGTTTTACTATTAAGCTATTAGTAGTTATTCTAACCTACATAATATTATGTAGATGTATTCATTACGTGAAAAAGGTGAAGCATCTGATGATCTTTACTCCATAGCGTTGGGGCCTATTAACCAAGTTCGCAATTATAGTGGTTGCTTTGTAAATGGATTACTCATGGTGTATTGCAAGAGGTCTTGGACTTAGAATACCCTAAGTGTAGACCGTGTATGACAATGATCGGACTACTCATAATAGTGGAATCATGGCATATAGAGAAACCAAAGCCGACGAAACGAATTATTATGGTGTATTGCAAGAGGTCTTGGACTTAGAATACCCTAAGTGTAGACCGTGTATGTCTTTTCAAATGTAAATCGTTTGACACCGATGTTAAGAAGAACAAATTTCGTTGTGATTTAGGGTTTAAAATAATTAATGCTTCCAGTTTTTGGTACACTGATGACCCATACATATTAGCTACTCAAGTAGTGTAGGTTTTCTACATTGACGACCCAAAACTTTGCAATAATTGGAAAATTGTGCAAATTGTCAAAAATAAATAAGTATGGGATGTCCAATAACTTGAAGAATTAGAAGAGTTGTTAGAAACATCTAGTTCAATTGGGGTCGATGAATCCGTACATGATATCCCATTTTGTAGAGGTGATGTTGAACCTACTGTTGTTGATCATCAAGAGATAGATAATCAAGGTCAATCCCCAATCGATGAAGACTTTATAAATGATAAACCTGAACAAGTAGAATCTTTGGATTCATGTGGTAATGAATACAAGGTATATACTATATGTTTTACAAATTTACTTATGACATGTTATTTTAAAGTCTAACCACTAATAGTTGATTTTGCAGCATAATGGTACGTCCAGATCAAGCACAATTGGCATTGGCTGAAGTTGAACAAACAAACACTACACCAGTTGATCCTTCCACTCATCAAGATGGTATTAGTATGATATGTAAGTTTATTTTTTATACATTGCTGGAATGATCTAAAAATAGTTTTACTTTTAGGATTTCAATCACGAACTAAAAAGCGAGAAAAGGGTGTGAGAGGGTACGCTCGAAACATAGAATTGTACAAGTTTGTAGAAAAACATGAAAAGATCAAGATAGAGATTAACAAAGAGAAAGAAAAACTAGTGACTGCCTTTGCCCCTAAAATTGCGTTAAGCATTGGTACTGCCGTTCAAAACACTATTCTAGTGAGTTGTAAGAATTGGAAGGCGGTACCTATAGGCGTAAGGGAGCTTGTGATTGATCGGTTGGAGGTATGTTTATGTTTCTTTTATGCCTTCTTATACTGTTTTAAATGTAAAAGTGGTCCATTTATGCATATATTATTAAATATGCAGACACATTTTGAATTTGACCCAACTGACATAATTGTGAGAAAATACTTAGAAGAAAAGATACAGAATACTTTTAGAGAATTTAGAGAAGGCTTGCACAAAGATTACTATGAATTTGATGATCCTATTGAAGTTCATGCCAATCCTCCAGATAGGATAACACATGAGGATTGGAATATTCAATGTGATAGATGGGAAACAGATGAATGGAAGGTATGTTTTCCTTAGTTCAACAAGTTGTTTTACATGAATATGATGTACTTTTTCTTATCACTGCTTCAATTGGAAAAAACGAGAAACAAATAAAAGAAGTCGCTCTGTTGTCAAGTTCAATCATGTCATTGGGGCAAAGTCATTCCTCCAAGTTCGACATGAATTGGTATGATGCATTGTAATTATCTTTTGTACTATTGTATGACATTTTGTATTTGTAATCGTAATTGCATTCTTTTTATAGAAAAAGAAAAAAAGGTTATGATGTTGATGAGGTAGAGGTATTCCATCAAATACATTTTCGTGAAAAAGAAGGATGGATCTATGATAAGGCAAAAGATGCATACGAAGTTTGTTTTGTCATGACTAAGTAAATTCATATGTTATTCAATATATTTAATCTAACTAAATCTTTCATATAGTTGGAAATGCAACGAATCATTGTAGAGTTAACTGAAAATGGTGTTTAGACGATCTCTAGTACAAAGGCATGCAAAATTGTATTAGGGAGTTGCTCAATGCAAACTGTCAACTCAAAAATTGGTGAACCATTAGGTAGTAATATGTCATCTACACATGAGAAAGAGAAGAATGAGATGACATACTTTAAAGAAGGAAATGAAAAGTTAACCAATGAACTTGCAAAATGGGAACAAAGGTGGGCTGACATAAAAAAAAAGTTGGATCTAGGAGAAGAAGATAATTCACCTTCAAACCCTTAATTATTTTTCTAAACTAGAATTTTAAAAAATATCTTGTTAAAGCATGTTTCAATATTATGTGTGGCTATCCTGCAGTTACGGTAGCCAATAATGTATACATTTTACATTTATTTTTGTAATTGAGTTGAAAAATTTTGTGAGTGGTAGCTAATCATACATACATGACATTTTAAAGTATATGTCATTTTTTTAGTTTTCTGGATGGTTTATTGAAATATCACTTTGGCATTTTTTAGATTTTTTGTAGTTGGTTTTGCGTTTTGTGATCACACTTGGCATTTGAAACTTATTCCTATTGTTATTGACTTTGAGAGTTAAAACACTTTTTAAGTACATTTTTAGTTAGACTTTAGTTTCAAAGTCGTACTTGGGACTTATTCATTTTGATGTTTCTTTTTCAGGTTTATATAGCTTGAAGGAGTAGGGAACGACTATTTTTTTAAAGACTTTCTCACTAAGTTAACTATTTTTTTTGTGTATTTAATATGTTTTGTTCATTAATTTTGGTGTTTAATTTGGTATGCCAAAATGAAATTTAATATAGCACATGTACCTTGACACATTAAAGAATTATGGTTTGTCATACTTTGACAAAGTATTAATGGTTAGAAATATTTTCATTTTAAATTTTTTTGTTGCAATTTTTTATATATTTTGTTATAGACCGCAAATTCTTTATATATTTGAAAATTAATTCAGAAGCATATAATACTAATAATAAATGTGAAAACAATTAAAATCGTTTTTGCCACATGCATATATGTACTTCTAACAAATTTAGCGTGGAGAGAAATTTTCTTTATGCCGACAAAATTTTTTTCGTTGGCAGAAGTCGTTTCTGTCCACGAAACAAACGTGGACATAAAGTTTATTTTTGCTGACGTAATGATGATCGTGGGCAAAAGATCTTTCTTCGACGTCTTTTTCGTGGCCATAAAGTATATTTTTGCCAACGTAATGATCATCGTGGGCATAAATACCTTTCTACCGACGTTCTTTTCGTGACCAGAAAATATATTTTTGCCGACGTGATGATGATCATGGGCAAAAATACATTTCTATTGATATTTTTTTCGTGGCTAGAAATATCTTTTCTGTCCACGCTTTTTATTTGTGTGGGCATTTTTGCCAACACAACATCAAAAAAGTGAGCAAAGGAAAAAACGACGGTGTTTCGACCACGCAACGTGCCTACACAAAAAACAATGACGACAAAAGCTCTTCCCACGTTTTTCATAAGTACTTCTCGCATTTCTCTGTGTCAGCAAAGACAAAAATTCTTGTATTGATTCCTTGTATATTGTGAGAACTCTGTAACTAAATAACTCTTCGAATTAAACAATTTTATTAAACATGCTTACCTTTTCTTTCAAATATTGATTAATGGACAATTTTCTACCATTAAACTCGTCAAAAACTCGAGGTGAGAGTAAACATGAAACTTTTTATGAAAGAAAGTGAGAAAAAAATGAAAAAGAAAAAGGAAGGGGAGTTTATACATTAAAAAGAAACATTATGTATTAATTTGAACACTATAAACTTAATGTTAGAAGAGTAATGTGGGTTTGTTAGAATATAATTCGCATAGTTTAAGAAAGATTATTTACAGAACCAAATGTAAAGAGGACAAAAATGTGAAATTTGCTGTGTGATGGGTTGGGTTAAGTGATTTGAATAGCATCAATTGAACCATCAAACACCCACTATCCTTACCTATTATTAATTTGTTCAACATAATTAATTAAGATTTTCAAACAAAAATAAAATAAAAATAAATAATAAGAATAATAAAAAGAAGAAACGTGGCAAGGGTTAATAAATTTGAACTTTGGATGTATCTGTTCTTAGAACAACAAAAGCTGTCGGTCACGATTTTGTGTCGGCGCTTCTCTTTGAAGTTTGTTTGCTAACATCTACTTTCTTCCTTCTTTCTTTTTTTAATTTTTAATTTCTTAATCATTGTTAACAATAATAGATTAATTTTCATAAATATAACATACCAAACCTAATATTTACGCTCCTCTAATAAAATGGAAAAACCAATGAAGCTGACTATTTCTTTTAAATATTTTAAGTTTGTTATTCCATTTCATCGTTTTTCTTTTCTTCCTCTTCTGTGATTTTTTTTATTTTTTTTCAAATTGTTATTTGATTGTTTAAGATCGCATGTTATTTGATTGTTTAATATCGTAAAAAAAAATCTTTGGATATTGGATAGACAAATCTAAACGATCGTCTACCAAAAGTATCCAAATCTAAACGATCATAGGCCAAAAAATCTTAAAAAAGCCATATAGATTTTAGATAGTCAAATTTAAACGATCAAATCTAAATGACTGTGTACCAAATATAAACGATTGTATACAAAATCTAAACGATAGTGTATCAAAATTTTTTGAAAAAAAACCGTTGAGATTCGGCTACCCAAATTTAAACGATCAAATCTAAATGATCTTGTACCAAATATAAATGATCGTGTAGAAATGAATAACCAAACCTAAACGATCTTTTACCAAATATATTACGCGTGTTTGATGTCAAATAATCACATAACATTGTTGGTATTTTTCAATGTGGGCCAATTGGTTTTTTCATTTTCGAAATTATTGTAGACAGTGTAAATATTTTACTACTTTCTTATATCTTTTAATAGACCCCAAAATAAAATATCATTTTTTATTTCAATATTCTAAAAAGGAATTAATTTTAATCCATGTAGCCATCAATTTTTTATTCACTAGTGTTATGGTATATAACACGTGTGTGAATGACGTGGCTAAAAATTTGCAAAACATAAATTTTATTGGTGAATGTTCAATAACAAATAAACAAGGGCGGATTTATTAAGGGGTCAGGGGCACGTGTCTCACTCACATTATCAGTTTTTGTATTTTAATATTAATTTTGACGTGTTAGATTACAATATATATTAAATTTTGTTTTATTTTGCCTAAATTCTACTTCTGCTATAGTGGTTGTGCCTCTTGTGTAACCCTTTGATTGTGAGTATTATTTTCTAAAAGGAAGATAATTTGATTTTTCCAAATATCAATAATTTTCTTTCCTAAATTTCAATTATTTCATAAAAGGAAGATAATTTGATTTACCTTCCTAAATTTCAATGATTTCCTAAGAGGGAGATAATTTTTTAAAAAGACGGAAAAAAATTCATCTAAGATAAAACCCTAACTTATTTCCTAACTCTCAATTGTTATCTAATAATTTTTTTTAAAAAAAATGCAACAAAGTCAGTGTTTCAAACTTCCACTTTCTCAACAATATTCCATGAAAAATGTATTATTCTTTCTTTTATCTTTTCTTTTCTTGATGTAAATTTTAAATCCACGTTACAAAAAATCAAGTGGAAATTGCCGGTATTTGTTTATTGCTACAAATGTAGTGAATTTTATTGGAGCATCAGTGAAACGTTGAAATATTTTTTTAATATTTTTTAGTGCGTTTATTATATAGTGCTCGTTGTTCTCCTATGTCTAATTTTTGGATCCGCTACTGCAAATAAATGTTAAAGTTTACATAATAAAGTAGAAAATAAAAATTTTATTTTAAAGAAGGGTTTAACATTTATAATCATGAATTAATAAATTTGACAAACTACGATCTATTAACAATTTATCTGGTTTAACTTTTAAAATTATTAAATATTTAACTTTAGTTGTTTATAATATTCATTTTGAGATGGTAGTATGTTTTTGAAATACAAACTAGTTGGAGTTATTAAGTATCATTTGGTTGAAGGTTTTATAAATGTTTGGAATTTAAGTGTCTGTTTAGTAGAGAATCATTATTCTGTTTTATGTTTTTAGATTTACTGAGTTCAAAAGATATGTGTTTAACAGACAACTTTAATTCTATTTCTGAAAACTATTTTCTGATTCTATGTGATTCAAATAGTGCAAATTCTGAAAACGACTTTATATATTTTAATTGTATCTAAAATTTGAATTTAATGGTTTAAAAAACAGAATTATATTAATAGTGGAAATTCTAATGAATCTAGAATAAGAACCAAACTTAAACATTAATAATAAATGGTATGTTACAAAAATAAAATATAACCATATCAGAGTGTCATTAGAAAGCAAGTAAAAAAAAAAACATTTATATTATGTCAAAATACATTGAAACGCTCATGAAGAATGGGGATACTTAGGCAGGTACAAAAAATAATTAATGTTCATCCATAGCCCGGAATAACACACTAGCTCAATGTTAGGGCAATACATCATCTACCAAGACCACAAAAGATATAAATGGCCAAACATAAGAGTCATCAACACTATTCCAATGGATTAAAGATCAACATCTTCTTCCAAAATCTCTATTAGAAATTCATATCTTTCACCGTGCATAAGATTAAAGAAACAACAATCAAAGGTTGGTATTTGGTGAAAATCTTACCTGCTCTAATCCTTTGTTGAACACTTAATGCACTACATTTCTAATATCACTTACTAGTGAGTTTCAACATTTTTCTTTTGTGGACTCTTGTTCTATTCCATCTACTTACTAAGTGTTGTGGATAAGAGTTTTTCCAAGAGTACTCTCAAACTAAGTCAAGTGACACGGGAGAACTTTCTAGAGTTTATCAAGCGAACCAAGTGCTCGAAAGTAGAATATCTGGATAGAGGTGTTGAGACTCGGTCCTGTTTGGTCGAGAGAGAAAAGACAGAGAGCTTTAAAGTGAGAAAGCTTGGACAACCTTGTGAAGTCTCGAGCGAGATGGAAAATGGAAGGTTAATCCCAAAGCTAAGACACGAGCATCTCAGAGATTGCCGGTCGGGATAAAAGACAAAAGGGTTAAAGATGTGTTCTGGGGTTATCTCAGGGTCGTGTTCTATCAAGACTAGAAGCAGGAAAGGAAAATCCTAGGGTTCTCAAGCATTATTTTTGCAAACGTTGAACCTTAAGAAACTTCAGCCTTCTAAAGAGCTTGAAAGGTTAGTTTTTTTTAATGAAGTTCAATTGGAAAAATAAAACTTAAGTAGTGTCATTTTAAGTATGTCATGGTAGGTGGAAAGAAGAAAAACTAAGGAAGGATGGAGAAGTTGAGGTTGAAGTTGTGATGGTGGAAGAAAAGTTGAGGAAATGATGGTTGTTATCCTAGTCACATAGTTTGAGTGTCATGGTAACCAAAGTAAGTGCCTTGAAAAGGAAATCTTGGGGTAGTCTTGTGAGATCTTGATCGAGAGTTGAGATAGAAGAGTGATCCAGGGGCAAAACTTAGTTTTTCTCGGTCTAGAGGAAAGACATAATGCTTTTTATGTAAGGATCTAGAGTAGTCGTGTGGAATCTCAAGCAAGATTGAAGATAAAAGTGTAATCTCAAGGCCATCTCAGTGCTTGTTTGGCCAACATAAAGGACAAAAAGGTTTCAAAGTTGAGTCTTGAGACATCTCGAGATCGTGTTTAGCTGGGACTGGAAGAACATAGAAAATATTAAATAGCATTCGGGCCATTCTGGGGTTGTGGTTGGCCGAGACTAGAGAGAGAGCAAGAATTATTTGAGATCTTAGGCAAAACTCAGACCTTTGTTTACCGAGAAGCCACGTGTCCTTTGCATGTTTAAGTTAAAATTCAACAAGCTGAAGGCGTTAAGAAATTTTTAGGCAAGGTTCACTATAAATAGGTCACTTCAAAAGGAAACTTCTTACATTTTACTCGTGCGTTTTGGCTAAAATTACTCCCAAAAGTTCAAACATTGAGTTTAGTTTCTGAGTTGGGGCTGCTGGTAAATTTTGATGTGAGAAAAGCAAAGTTTGAGTTGAAAGAAGGGAGAAAGGTATTTTTCGAGAGAAATCTGAGCAGTTTTGATTTCAAGAAGGCTACAGAGCAAATATTATGGAGTGTTTGATTGAAAATTTAAGGTAAGAAAGTTAAGACATTTTTAAGCAACTTTGTAGAAGAAAGTTTTTCCAAAAAAGTTATGGATTTTTCAAAGTGGAGTTAAGTTTATGGGCGAAAAAACAGTTTCTAAGTAAGTTGGAGGCTGGCTGAGTATTAGAGGTTGCGAGGCGAAATGGGTGCATTTAGGTTGTTTTAGTGGTTTTGGGAAATTTTAAGTGAATTTTGATATTTTATGATCAATGTGAATTAAATGGATTTATTTTCCATGATTTCAGGTCAAGAGGAGATCAGACAGGTTTACATGTCGAGGATCTAAGCTACCATCAGTGAGTGACAAAATGATTTCTAAAGAAGTTTTGAAAGCATGTTTTATTAATTGCTATTTGAGTTGAATGTTTAAGGTTTATTAATGATGATGAGATTTTCAACAAGATTTCATATTTCAGTGAGGCTATGTTGAATGTGTTTGAGCTAGTAAACAATGGTTTATGAATATACTTAAAGCTTTTGAAATATAATTGTTTAGTGTTTTAGAAAGATACTTGCAAAAGCATGAGTTGATAAGAAAGGTTTTAAGTAAGAAAACCATGTTTGTTCTATATACCGAGTTCTCGAGGATCAATGTACATAGAGTTTCAAACTCATGCTTTTACATAAATGGGTATAGGGCTACGTTGACCACTTAGCCGCTACCACTGAGTTCAGGCATGATAGTATGAACAGAGCTCTACTATCTTGACTGAGATTAGGCATGATATAGTCATGATCGAGTTTGATAACATGCAGAAATGACCGTTCTTATAGCCCTTTTTATGATAATAATAAGATCTAAGTGCATAAGAAGATGATTTGAAACACCCCAACCTTCTTAGAAGGTTGAGATCATTACTATTTAAATAAAATGTAGTTTTTTTTTTTTTTTTTTAAAAGGCAATTTAGTTTTATAAGTTTTGAGAAATATTTAAATAAATAAGTAGTGAGAATAATAAAATAAAATACTGATTTGGGCCCATAAAAATAAAAGAAATACTTTTAAAATAATTAAAGTTCTAAAGTTCTAAAAAGAATAATTCTTGAATCATAAATGCGGAAAGACTGAACTATTCCCTATGGCGAACCACGGTCACTTCTTGTCATTCGCCAACTTGCCCTTGCCTTTATCTTTACCTGAAAATTTAAACATTTGAGAGAATGAGAATATAAAATTATACTCAGTAAGAGACCCGTACTTAGTCTCCCTATGTGTTGTTAGTCTCTTGCTAGAGTCCTGCAATAAGGTACCACGCTCTATGGTGCTCCCGAACGCACGCTATCCAGTAGTCCCACCGGGACTGAACTGGGCTCTCGGTGATCCCGAAGGAGTCACCCTAAAGGAGAGTCGGGCTGTAAGTGATCCCGTCGAATCACGTCTCAGTAATACTCAAACATATATATGGGAGGGCCTTAATGGACCCCTCGTGGTACGACTCTAACCAGCAGACCAACAGAACACTATAGGCTATACATGCTCATCATAAAATCAACATTCAACTCAACATACACAATCTCATAGATACATATAATCACATCATGCATCAATAATATGCATCTCAGGCAAAAAGGGAAAAATTCTCTTACTTGAAGATCCGCTAAAAATAATTCACTGGTTGACAGTCAATTCCTCCCAGTACTCAATCCCGAAGATTAGGGTTGAATCCAACACAACCCTAAGTGAAACAATTCACAGTCTCAGTTCCTCCAACTATATTCGTTCCTTCAAGAAAACATAGATCCACCTAAATCCATAATCTTTATTTATTCAGAATAGAATAGGCAATTAATGGGAGTACCATCTCAATCGATAATAGTCCAACTCACCAAAGTGACTCCACAACAAGGAATGGCTTGAACCAAATGAAATCAGCTCAAGTGGCTTGATGAAGAGACTCGGCTCGGACCTTGAGGCTTTACGACTTACGTACGGACGAAGACGGCCCGCGCGGCTTGGTGAAAACGGACGCTTGCGGCTGGACGCTGGCGGCTGGACGCATGCGGCTCGGTGAAGACGGACGCGTGGACCCGTGCGGCTGGAACTCGTGCGGCTGGACGGTGGCGGCCGGAACCCGTGCGGCTAGACGCTGGCGGCCGGAACCCGTGCGGCTAGACGCTGGCGGCTGGAAGCGTGCGGCTGGCCGACTGAGACGTGAGGCGAACGACTTCGTCCGACGACCGTCGTCGTGGTGGTGTTCGCGGCGGCTAGGGTTTCTTTGTGACGGCTAGGGTTTCTTTGTGAGGAAGAAGATGAATTGTAACTATGGCAAGCATCCCGAGGGTGTATTTAATATGTAAAATACTAATAATAATAATAACATTAATACCATTATTATTATTATTATCTAATTTTCCCCAAATAACTCCTCTTTTCCTTCATCTCTTCCTATTCCTATTTAATTTTCCCTCTTTCCTCATTAATATCCCTTATAACATATCTTTCCTTAATAATTAATAATGATAACAATAGTATTACCAATTTTCAACCATTAACCCCACATCTTTCCAAAATACTTTATTTTCCACAAAAATTAAAACCATCTCACAAAATAACACCCAAAATTAATAAAATGATAACGAAATATCTTGAAAATTTTGGAGTGTTACATGATTAGAACGCGTGACTTATGTTGTAAACGCATAAGTATTTAGAAATACACATTACATAACCGGTATTCCTGTTTTACGCGGTTATCATGTTTAAACCCAGGATAAGTGGGAAAAGAAGAAAGGAGTAGATCATACAGAACATCTCGTGCAAAGGCTATGCGATGGGATCTAGCTTAGAGATTAACAAAGGCAAGAAACCAAGACATCACGCAAGAAAAGCTCACAAGAAGACAAGGATGGTGGTTGGAATGATGTGACCTCACAGGGCCAAATGACAGCACTGACACACTCAAAGAAATAGAAGTTTCCTGTTGAAAAGCAGCCTATACAAGCACTTCGTCTCCACCAAGAGAAAAGAGCCTGAATAGGCCGAGATAGTTGAAAAAGGCCAAAGAGAGTCTGTATAAAGAGAGAGAGAGAGAGCTCGAGTAAGCTACCTAGAGAGTAAGTAGTCGTGATGAAGAAAAAGATTATTTTTGTTGATTTCTTAACTTGTAGTAGCAATCCACTTTCTCTTCTTTCCATTTTTGTTGTTTCATTTGTATTTTATACCTCATTTTGTACATATTCGTTAGAACCTATACTCATATTCTTTGATAATTTTATATAAACATAGTTGTTCAATCCATTATCTCTCCTCGTTTTCAAGTCTACATGTTATCTATAGTTTGAGTAGTGATAGTTCATGATAAGAAAAGTCGTTTATAAATCTTAACATGCTAATTATGCTTTTATGATTGCTTGGCCAGCATAAGTTGTTAATTGCTCGAGAGCGAAAGTAGGTAGAACTAAATTAGCATGCGTGAAGAGGAACTTTACCTTTCGCGAAAGTGTTTCTAACATTTGGATCTCAAAAGGAGAGCAAGTATGGATAGTGGTTACTGAGAAGTAACAGTCCTTAATCACAAAATACTATAAGATGCATAAGGGATTTCTTCCAGATATAACTCATTTAGCCATATTTGGTCACATGTATCTCTGAAAAGCATTCATGTGTGGTATATATGTATTCGAGAGAAGCAATCCTTAATCACAAGTGTGTCATAGCAAGTTAGATCGGGTCAAGGTTATCTCTCTACTTATTCATATGATATTGCGCAGACATTCCTTCTTTCATGTTTTTATATTGTGCAGTGGTCAAAGGACTTCATTCTTTAGTACAATGTATATTTATACACTTTTCAATCTATCTATCTATGTACTGTTCATTTGTCTTTGTGTTATTTGTAGTTTAGTTTTTTTATTCATGCTTGATAAGGAGTTTTACTTATAATGCTTATCGTGGAAGCTGAGATATTATCATCACTTGGCTAGTGTATGTTGCTAACTACCCGAGAGGGTTAATAGCAAGAACGTAGCTAACACGCGCAAGGAAGAGTTTTCTCTACCTTGCTAGATGTCTTCCATCATTTGTATCTCGAAAGGTGAATAAGTATGGACAATAGGCATCGAGAGGTTGTCGTCCTTAAACACGAAACTCTATTAGTAGTATAAGTAACAACTTCTAGATATACCTCACTCAACTAGACTTAGTCATTTGGATTTTGAAAGGAGACCAAGTGTGGCGTTCAATGACTCTGAGAGGAGCACGCCTTAATCATGATTTTGAGGTGGTCGTATAGCTTATTTTCCTTATAACCTTAGACCATCTTCATTCTTTCAACCACCTTATTAAGTCATCTTTATAATATCTATAGGATACATAGGTAGTTATGATTTTTTTTATATTCTTTAACTTATTGTCATAACGCTTAGTTGACAAGTAGACCCTAGAAATGCTTTCAACCCTGGTTCATCTGGGAAAACCTACTGTTTCGGTTACACTTGGGCAAGCAATAGAAAAACTTGCACAATGTGGACTTGGAACTAGGTGGTGGGCACATTGGGAGCATTTTGCATTAATGATCATGTCTACTAGCATGATGAAGAGAATATTGGAAAGCATTTTGCACGCAATGATCCGTATTCAATGACACACCATCATACCACAAATATACAAACTAACAAATAAGTCTGTGTGCCTTGATTTTAGGCAAGTTTTTTAGCATATTGTTTTTAAAAGACAACATAGCTTATTCCATAACAAGTCTGATGAAACACAATCCCAATTTTAAAACAATCACATTCACAACCAACACAATTTTAGGTGAAGGTTTCATGAAAACATAAACAAAACGAACAAGCAGGAACCTCTTCCTTTATTGAATACTCTTTCCAGGTGGATGAAATGAGTCTTTTTGGTATAATCGTTAAAAATCAAATTATGCAAGAACCAATAGCTATTGAACAAAAGAATTTATACAATGATAAGAAAGATACACCCAATGGTTTATGGAGTGGTACAATCTTAAAGAAAAGAATTAATCACTACGACGGAACTCTTCAATAAAACAATTTGCAGCTTAGTGGTGAATTGATAGGTAGAATAGAGCAAGTAAGGATCGAAATCCAATAGAATTTGATGGTAGGCTTCAAGTTAAGAAATCAAAATTGTCAAAATATTTAAAAAATAAAGTAATATAGTAATATTAAGGTGGGAGGGGGGGGGGGTAAGGCAAGTAAAAAAAAATCAAATGCTACTTTCAATCAAGATTCAATGAAATGTAAAGATATGTTTCTCTCAAGCATTAAAAGTAATAAATTAGGTGTTTTAGTCTAATTCTAATAATTAAGTCAAAGATATAATTGCAATCAAGATTGATCTCAATCAACTGGCCTTTAGGGGACCGATTGTTCTAATTTAATGAATAGATGATAAAACATTAAAATTTATACTAATTCAAGTGGTTATATTTTCATCCTAGCAGTTTCCTTTTGCTTGTTCATTTCGTTATGCAAAATTTATTAGTAGAACAACAAGGTGGTTATCACAATGAAATATAAGGAAGAATGAACTCAATGATTAGGCATGGACGAGTAGGAATATTTAATTACTTAAGTGTAAAACAAGGGAGTTTAACATTTCAAGTTGATAAAAAACATCTATTAACTTCAGAATTAAGGCGAACAACCTCTCGGTGCCTTCGCCATGATTGCTCACCTTTTGAGACCTAAATACTTAAATTTAAGCTATGACTTGTGACTCATTTGTTTGTTTGAGCTAAAAGCAATTTGTCCTTATTAAGCCGAGCAACCTCTCGGTGCTTTCGTCACACATATCGTGCATTTATGTGATATATGCAGAGAATAAATTCGATGACAAGATTGTATTGCTACAATCTTCTCGTTGTATGGTTAGTGAAATGCGGGTCATCACGTGTCAAGTGATGAAAGTCAATAGTTTATCTTTTATCTCGAATGGGATAAGATATTGATGGTCATATGTAGCTAAACAAAACTTATAATGGGTTCAACTAGAGTCTTTAGCGTTTAAACACCCTACATTATGCAAATAATTAACTAAACGTGCAATAAATGGATAGAGAAAGAAATATGGGAGAATGATAGAAGGAAAACATCAATATCATAAATAAAGCTTTAGGCCTCTTGGTCATGGAGTCAATATTGCAACTCAATGTTAACAAAATACAAAATGGAACACAAGAAAATGAGGCAAGCTGCAGAGTGTGAGTTATCATACTCTTTTCCTCTGATTTTTGTCTTTACACCAAGGGAAAAATGGTTGGGAGAATATCTCTCTCTTTTTCAAACTTTCACCTAAAACAAAGAAAGGAATGGAAGTAAAGCTCTTGCTTTTCATAAATTTTTTTACCAAAATTCGCACACAACTAATGAAGAAGAAGCCTCTATTTACAGGTAAATTGTGATGTGACAGGGTAGAATGTTTGAGTCGACAACATAGAACTCCTTTATCATCTTCAGGGGTATTCACGCCTATCACTTTTTTGTATGCTAATGCTTCATCTTGCCAAGCTATGCTACAATGGCCATTGGATTGGTCATGGACATCATTCTCGTCTGATATTTTTATCTCGTTGAGCTTCTCTTCTTTTTGTCAAAAATCTTGCAATAAGACAACTAGAATGCGATAAACATGCATAAAGCTCTTTTGTAGTTCACAATGCACAACTTGGTCAAATTCTTTACTTTCCTACATGTTTTCTCCCAAATTTATGCATTAAGGCTTCATTATTCTCCCTAAAAGACTATAATAACTTGTATATCTACAAGTTATCACACACACAAATTTAGAATAATGCTTGTTATCAAGCATCAATCCATAATCACAAGAATTCCTCCCTTCGCCTATTTCGCTAAACTTCTAAAAAAAAAATTCTAATTTATCTTGAATTCTAATCACTTTATACTTTTCTCGCGTACTCCTCACTTATAAAAATATTTATTGTTTCTAATCGCAAAACACACTTGTTCATTTTCAGAAAATCTAATTTTCATTTTTAAGAAATGGTGGTTGTTTTGAAAATTCTTAGTACATTTCGTTTTGGCGAAGAACTTTGTGATTTATTTATTTGTGTTTGACGTTGAATGGGAAATCATTGGTATTCTATCACCACTTATTTACTTTACTCTCATATTGTTAAAGCTTTGCTTCTTATTTTTGGTTGAGAAGCAAAGCGGCAACATCAAAGTTTTTATTTCAATTGAATTTGAATAAAATAATAAGTTCTATTTTTTTAACAATGGTTTGAATTTTGATCAAATGCCTGAAAAAAGGTTCTTTGATTTTTCGAACACTTTAGGTTAGACCTTGCACACCCTCAAATTTTTTAACACAATAAGGTCCTCATTGCCAAAAAATGAATGACAAGATTAACTTTAAAAAAACATTTACAAAAGAGGTTTGAGGTAAAGATTGCTTGACTAAAGAAGCCCAAAAATATGTCCAAAGTAAGTTTCATTAAGAAAAGACTCTTTGCCAGATACAAGCTAAATTATACTTTGCATAAGTATTATTATAGAAGTTATCCTTGCGAATCAGCAAAAGAAATAATGGCAAAAAATACAGGAATTAATGCAAAAGACAAGTAAAAGTATAACACATAGAAAAGAAGCAAATTTGTACTTAAGTAAATAATTGACAAGAAAGAGCATATATAAAATTACAAAAAAGCAGACAATAAATAAGGCAAAATGGAAAATACAAAATGTAGGAAGACACCCTCAATTTAAGCTTTTTAGCGAGGATCAGGTTTGCCAATGTTCATTGGGTTGAGTGGTGGGAATGGTGCTTCCAAGTTTGACGGTATGATAGGAGCTAGTACGCGTTGAACAAACAACGCGTAGGTGTATTTCATTGATCCTCTAAGCTGTCTATCATGCCACATCCCCATCTTTTGTATTAGTTTCGATTGTGCAAAGACTAATGAAGTGAGATTGTAGAACGCAGATGACAACTGATCTATAATTGCCGCCATTAAATTCAATTTTTCTAGTTACTGAACTATTATTGTTTTGGGCTCGGTGTTTGTGGCTTGCAACTTTTCTACAATTTTCTTCGTTGCTTCCTATTGCTCGCCTTGGAACTTTTGCACAGCCAAGACTTCTTCTAGAATATCAAAGGTAGGGTTGCAAAAGTTGTTCAAATGAAGTCATAGATATCATCACCATTGCTCTGCGTAGGGGACTCTTGATGTTCAACGTGGCAGCCTAAAGGAGCTTGTCTCGCCAGCTACTCCAAAAATAGGTTTTTTTCCTTTGGAGAGTGCGTCATCAATAGTAATTTCCAACTCAATTTGTAGTTACAACTTATTTATAGTGGCTGCTTCTAAAATCGTTACATCCTCTTCTGCTATCACAACTATTGGTACGTTTTTCTTTGCACCCTCTGTAGGGAGGAGGGGAATAACTTCATTACTGGTAGCCTTAGGGTTAGATAAAAAGGCTTGTTTAAGTTAGAGCACAGTGGGTCTAGGTTATTATCGGGTGACTGATAGGTTGGAAAATTGAGGACAAACGACACAGAACTTTGTCTCCTTTCGGAGAGGGTTGGAAGAGGTGGAATTTCTTCTTAAAAGAGAGGGAGGTTGGATGAAGATGGTTGGTGGTATATACACAGATTGGGACTACGTTGTCTTTGTGAGATAGGGGAGTGGGTGATAATGGGTGGAGGTGGTGGAAGGGGATCATTTTGAGGCAGAGGAGGTGGAGTTCTTTCTTTTGGATGGAGAGGGGAAGTTTTATCTTTTGGAGGATGGGAGTTTATCTTTTGGAGGTGGAGGGGGGATTGTACCTTTGTGAGGAGGGGAAGGGGATTTGTCTTTTGGATCACAGGGAGGAGAAAGGTCGTCCTCATGAGGTGGTCATTGGATGACCTTCTTTCTGTGAGGAAGAAATTTCCCTAGGGTGGATTCTTTGGTCAAATCAACCTTAGGTTTCTTTGCGGGTTATGTTGAGGTTGATGCGACCTTTCTTATCGTAGGCACAAGTGAAGGCATTTCTTCATTTTCCATCCCTCTAGGGTTTTTAACTTGACCCACTGTCTTTAGGTGGCATTCTTTTTGCCTATTTTGGTGAAGGGTTATAACTTGTTTAACCTCATCTGAGTGCACACCCTGCCTTGAATATCTCGTTGGGGGTATCTTGCTAGTGAAGGAATGAATCGCAAACATAGCTTCTTCACTATGGAAGGGAAGGGCATGGCTCCTTTTGGAGTTTCCAACGAGGATGACACCTTTAATAATCTCACCCAAATTGATCACCTTCTTCATTATAATATAGTACAAAATCATCACATAGTCCATTGAAATTGTACTATCATGTCATGTGGGGAGAATCTTCTTTATATATAAAAAAAACAACCATACATTCGCCTCAGTAGTTAGCTCTCTGTTGGCATCACTTCCCATTCAACGCATGGTCATATTATCACTTTCAATGCCTCATTGGCTAACCCCTTTGTTGGTTTTGTACTTTTGGCTTTCCCTAGGTATTCTGTATCGTGGACCGAGTAAAGAACTTCCTCCAACCAAATGTTTTAATTAGCGCGAAGAGAAAATTCGTAAGGGTCTCGTTAAAGGGAAATAGACATTTTTCCACTTTGACCTCTTTGTCTATTGAATTTCCTTTTTTGTCATCGGCTTCAATCTTCTCAAGTCTGAATGACCCCACCTTGACTTTCTTTGCCTTGCTAGTGTCAGCGATTTTCATTCCTTCGTATTCAGGTGTTAGCCTTCCTTCAAGTGGGCTCATCGACTCCAACTCTTTGTCCAATTCTTCTGCCACAATTTCTAGGTGTTCAACCTATTGTTCCCCTACGGCCTTGTTTTTTCTCGGCAATTTTTCAGCTTGTTCGCTTATTGTTATGACCACTTCCTTCATTTCTCCTCTTTTCTTTTCATGGCATCTTGAATCTAATTCAGCTTTTCTTTCGTTCCCACCAGTGTTGCAACATTTTTCACTTTTTTAGAAAATTTGTGACGGAGACGAGTATATTCATCATGCAAACCATCGTTTAACGCTTTCCTTGCCTCATTTTCTCGGTGTTCCTCCATCATCCTCGCCTTGTCCTCTCTTTTCCTCTTACTTCTTTCTTCATCTTCTTTTCTTCTCTTCTTCTTTCATCTCCTCTTCTCTTTGTCTTCTTGTTCTTTCTTCAACGAACGTTTCTTTTTCTCTTTTCTCCTTCATTTCCTTTAAGAAGCCGACTAGGGCATCATCTACTTTGATTTTTGATGTGGGTGCCTGAACTGTCAACCCCTTGCCTACTAACACCTTTCCTTTCCCACGCTTCAAACGCTTGTAGTCTCGAAGCGGTTGGTTCATTGTCTCTCTGTAACTCTTCGAGTTTAGGAGAGAGACATGAATGAATCGATATCACATCAGAGTATATGAAAAGAAGGTTAAGAAATACTTAAAAGAACTAAAAGTTCTACCTCTACCAACAAGGTGCACCTTCCTTTTTGGTGACTCAATTATAAGAACTCCAAAGTTAAGTGTGTTTAGCTTGAAATAATCCTATGTTGGGTGACCTTTTGGGAATTTTCATAAGATGCATGTCAGTGAGGACAAATCTAAAGGAATAAAAATCTTGGTAGCCGAAGATTTTACAGAACTATTGCTCAATTTAATTTGGGAATCCCAAAATACCAATACATTGGTGAAAAATATTTAAGAAACTAATTTTCTTATTAAGCATATTTTAATAAAATATAGATTAGAGAGAAAAAATTACATAGTTTGGCGTCTCTAAATCTACTAAATCTCCAAATTTGGGGACACCACCCTTCGGAGACCTTCCTATCCTCTAGGATGAGATTGGTTTGTGGGAACCAATTGGGATGAAAAAAGTTTTAGAGAGAGAACTATTTTTGCAGAGAGCAAAAAATATGGACTTTTTCTTAATTTATAAATATAGTTTTTCTTTTGCATATTTATAACTCTCTTTCCTTGAGGGAGTAGGAGAGAATCATGAGATTCTATTAATTTAAAAAATATTAAATTAATATAAATTTCAAATCAACTAATTAATTAATTATTAAGTTAATGATTAATTAAATATTTCATTAATATTTCATTTAAATCTTATTTAATGAATATCTCTCCAATACCTTATAGTTTTATATTAATTTAATTAAATTAAATAAAACTAAACTATTAATTAATTCTCTAATTAATTAATAGTTAAATCAAATATCTTATATTTAACTTAATATTTAAATCATATTCAAGTATAAATTTCTCTCATAACCAATAATTTTAATATGAATCCAATTCACATTAAATTAATATTTGAACTCATTCAAATATTTTATCTCTTATAAATTAATTTTGAATTATATTCAAAATTAAATTTATATAATAAAGTATGATTAAAATATAAACTTTATATTATAATGTAATACCTGTTGGGATTGATGCCCTAAATCTTGTGGTCTTGTAGTTTGTAATTGTATATATTATACAAACATTTTATTTTTTTAATAAAATAAACTGTGTTATTTTATTTGACATTTAGTTGCATTAACGCACAAAACCAATAAACTAACATCCAAGGTTATCTTCTGTAACCTAAACATGTATGTGGAGACATACAAGTGAATCATGTTTAAATGATAACCTAAATGGTCTGTAGTAGATGGATAAGGCTGGAACCTTTTCCTGGTAATACTACGAATACGATCTGCTTTGTAGTTGTTACAATTGTTCTAAAGTGCTACAAATGATTTGATCCTAATCATTTATGTTGAGGCATTAGAGCATGGGTATTCTATACAAAGAGTTTGTATAAGATCGAACCATGAAATGAATAGTCTCTCTTATTAACACCGTTACTAGTTGAGACTACATTTCACTATGATGATCATAGGTGGCTTGGCCTGACTCCTGAGTGAGTTGTGAACTCCTGTCTATGAAGGCAATTCTTTGATTTGCATGGGTTCAGTGACCTATGTCGTCGACTCAATAGGCCTACCATTTTTTAATTCGTCTGATTAGGGAGTTGGAAACACAACTACACAAGAAGGAATTCACTCTTTCTCTATAGATAGAGTAAGTAGATAAATTGCTCTCTTAAGGGCTGATTCCAAGGCTTGAACAATGTGGCGCCACACCCTCTCTTGGCCCGAGAGGAATTCAGTTATAGTGGGACTATAACTATTATTCATTAGAGGAATTTGTGGTACTTAAGGAGTTAGATGTAACTACAGGGGCAAAACGGTAATATTTGCCCTAGATGTATTTATGAGCAATTTGTGAAGGGTCATTGCACTGTTGATTGATTATATCTAATGAACACAAAAATATATCTACAGTAAGAAGAGTGCAACTATTGGTCTTTAGTGAAATCACTGATAGTTAATGAATAGTGATTAATTTAATTAAAGAGTTTAATTAATTAATCACACATCATTGAAGCTTTAATCTATAGGTCCATAAGGTCCCCTTGTTAGCTCAATAAGGATAAATGAGAATTAAATTTATTTTGGTTTAATTTGAATAGTTCAAATTGATTAAAGGGAATAAGTTGTATACGATACAATTAATATAATGTATTTGATACATTATACTATAAAGTTTTTATGAGAGAAGTTAATATTTGAATATGATTCAAATAATAATAATATGAATAAGATTCATAAATAAACTATAGATTAAATTAATATGGATTTGATTCATGTTAGAACTCTAGATTATACGAGAAGATCCAAACCATTAGTTATATTATATATGATATAATATAAAGTTAATATTATATATGATATAATATAGTTAAAATTTATATTAAATATATATTAATATAATTTTAAATAAAAGAATAACTCCCAAGGAAGTTATTCTACGTGATGGAGAGGGAGGAAGTTATTTTGATAACTTCTCCCTCCATCTCTCTTCATATCTTTTGGTTAAGATACAGAAGGTGGGAGCAATCTCTTCTCTGTATGTTGAGGTGTTTTCTCTAAATTTTGTATGTGTTTCAAGTTAAATTTCTTTTGCGCGGCGTTCACACACTTTCGCTATGAGAATTCCATTTGAAGCGCTTCCGTTATGGGAATTCCATTCCTTCATCACCATACATTATATTAATTTCCAAAGTAAATTTGAACATTTTAAATTACAACCAATATAAATAAATCTCATTACCCTTTACGATCTAGGAAGGATACCTAATGAATCTACATATGAGAAGCTACAACGATATGAGATTAATTGACGAAACTCATTAACCACATTAATCAATATTTGTTAACTGTGTAAACTCCACTAAAGACTCACTGTAGATATATTTTTGTGTCCATGAATATGGACCAATAACAGTAAGTTAGTCTTTCATGAGTGTTTGTAACACCAGCTGGGTCAAATTACCATTTTACCCTTGGGTTACTGTTGGGACAAATATTGACCCCTTTAAAATAGCCTATTCTCGCATTCTTTATGCAGAATTTCACTATTTTTATATTATTATGCAGAATATGAAGTAGACTCCGATACGAACCCAATGACACGAAAATCACCTAAATCGGAGTTCAAACGAAGGAGAACGGGCAAATTAAACATAAGGGGCATTTTCGTAAATATTGAAGTGGTTGACACGTGTCAACCCCTCAGCCGCGCATGCCTATCCTCGAGATCACGGGTTCGAATCTCCCTTCACGCATAATATTTACTACATATTTCCCTCAATCCGTGTCTTCAACAATCTGACGATTCTCCTTGCACCACGTGGCGCGATCTCAGCCCGCGAGCCCCTTAGCCACCCGAGTTCAAATCCCAGCCAACGCAATTTTATATTTTTTCATTTTTTTCGTGGCATTTTTGTAATTAATATCCAAACTTCCGAAATTACTCAAATTTTCATCTTTTCTTCTTGGATATGGGCTTAGAAATACACTTTGGCCCATTTCCTCTATCTCTCCCTATAAATACCCCCAATTAACCCCTAATTTCACAATTTTTTGAATTCAATACAATTCACAATACCCTCCAAAATTACTCCCAATTCCCTCCAAATTCCAATTTATCTACCCTCTCTCTATAATTTTTTATCTTCAACTCTTTTTTCAGAAATATTGAAGATGAAAGGCTAATCTTTTGAGGTAAATTGGGCTTAGACATTTCCAATCTTTGAGAATTTGATTAATTAGATTTTTTTTCTTTATTATTAGGGTTTGATTAGTCTTTGATGTCCATGTAATTTTTGTTAGAATCAATAATAAATTGCATCAAGAGTTGGATGTTTAATTCAATTTTATTGAATTTTGTAATCTTGATTCTTGATTTTGTGAATTTTTGGTTCAATTTTGTAAGCAATTTACCCATAGTATTTCAATTAATGCAAGATTAGTTGATTTGCTTGCTTATATACAAAATTTCCATGATTCTTCATTTTATCTCTCCCAATTTTAGAATTGTGTAATGCCTCTTTTGGATTTCAATTGATTTTGACAATTCTTGGAATTAAATTGAATACCTTTTTTGTGCACAAATTAATTTCTCTTTGATTCCTTGAATATAAAGTTGTTGTTGATCCATCTTGTGTTTTCTTTTAAAGAAAAGAATAATGGGTTTAGTTAGAATTGCAATGATCAAACTAAACCCCTTGAAATTCTTTACTTGTTTTTTTGAATTTTGATTCAAGAATTCCTTCCAAGATCAAGCAATTTGATCTTGAAAGGAAACCTTGAATCAAAATCTCTTTAAAGCTATGCATAATTCAATTTCCTTACCTTATTTGATTCAATGATAAGATTTGATGTAAGCCTAAGCCCATTCCTCACTCACCATCTTGGAATTCAATATCTAGTATCTCCTCTTTTTTTGTGAATTGTTTTGCATACCAAACTCCCCTTCTCATTCCCTCCTACAATTTTTCCCAATTTGTTTTCAATACTTTTATCTTCCTTTTGTTACTAATCTCTATATTTTCAAGCATTTCATTCAAGGAAAAACCAATCACTCCCTTGGGTTCGAGACCCTTGCTTGCTTCTATCTACGGTAAAATCAAGGGTAACTATAAATAATTTTTCGTCAAGGCGTTTAGGTGAGTACCTTTCATTGATAACGACCTTACCTACTCTTTGCATAATCTTTTTTGCATGTCAATTCTGTAACAACCCAACTTTCCTATAAGTTGAAGTCATTAATATTTAAATAAAGGTAGTTTTTTTATTTTTTTTTAAAAAAGGAAAATTAAATTATAAGTTGGGAAAAATTTAAATAATAAGAAAATAAATAATTAATTAAAGTGGTAAACAAAATACTAGTTTGGGCCCATAAAAAAAAAGAAATACATTAAAATAATTTTACCAAAGTTGTGAAATCCAAAAAAAATATAATTACTGAAACATAAATGCGGAAAAACTGAACTATTCCCTATGGCGAACCACAGTCACTTCTTATCATTCGCCAGCTTGCCCTTGCCTTTACCCTTACCTGAAAATTAAACATTTAAAAGAATGAGTATAAAATTATACTCAGTAAGAGACCCATACTTAGTCTCCCTATGTGTTGTTAGTCTCTTTGTTAGAGTCATGAAATAAAGTACCACGCTCTATGGTGCTCCCGAACGCACACTATCCAGTAGTCCCACCGGGACTGAACTGGGCTCTCGGTGAACCCGAAGGAATCACCCTAAAGGAGAGTCGGGCTGTAAGTGATCCCGTCGAATCACGTCTCAATAACTACTCAAACATATATAGGGGAGGACCTTGATGGACCCCTCGTGGTACGACTCTAACCAGCAGACCAACAGAACACTATAGGCTATACATGCTCATCATAAAATCAACATCTCAGCTCAACACACATAATCTCAGAAATACATATAATCACATCATGCACCAATGGTGCTGCATCTTAATCAAAAGGGGGAAAAATCTCTTACCAGGAGATCTGCTAAATAATTCACAAGTTGGCAGTCAATTCCTCACAATACTTAGTCCTAAACATAAACAAAATTAACATTAATAATCTTGTCAACCATCACCCTACTGTTTAATTAAGCAACCAAACTTATCCAAGCTTACCCCAAGATTAGGGTTGAATCCAACACCATCTTAACTCGAAAATTCACAGTCCTATTTCCACCAATTTCACTTGAACCTTCAAGCAACCATAGATCAACTTATTCCAAATACCATCTCATTTAAGATAAAAAAAAATATTTAATTGGGTGTACCAAACCCATACAAACTCACCCCAAATGGCTCAAAAGGTTGCAAGAGGCTAAACTTGAAGATGGCTCGACTAGAAGAGGCTTCGGCTCGGACGCGGCTTGGTGGAGACAGACGCGTGCGGCTGGACGAACGACTTGCGGACGTGTGCGGCTGGACGCGTGGAGGAGTTTCGTCGGTTGTAGGATTCGCGACGGTCGTCGTCGTGCGGAGGAGTTGCGTCGGTTGTAGGATTCGCGGCGGTAGGAGACGCACAGTGAAGAGGTGCGGCGGCTAGGGTTTTAACATGGAGGAAGGTTGAAGATGAAGTGCACACAATCCAAGGAGTCCTATTTAATAATAAATATATTATTATTATTTCCCTTCCCTATTCCTATTTAATTTCTCTTTCTTCATTAACCACCCATTCCATCACCATAAATTTGCTCTTTTTCCAAAAATGCCAAAGTACTCCTCTCTTAATAATTATATTAACCCACATTATAATTATTCTTATTCCTCCATGATTTTATATATACACATAACCATATTTACTCATAATACCTCCAACTTTACAATTTAAATCCACCAACCAATAAATCCAAAACCAATTTTAACAATAGAACTCCAATTTCCATAAATTAACCACTTATCCTTCCACAATACTTAATCTCCATAATTTAAACAATTTCACAAATGACACCCAAAACTAAGCAAAATAAAATGATAATAAAAATAACCTAATAGTTTTGGGATGTTACAAATTCTCACCTTGTCAGTTACCTCTAATTCTTAAATACCAGATCTCCTCTAATGAACAACCTGTTTATGGTTCAACCAATAACCAAAAACCCCTCTCGTGCCATAGAGAGGGTAGGGACCTTTGTTCAAGTCCTAGGGACACCATTTAAGGGAACATTCATCTACTTACTCTAAAGTCGAGAATGAGTGAATTCAATCTTGTGTGATTATGTTTCCAGCTTTCCACTCAGTCTTGTCTCCAAAATGATAAGCATGTTAAGTCGGCAATCTGGCCACTCTCACTCGTACAAATCAAAGGACAATCTCTCGCGAAGAGGAGTTCATAATACACTTAGGATTAAGACTAAGTTACCTAGGTCATCTTTATGAAATAGAAACCTAACTAGTTAACAAAGTTACATCTAGTGGTTACTATTTCGTGGTTCGATCTTATACAAAGTGAGTCGTATCCATAGTGTTATGAAGATAAGGTACCCAACGTTATCCCAATTCTATAAACCCTTTAAGTTGATCTTAAACATTGATCCTTATATGTCTCTACATACTGTTCAAGACTCATTAAACAACTTAGGATGTTAGTTTATTGGATTTTGGTTATTAAGACAAAACTAATAGTATAATCAATCACGTTTATTGAAATTATAATAATAACATTTTATTAATAATGGTCAATGGATTATATTACAATCTACAAGTTTTAGGACATAAATCCCAACAAAATCATGAAAGCATGCTGAAAGGACTCGTGTTGGTTTATGGGGTCGACTTTCAATTTTATAAGCCTTTAATATAAGTAAGAATGATGTTGCCAAGTCATAGGGGATGTTAGGGAATGTCCGGGATCCAAATTCTGAATTCTGGTTCGAATCCTAGGCGTGGAATGTTATATGCTCCTATTTCTTCTGTTTCTTTTACGCGATTTAAATCGCTTAATTTTGGGAATATAACTTCATCCTCCCTTCTTCTTAAATCGTCAGATGCGATTAGGTTTTAGTTGTGCCCTAGTGGGAATTGAGCACGCTCTGAAGCAGGTCTATCAGAACGCAAGATTGAGGGCTTTTTTTTTATATATATAGGTTTGGACTTGGAGAAATCCTTCCCTCAAGTTTGGTGCTTTTTTAGGTCGGTGTGTTTGATTTTCGGTAAGAAGAGGTGGGTTTTTTGGTGAAGGCCTTTTTTTGGGTGGGGTAGATGAAGATTCTTCCTTCCTTTCCAAAAATTTGAAAGTCTTGGCGAATTCAAAGGTAGAATGTTTATGATAGGCCATTTGGAATGAAGTTGATAAGTTAAGATTTCCGATGAGATGGATGAAGTTTTCAGTGAAGCTTAGTAACACAAAGTGTCACATCCCGCCCTTCGTACATCCTTGCTTGGTACACAAGACAAGGCGTGACTTGGGTATCTCAAACACGTTAAATGCCAAAGACACTCATTCTTATGGTCCTAATTAAGCTTTGCTTAACAACCTGGTGACTTTCCTTTGTCTTAACTTGTGAATTGCAACTATACTCTAGGCGATATAAACAACTTAACACATAATGTAATCAAACAATCTTTGATTAAACTTAAGTCATGCTATTACAACTCTTTACAAATTACACACTTTCAAATCTTAAAACTTAATCTTAAACGTCTGGCAGCTCTTCTCGCCTAGCAGGCCCTTCATCTTTCCTTACCTGGCCTTAACACCTGATTCCTGGAAGATAAAACTTTAAAACATAAGTCAACAGAATTAGTGAGGTTTTAGAAAAACCTTTTCACAAAATACCTTTTCTAGACATCATTTCACCAAACATGTGAAATCGCATAAAATCATCTTTACGTATAAACATATTATTTCACATAAACACATCATTTAGCATAAGCACACATTAGTCAACAATCATTCCTTTTGCCAAGGATTCCGAATCATTCTCTACGCTAGGTCTCTTCACCTCACGTTTAGACTACTGTAACAACAACATCCGAGAATATATAGGTTTGTTCTTGTTGCTTAGGCCGAAGCACAATGCATGTCTTTTATACATTTTCCCACCTCACGTCACCATGAACATCATTTATACATGGTTGTCTTTACTTCTTATGTGCACATAATAGTCAACTCATTGTTAGGAAAATAGACTAATAGTTTGAACACCATTTCATAATAATTGAAATCGTATAAAGCATATACTCAATACAACATAAGCTTTTCATGAAAAACTCTTTAGAAGAATTTATAAATTGAAATCATTATTTCAAATCAGTAAACATTTTACTAAGAAAGCTTGAAATAATATAAATCATTTTAAAGAAAACACTCACAATTCTTAGCCTTAAACCCAAAAAGCTTCTCTTCTTTCTCTTCTCGCATAAACTCTTTTGGAGCACTTCAACTCTTAAGTTTTTCTCTTTGAAGTAACAATACTCAAAATCTAACTAAAGACCTCTATTTATACTACTTCCTAAACAAGCTTAGGCATGCTTAAACTCTTAACAACTTACTAGCTCCTACTCTTAGTGGTGCACATGTAGGCTTAAGGTTTAACTTAATCATGCTTAACTTAAACTCTACACGTGGCCCATGAAGCATACTTAGGAAATTTCTCAGAAGTTTCCTTACTTCTTCTCACTAAGTCTTTATTCTCGCGTAGTACCTTAATCACATAAAATCACCTAAACGCTGAGAAGTTCTTATCACGTAGACTGCTCAAAACACCTTGTTTAGAACACTTGTTAAAATTTCAGCCTTTCTTAGATACGTGTCTGACACAAAGAGAGGAAGTTCTTGGAAAGGCTTAAAGGCTAGAATGGAAATAAGGCTAATTGAAGATTTCTTTTGCTATTTATAAGTCGGTGAGGGTCATCATAGTGTGTGGTGCATTAAATGAGCTATGACGCCTTGGCGACGCACGTCTCTTCGAAAGCAGAAACGACGATTGCATTAAATGTTACTCTTTGATTTCACTTTGTGATGCACAATTTCCTAGACACTACAAAATTTTAGAGGGAAACTAATGGGTCTTTTCACCTAGGTGTTCCTCGTGTGCCTACTATTAGGTCATATTCTAGTACTTAACATTTTTCTATCCTTCTTCTTTTTCCTCAATAAGGCACAAAATAATCTAACTAAAAAAACTAAGAAAGAAAGCGATAAAGAAAGTAGTAAATTATGCGAGAAATAAACAAACAAGGAAATAAAAGAAATAAAAGAAAGAAAGTGGAAAGAAAGACAGAAAAATAAAGCTATAAAACTGATACACAAAAAGTGATACATTCTTATTAGAGTTTATTCACGATAAATTTACAAACGCATCAAGGAAATTTATTTCAAGGTGTTTTACTCTAAATCAGCATACTTTGATGTGATCTTCATCTGTCTTTATCCATTGACCTTGAACGCGTTACTTCCATCCAGCGATGTGATCTCCATAGCATCATGTGGGAAGACCTCTTTGACCACAAATGGTCCAGACCATTAGAATGAAGTTTTTCTGGAAACATAAGTAAACTCGAGTTGAGGAGTAGTACCTTTTGCCCAAGATACAACTCGCGTTTACAGATGTAGTGATCATATCATGCCTGTTTCTTTTCCTTATAAATTTTTGTGTTCTTATAGGCTTGAGCAAGCCACTCTTGAAGCTCATGCAGTTAAAGCAACCTCGCTTCTTCTGCAACGTGATAATCGAAGTTTAACTTTTTGCACGCGCACAATGTCTTATGTTCCAACTCCAGCAGTAAATCGCAGGCTTTCCCAAAGACTAAACGCGTAAGAGGACATCCCAATCGGTGTCTTGTAAGTGGTGCGATATGGTCATAATGCGGAATCCATGCGATCGTTCAGTCCTTGTGGGATGAGTTTACCGCTTTCTCTAAACTATTATGGATTTTCCTCTGAGAGACTTTCGCCTGACCATTTGTTTAAGGATGGTAAGTAGTGACAACTTTGGGGGTTATGTTGTACTTCACAAGCAGTTTTGCTATGATGCAATTAATGAAGTGATACCCTTCATTGCTTATAAAGGCTATTGGCGTCCCAAAACCCGAGAAGATGTATCTTTTCAAAAATTTACTAACTGTAATTGCATTGTTTTTCGCACAGGAGATGACTTTAACCCATTTCGAGACATAGTCCACGACCAACGAGATGTAGATGTGGTCACTAGATTACAGGAAAGGGCCCATAAAATCTATTACCCAAACATCAAAGAACTATATCTCTAAGATTGGTTGTTATGGCATTTCATTGCGATGGAACATGTTTCCTATCCTCTGGTACCGGTCACAATTGACAACAAATTTTCTGGCATCTTGAAATCAAGTGAGCCAAAAGTACCCATTATGTAAACTTTTGTAGCTGTCTTCTGCCTTCCAAAGTGTTCTCCATATGGCACCTCATGACACTTGGCAAAGATCTCTTTTGTTTAATACTTTGGAACGCAACGTCTTAAGATATGGTCAGGCCCCATCTTATATAGAAATGGTTCATCCTATCTGTAGAACTTGCATAAGTGTCATTTTGAGCCCTTTTTTGTGTTTTTGTAAATTTTTAGTAAGCTTGAGTTATTTATGAATTAAGAGGATTAATTTGAGATTAAATTCTCTTATTTTAGAGCAAGTGAAGATTGAGGCAAATCTATAGGCCAAAGAGAGTTAGCTACATTTCATGAGTGACAAAATTTGTTTAAATGTTGTTTTCAAAACATGATTTCAAACATGATTATGTTGATCATGTTTTCGTTATTTAAGCATGATTTACTTATTGGATCAAGTAAGATATTTACAAAAGATAACTGTAAGGTAGGCTTGAGATATGTTTTACAAGCATGAGTTGATTAGTAAGAAAGTATATGATAAACTTTTAAGCAAAGGTTTTGTATACAACAAGATATTTCTAAGCTTTGAGACTTTCAGCATGATTTAGATTTAATTTTGAGATGAGCATGAGAATATAGCAAATATATTAAAGCAAAGCATGTTTTAAAAGTTTCCATGAGTTTATGAGATTTTTCCTAGTTGCATGACTGAGATATTGAGTCTGAGGCTAGTTTATTAGTGTGAACACATAAATCATCCCATTGTTGGTGTTGAGTTTACTCCCCTAAAACGGTGTGGTATGGAGTGTCAACGTGGCCCGCTACGACAAAGGCGTAGAGATTATGGAGTAGCTAAACGAGATGTCATGTTATATTACATGTGAAAGGCTTTGCTAAAAAATTTCCTTCTAATGGTTCATTGCTATAGATTTCTTAGTGAGAATACTTTATTTGAAAGCATGTTTTATTTAAATTAGTGACTCACTAGGCTTTAACACACGCCTTCAAATTATATTCTCACTTTCCATGTAGAGTTTGTGTCTCAAAGTCTGACTTACATCTATTTATCTGCTATCGAGTTTTAGTTTACATCATAGTATGTTTTGTACATAGAATATGCATCTGGTCTGTTTATATTTACATTATGGAGTTTTGGGAGTAGTATAAAGGTTGTCATGCAGTATGGTCATGATTGTCTTCTTACTCAAAGTAGAACCATAGTTTGTTGCATTATTGATAGTAGTTTATCATTGCTAATTAATGATAGAAAGTTATAGGGCTACTATCAATTGTTAGATAATGATAAAATATTATCAGTGTTTATATGTGATAGACAGAGTTATAGGGCTACTATCAATTGTTAGATAATGATAAAATATTATTAGTGTTTATATGTGATAGACAGTGATAACAATGACTATCACAACTATCTAAATAGCAATAAAGTTTTTAGATAAATAAAAACTCTAGTGTGTAACTGATGATAACAAAATTATAGACAAAATCATTATCCACTGATAGACCATTGATAAAAGCCTACCATTCTTTATCACGGATAGACAGTGATAGAAAACTGTCATTGTCTATCATATATAGACAATGATAGACAACTATCAATGTCTATCGGTGATTGATAGTAATAATGTTCTATCACTTGACCTTTCATTTTCTGTAATTATCATTCTAATTACTATTTTAGAACTACCAACAAAATTACCAATTACAATGATTATCATCTTATCATTTGGTCTATCATTTCTATCATTGCAGTGATAAAAGTTTATAACTTTCTTTCATTAATAGTTAGTGATAAACTTTTATAATCTTTGTGTTTAACTTGTTAAGGAACCTTACTTATAAAATATTTCTATAGCTTATAAGGCAAGCAAGCTTTACCTCCAACTAATTCTTGTAAAAACTTCCTTAAAAACTAATTATTCATTCATTATTAAGTAATGAGAATTTTGCTAATCTCTAAAGTTGGGGGTGCTCGAGGTATGTGTTAAAATTTTGAAAACTTTTTGAAGAACCTTACAAGGCAAGCAAAAGTAAGGCATTTTAACACTTGTTAAAACTAAGCCAAAAGTAAAAGAACTTTTGTAAATACAACATTCGTGATTAATTTAAAATAACAACTCCTATTTTGCCTTTTCTCGCAAAAGTAAGAAGCAAAGCTTCAAAAGCAAAACTACAGAGAGTTGAGTAATAAGAGTCAATAAGAGTTACAGTTGAGGAGAGAAACGGACTCATAGAGTGCCTATGATTTTCTACTCAACGCTCAATCTAATGTAAATTTAATAAAAAAATATTCTTTCTCCAAATAAAAGGGCTTTGGAGCTTTTTCAAAATTTTAGTCATTACAGAAGATGAAAATAAGATTTTCTTAAGGGAATGAACACGAGTATTTTGAGCATTAAGCTTGTCGTCTGCTGAACATAGAAATATTTTCATGACAATAAGTACGAGATGGTGGTAATTCCTTGATAACGAATAAAACTTGATTGCGTTAAGGAGTGTTGAAACACAGAGGGAAAAGTGATTCTTTAAGGAGGAATGGTGCTTGAGGAAAAACATATTACGGAGCAATGCTTGAGGAAAAACATTATTCTAAATTTGGGCGTGTGATAACATGTGGAAATGACTGTTATTATAGTCCTTTTTGTTAGAATAATGGAGTTAAAACACCTAAGGAAAGCTCAAAACACATAACTTATGTTGTAAATGCATAAATACTTAGAAATATGGCTTACATAAATGTCGTTCCTGTTTTATGAGGTTATCATGTTTAAATACAAGAAAAGTGGAAAGAGAGCAGAAACGAGCAATTCACACACGACATCTCATGCAAAGACAATGCAATGGATCGTGCTTGGCGATTAACAACCCTAGACGATGAACCTAAGCATCACGCGAGAAAGCTCACAAAAGACAAGAATGGTAGTTGGAATGATGTGACTTCACAGGGGCAGATGATAGCGTTGACACACTTAGAGGAACAAAGTTTTTCCACCGAAAAGCAGCCTATACAAGAACTTCATCCCCATTGAGAGAGGGGGGCCCCAAATAGGCTACAAAGAAAGAGAGACTTAAAACGATTGAAGAAAAATCACAGAGAAAGAGAAAGAGAGAGCTTGAACAAGCTACTTGAAGATTATACAATCGTGATAAAAGAAAAGATTATTTGTTGTTGATCTTCAAACTTGTAGAAACGTTTTCCATTCTCCTATCTTTCCATTTTTTATTTCGTTGTAGTGTATGTATTGTTCATATTGTACAGTGGCTGAAGGCATATATTCTTTATACATAGACTGCATGCTTATACCTTTCCAATCCACAATTTCTTAATGCCTCATCTATATTTGTATTATTAAATGAAAAGAGTTGTGATAAGTTCTTGATAAATAGTTCAACTTATAAACCTTATTGCATTAGTTGAGCTATTTTCATCACATGGCTAGTGTAAATCGACAACTTTCTAGAAGGGTAAGTAGTAAGGATAAGGCTAATGCACATAGGGAGGTGTTTGGTGACAAACTTCACCTTAGCAAGGTAGCTTCCAACATTTGTATCCCGAAAGGTGAACAAGTGCGAACAATAGGGACCGAAAGGTTGTCGTCCTTAAACAAGAAGTCCTATAAGTATTATGAGTCACGATCTTTAGGTATAATTTGTCTAAGCAAGCATAGTCATATGTATCCCGAAAGGTGAACAACTGTGGCGTTTAAACACTTCGAGAGAAGGTTGCCTTAATCATGTGCCCATTATGAAATTATAGTGCGTTACGGTTACCGCAACGCCTAAGCATCTAATAGTACTATAGAATTTTCTTCACCCGTCATCTACATACAAGTTAGTTTAACTCACTCTTCCTTAGCTTAATTTACTCTCTCTGTGCGTGAGTCTCGAGCTGTAAATAAGTAGTCGTAGTTAGCGTTACATTCTTTCAATCTAATTGCCATAAAGCCTAAACTATAAGTGGAATCAAGAAATAACATCTATAACAATTCTCTGTGTTCGACCTTGGATCACCCAGATAAACCTACTGTTCTCTTGCACTTGGCCGAGCAATAGGAAAACGTGTACTCAATAAGGACTTAAGAGTTATGCGATGAAGAAGTACATGGAAGCACTTCAAATGCAATGATCATGACTCATCACTCATCACTCAAAATCAAAAACAAGCAATACCGAAAGTTATGATGAGTGCATTAAGCACGATGACTTGACTTAGTGACGTATTGCTATTGCGCTATACATACACGAAGTTATTAAGTCCAAACCAACAACCAATATGCTATTTAAACCAGGTGACCAAGCTAGGGTCATGTGATAAAAGTGACAGACTCTAATTATGCCTTGCTTAATTCCAATGATTTGTCAATGCAGTACAAGTTTTCCTCTTTCTTGCATAAGTATAAGCAAAAAAAGAGGTTTCCTGGATAAATCATGGTCGAACTAAGGGAACTTATGTAATATTTTTTATTAAAACGCGTAAGTTGGTTTTCTTCAGTATCAATGCAATATTAAATATTCACAACATGAAGTAAGGGGTCGTTGCAAAAATAGCAAAAAAAATTTATGATAATGGAGCCCATGTCACTACATTTTATAAATTACAAAAGTAGCAAATTTAAAAATTGATAACCCTATGATTACCATCTGATAGCCCTTCGATAGCCCTATGATTATCATCTTGTAGCCGTCTAATATCACTAATTTTTTCATATTTGCAATATGAAAAAAAAAAAAAAAAAGGTGACATGAGTTACTTTTTTTCTAAATATTTTTTGTCATTTGATGTAATTTCCCATTAAGTAATGTCTATTATTTACACTAAATTTGAAGTGGATGAGGTAAGATGGCTATAGGAAGTCTGTATAAAGGTTAGGTAGTCCATTGAGGCGACATGTAACACATGTTAATTTCATAATTAAGGCAAACATTCTTTCGGTATCTGAACCATATTTTCTCACCTTTTGGGATTCAAAATAAGGGATAAAAGCCGCATGACAATGGAAAATTTTACAGAACCATTACACAAATTAATTTGGGAATTCCAAAATACCAGTACATTGGCAAAATTTAGAATAAAAATTCTAAATAAAAACTAAGCATGCTTTTAATTTAAAAGATAGAGGGAACTTACTTTTGTTGACATCTTTGAATCTACAAACCACCAAATTGGGGACACCACCCGTCGGAGACCTTTCTATCCTCTGGGATGAGATTGGTTTGTGGGAACCAAATGGGATAGGAAAAGGTTTAGAGATATTTGAGATAAACTTTTTTTTAAAAAAAAGGCAAAAGCGTTAGCTTTTATTATTATTATTATTATTATTAAATCGTTGATTAAAGAAAACTCTTTTTCTTCTAGATATTCATTACTCTCTTTACATCTTGGAATAGGAAAGGGAGTTGGAGAAAATCGTGGGATTCTATTAATTGGAAAAACATTAAATTAATAGATATTTCAAACCTACTAATTAATTAACCATTAATCAATTAGTTAATAATTAATTAAATCATATTTAATTAATATTTCATTTAAATCTTATTTAAATGAATATCTCTTCAATATCTTATATATTTATATTAATATAATTAATTAAATCATATTTAATTAATATTTCATTCAAATCTTTTTTGAATGAATATCTCTCTAATATTTTATAGATTTATATTAATTTAATTAACTAAATCATATTTAATTAATATTTCATTCAAATCTTATTTGAATGAATATCTCTCCAATATCTTATAGATTTATATTAATTTAATTAAATCAAATTTCATTAAATAAAACTAAGTTATTAATTAATTCTTCAATGAATTAGTTGCTAAATTAAATATCTTATATTTAACTTAAATTAAATTGAATCATATTCAAATATAAGTTTCTCTCATAACCAATAATTTTAATATGAATCTAATTCACATTAAATTAATATTTGAACTCATTCAAATATTTTATCTCTTATAAATGAATTTTGAATCATATCCAAAATTAAATTTATATAATAAAGTTTTATAAACTTTATATTTTAATGTATCACTATACATTAAACTAATTCCTAAAGTAATTTTTGAACATTTCAAATTACAAAAAATATAAATAAATCTCATTATCCTTTACGAGCTAGAAAGGGGACCTAATAGACCTATAGATCAAAAGTTACAACGATATGGGATTAATTGGCTAAACTCATTAACCACATTAATCAATATTCGTTAACTGTGTATATACTCCACTAAAGACTTACAATTGAACTCTTCTCACTGTAGATATATTTTTGTGTCCATGGATATAAACCAATAACAATAACTTAGTCCTTCACGAGTGTTCTTAACACCAGCTAGGTAAAATTATCATTTTACCCTTAGGTTACCTTTAATCCTTAAATACTAGTGCTCTTCTAATGTACAACCTGTTTATAGTTTTACCAATAAACAAAAACCCCTCTCATGCCATAGAGAGGGTAAAGGCCCTTTGTTCAAGTTCTGAAGACACCATTTAAGGGAACACTCATCTACTTACCCTAAAGTAGGAATATGAGTGAATTTCATCTATTGTAATTATGTTCTCAGCTCCCCACTCGGCCTTGTCTCCAAAATGAGAAGCTTATTGAGTCGATAATCTAGCCACTCTCACCCGTATAAATCAAAGGACAATCCCTCTTGAACAGGAGTTCATAATATACTTAGGACTAATACTAAGTTATTTAGGTCATCCTAGTGAAATAGAAACTTAACTAGTTAGCGGAGTTACATCTAGTGGTTACTATTTTAAGGTTCGATCTTATGAAAACTCATTGCATAGGATACCATCACTCACATGTTAACTACACGAATGCATTGGATCATTGCATTTGTATCAAATACAAAGTGAGTTGTATCCATAGTATTACCAGGTTAAGGTACCCAGCCATATCCCTATACTATAGACCCTTTAAGCTGATCTGGAACATTGATCCCTGTATGTTCCTACATACTTTTCAAGACTCATTAAACAACTTAAGATGTTAGTTTATTAGATTTGGGTCATTAAGACAAAACTAATATTATAATTAATAACAATTATTACAATAATAACACTTTATTAACAACGATCAATGGATAATGTTACAATCTACGAGTTTTAGGAAATAAATCCCAACATCAAATTCTTGAAATTACCATTTGTTCCATCTCTCATCTAATTGAGTGTATTATCTACAATCCATCTTATATTAAGTTGAGCAACCTCTTGGTGTCTTATTGTCACACACAATTATCATTTCTGACATATATGTTAAAGGAGGATTCAACAAAGTGATGGTATTACTACAATCCCTTTGTCATCTGTTTAGTGAGGTCTTTAGTTATTGCTTTTTCAAGAAATAACGCCTAATGTCTCATTCTTCCTTTTGGATAGTATAATGCGTTGAGTACAACTCTGATTAAACAATTTAGATAATACAAAAAACCATATGCTCTATACACTACTCTTACTTTACAATAATATATATTCAAAGAACACATGCATATGATAGATAAAGAAGTGGGAGAATGAGAATGAAAATATCTTGCATTTATAAATAAAACTTTAGGCCCTTCGGTCGTGGAGTTTACCTTGTAAATACAACACTAAAAGAATTCACAAATGTAAAGAATAAGAAAAGGGTTGAGCCTTGGGACACAATCTCTTATGTTCTCTGGCTCCATTTTTGCCTATTTCACTAAGAAGAAATGGGAATTGAGGTTATTTACATCTCTCACTCTAAACTCTCGCCTACAAAAATGAAGAAATTGTAGGGATGAAGTGAAGCTCGTTTCCAAAGCTTTCTCACACCTATGAATGAAGGAGGTGATCTTGAATTTATAAGCGTTGAGTTGATGGGACACCGTATGAGCTACCTTATCGTCATCATTTTGCTTTGTGCATGAGCCAATGCAGTAAGAGAGAAAGCTATTATGTCTTCCTTTACGGGGAGAGTGTCCATCTTGTGTTCTAATGTTTCGTGTTCATGGCACAATGAAACAACATTGATGTTGATGCTGCTAAGGAGACTCCATACATCTGCGACCTCATCGCGTGATTCATTAAGCTTTTCATGTGTTATCTTGTTGGGCATGATGAGGTTTCCATTGAACTTTAAAATCTCTTTGAATGTGACATGCATTGGCTTGCAAACAGTGCCACCAATGTGATGGAAACGGTAGACATGCCTAGCGGAATTAGGATCAAATTTTACTCTAATTACAACTAAACACTTTAGTGGTAAACATGCATCACAACCCTCAAAGGAAACATAATAGGGTTAATAGAAAAACTCACTTTTGATGCTTTTCTATTATCGCAATCTTCTCACGTGCTCTTCACGATCTCCTCACGAAATAAAAAACGGACTACCACTAGTGTTGACCGCTATTCTCCGGACTTAGAACCGAGTTGTGGGACTCGAACGGTAGAGAAAATAGAGAGAGAGATGGATTTAGGAGGAAGAATTTGTGGAGAGAAATTTTGGAGAGAAAATCAATTTTCTCTACCGTTCCAAATTACAAAATCAATTTTTTTTTTTAACAAAAAACAACCACCACTTTTTATTTCCAATCCATTCCTTTTATAAGCAAACTACATACAAAATTTGCATGTAGTGAGCTTCCACTCTCACTTGGCATATTACCAAGTAGGTGTCTCACATGCATGAAGCCATTTGTTATTTACATGCAATATTCTTCCAAGGATAAAATGGTAATTTGACATTTTAAAAGTCAAAAGTCAACATTTTGACTTTTTACCAATTTATCCGTCTTGACTAATTTCAATCTCCCGAGTATGAATCCGCATTCAGTTTTTCAAAATTCAAATCATATTTGAATATAAAGTCGGTCAAAGTTTGATTTTTCAAAGTCAAAAGTCAACATTTTGACTTTTTACATCTTTGACCTTTTTCATCAATTTCGAGCTTCCAAATATGATTCCATATTGATATTTAAATCATATTTAAACATGAAGCTCTACTTAAGTTATTATCGATGACTAAATCAAATATATTTATCGGTTTCTCTCTCTTTACCTATTTTGAACAATTCAAATTATTTCATCATAATGTTCTAAGTTGATTCCTTATGAGCTAGCGGGGAAACCTAATGGACCTATAGATCATGGGCTCCAACGATCCGAGATTAACTGGCTAAACTCTTTAGACCGAGTTAATCAACCTTCGTTAACTAACGGGTCATTCCACTAGAGAACCGTAGTTGCACTTCCCTCACTATAGATATATTTGTGTCCATGGGATATGACCATGATAAGTAAGTTAATCCTTCACAGGTTGTTCATAATCTCGGTTGTTTCTATGGCAGTTTGGCATCGACGCTTGGGTCACCCATCGTCATAAATGTTTGATTATGTAGCCAAAGTTTGTAATCCCTCTGTTAAAGCAGATGAAATGTTAGAATTTTGTTACTCATGTTAGATCAATTGGGCCCATGCTTTTCCTTACACTAACTCTAATTCTCGTGCTGCAAAAATATTTGACTTAATTCATTTGGATGTTTGAGGGCGGCCTCTGTGTTATCAACTAAATGGTATCAATATTATATTAGCTTTATTAATGATCATAGTTGGTTTGTGTGAATTTATGCATTGAGACTCAAAAGTAATGTGTATGGTGCTTTTGAACTTTTCTTACGAATGCTCAAAACACAATATAATAAAGGGCCCTAGTGTCTTCAATCAGACAACGTGGGTGAATACAAGAAAATTCAGTCACTCTGCCATAGGTTGGGTGAATTCTCATGAATGTCCTGTCCACACTCCTCCCCTCAAAATGCAAAAACCGAGAGAAAGCACAGTCATATTGTAGAAATGGGCCTCACCCTTTAGGACCAAGCATCCATGCTTCTTTATTTTTCGTGGGAGGCCTTCATCACTACCATCCAACTAATCAATGGGTTACCCACTTCTGTCTCAAGTGGTAAATGACTTGTGAAAATTTTAACAAGAAAAGATATGTTGTATACAACTCTACTAATATTTGGGTGTACCTTCGTGTTTTCAGTTGTATTACACAAACACGTTTAATTTTCACTCGAAATGGTATGTATATCAATAGATGCATCAATGCCTCTTCTCATATCTTCATATCCAAAAATGTTTCTCAACATTATCGCCAGTAAATAAAAGGAAAAGTAAAAAATAAAAAATAAAAAATAAAAACTTTTTTTAGATTTGAAGTTCATTTTTTTTATTTAATGATTTTTGTTTTTAAATTTGTTGTAATCGAGAAATAGATAAGGACGCTTTCAAAAATAGTAAAAAAATTTATGATAATAAGTCTATGTTATTACATTTTTCTAAGTTGTAAAAGTAGCAAATTTAAAAGCTGATAATCCTTTGATAGGTCTCTGATAACTTTATGATATTACTAATCATATTTGTCATATTTACAATTTGAAAAAGAGTTGTTATGAACTGTTTTTTTAAATATTTTTTCTATCGAATGCAATTTCCCAAATAGATATAGTTGACAAACAAAGTTCTTAAAAATAGAAATTAGGAAGCAAAAACGTAATATGACCTAAATTTAAATTTTAAATTTTCTTAGACCGCCATTTCCTTCTATTTTCCACATACTTCTTTGTTTCCTTTTTCTCGTGTAAAACGACACGTGGATCCTTCAATTGCAAGTGCCAAAATGACAAAGAAAAGTTGAAAACGAAATCTCCAATATATTCTAATTCTATTATACTTTTTAATATGATTTTTCTTTTTCTTTTTTCCTAAGGCTTTTAAGTCAAAATGTTATAAATTTCAATTGTTCTCTGATATCCCAAAACTTATTCGAAGATTTGCTTTAAGGACATTTTCAAAAATAAAAAATGGAAACGGTTTACGAAATATAGTAAACTATTAACTTTTTCATATAATTCATTAATTTTTTTATTATATTTTATAAATAGTTTTATTCTTTTACTAGGCATAACAATTTTCCTTTTCCATTCTTTCATCCGTTTGAAAATATGTTTTATTATGAAATGGAAAGAATAATTGCATGTTTATTGTATAGATTATTTAATGAATAACAAAAATTAATTTCAATTATGAACTAAATTCGTATTAATTTAAATTCTAAATCAATAATGGTATCTAAAATTTTTGGATTGTATCAATTTAAATTTTAAAATAATATTTATATTAAATTAGACCATGAACTTTCATAACTGTATCAATTTAAACTATAACCTTTTTTAAATACATTGTTCTAAACCTTTAACTTTTATATATGTATCCAAATAAAACATATATAATTAAGGATTTAAATTGAGACGACTTTTAAGGTTTAAATTGATACATTTGTGAAAATTCAAAATTTATATTGATACATTTATGAAAGTTCAAGATCTAATTTAGTATAGGGTTTAAATTAATACAACTCTAAAGTTCATAATATAATTATTAGTTAATGATTTAAATTGATACAAGAAAAAGTTCATGACTTAAATTAACGTTTTCCTTTAATCTATATTAGTTGATTTAAAATGTTAATATTTGGTCTCTTTTTAACCTTTTTAGGGATTTAATTTGGAGCTAATTGGAAAGAATACTAAAGATGAAAATGACATTACATATTAAATTTTGTAGTAGTAAGAGACATTCTTTTCTAAGTTAGTAAGTAATATGCTATTTGACATCATGTGTCTCTTCATAATTCTACAACCATACATTTAATCTAAAAGAAAAATTGGGTGGTATGTACCTATCTCTTATATGCTGATTGTTTTTTCTTATCGGCCATAAACTTTCACTTCTTATAGCATCGTTTCCTACTTTATGTAATTTCCTATCGGTCACTCTCAACTCTATTAGAGAGTTAATGCTTATCTAAATTAACCATTCTAATTTCTTAGAACATGCTTCTAAATTTTTAGTTTCAAGATGGTTTCTATTTGGATCCACAATTTATCATCAATTTATAAATTTTGTTACCATAATTAGATAACATGGAAAGGTATACTTTGATAATTAGAATACTAACTCACATGTCTAATAAATACTATAAGATTTTTTGAATTTTTTCGGTGTGGAATCTTTCTCAATATTACGATGATCACCATTTTTTGTTTGATGGGTAAAAGAGTAATCCACAATCAACATGATTAGACTACTCAAGACTCCCCATTTCTATAAAGCATCACCCAATGATTCTATGAATATATATGTTTAGTGTAATTACCTCTTTGAAAACTATATACACCTTTCTCTCTTTTACTTCTGTATAATCTCACTTTTAGTATTCATACTTGAGTTAACAGTATGTTAAGTATGAAGATTCAAACAACTTTTGATTTCTTAAATGTTTAGCAAGCCTTAAAAACTATACTCGTGTTTAGATATCTTCATATTCACTCGATAATGCAGCATGTGAGAGTGCGTATCCATCTGTAAATATATATATAACGAATTGGTTACTTTAGACGGTAGTTCAGAAGCAATGTAAAAAAAAGATATACACAACTTGGACATGTGGCCAAATTGGGAAGAAAAAACAAATAATAATTTTTAGCCCCACAAAAATTTAAAAATAAACCTAAATTAAAAGAAATAAGAAATGATGTTGGGTTTCAATGATGGTGGCACGTTGCGTTTTGGGGTAAAAAGGCAGTGTCTCCTTTTCTTGGCAACAAAGATTGAAGTCTTTGATTATTCAATCAGCAACCACGTGACATGAAAAACAGAGTTTTTCTTTAAATATATGCCAAATTTAATGGGTCAATTTGGAACCTTTCATACAAATTTATATTCATGTAATGTTATAGAATTTTAATTAATGGGTTAAAACAATAAAATTAGTGGAACTTGATCACGTTGACCCTTCCCGTGTACACACGTTCCAATTTATGCACTGTCATGTGAGAGAAAAACAAAAATATATCGTATAGATCATGTGTTTGGGCACACTTAGTTTAATATTTTTCATGTTGGTAATGTTTTTTTCTTTTTGAGTTTGGTAGGTTAAATTGAGTTAAGTTGATAATAATTGCCTTTATTTGAGATGGAAAGTTGTTGTTGCACTTTGGTTATCAACTCACGTCTCGATCAGTTTGCCAGGCTGTTATGTAGGAATTAGAATAGCAACAGCAAATCAAATCAGTACTGAAACAGAAGTTGCAAACTAGAAACAAAATTAATATTTGGTTGAGTCGCTTAACACGCTCCCTTTAAGACGTTTCGCGACTTTGCTCTCGGTTGTGCAAACAGATAATAGCCCTGTCGTCCCCAAGATAAAACAGTCTCCCGTCTTCAATCGATTTTGCACAAAAATCAACTGGTAATCAAAACGACACTCAAAGACAGACACACTATTGCTCGGAAACTTTGTGTATAACACAGAGAGAATATCACAGAGAAAAGGATTGATTTTTTGTATCTTACATGGAAGGAGGGAAAACTGATATATATAGTGATACATGAGGGACAACCAACGGTCACATGTTTAATGTGAGAGCAAAACGTGGGGGCAGTAATGGGGGAGAAAATCGTGGGAGTCAAACAGTAATAATATTGAAAAACGGTAATACCAATTAATTTCCAAAACGATTATAGTTAATGAAATAAAAAAAATATTTTAACGTTTTGGAAAGTCAAAAGAAGTTTTAGTAAAATGAATATATATATCTTCTCCATGCCCAATGGACAGTGGCGCGTCGTGGATATACGGGCGTACCTATGTTTGCCTCTCTCATCCCTTCTTCTAAAACTTAGGTGCCCTAAGGGTCCAAACCCATTAATCAACCAATGAGTATAAGAATGGACTTCTGTTAGGATTTATGTCCTAAAACTCGTAGATTGTAAATATAATCCATTCATCGTTATTAATAAAGTATTATTTTTATAATTTTAATAAATGTTATTGATCATATTATTAGTTGTCTTAATAAGCTAAATCCAATAAACTAACATCCTAAGCTATTTAATGAGTCTTGAATAGTATGTAGAAATATATAGGGATCAATGTTCGAGATCAGTTTAAAGGGTCTATAGTATATATAGGTAACACTATGGATACTACCCACTTTGTATTTGATACAAATGCAATGATCCAATACGTTCGTGTAGTTGACATGCTAGTGAGGGTATCCTATGTAAGGAGTTTGTATAAGACCGAACCGTGAAGTAGTAATCACTAGATGTAACTCTGTAATAATTAGGTTTCTATTTCATTAGGATGACCTACGTAATTTTGTCTTAATCTTGAGTGTATTATGAACTCCTGTTTGCGAGTGATTGTCTTTTGATTTGTAGGGGTGAGAGTGGTCAGATTGCCAACTCAATAAGCTTATCATTTTGGGTACAAGACCGAGTGGGAAGCTGGAAACATAATTACACAAGATGGAATTCACTCATTCCCTACTTTAGGATAAGAGGGTTTTTATTTATTTGTTGAACCATAAACAGGTTATTCATTAGAGGAGCATTGATATTTAAGGATTAGAGGTAAACTCAAGGTAAAACGATAATTTCATCCAGCTTGTGTTACGAACACTAGTGAAGGAGTAACTTACTATTATTGGTCTATATCCATAGACACAGAAACACAGCTAAAGGATAATGAGATTTATTTATATTAGTTATAATTTGAAATGTTCAAAATTACTTTGGGAATTAGTTTAATGTATAGTGATACATTAAAATATAAAGTTTATAAAACTTTATTATATAAATATAATTTTGGATATGATTCAAAATTAATTTATAAGAGACAAAATATTTGAATGAGTTCAAATATTAATTTAATGTGAATTAGATTCATACTAAAATTATTAGTCATGAGAGAAACTTATATTTGAATATGATTCAAATTTAATTTAAGTTAAATATAAAATATTTAATTAGAATTAATTAATAGTTTAGTTTTATTTTATTTTATTTTATTAATATAAAACTAGAAGATATTGGAGAGATATTCATTAAATAAGATTTAAATAAAATATTAATTTAATATAATTTAATTAATTATTAACTAACTTATTAATGGTTAATTAATAAATAGATTTGAAATTTCTATTAATTTAATATTTTTTAAATTAATAGAATCCCATGATTCTCATATTTCCTTTCCTACTCCATGAAGGAAAGAGAGTTATAAATATTTAGAAGAAAACAATTTTTTTTTTTAACAATTCAATCAACCAAAATAAAACTAATAATTTTGATTTTTTGCAAAAGATTTTCTCTAAAAAATCTCCAAACCTCTTCTCATCTCAATTGGTTCCCACAAACCAATCTCATCCTAGAGGATAAGAAGCTCTCTGACGGGTGGTGTTCCAATTTGGAGATTTATTTTGTAGATTTAGAGACGATAAACAAGTAAGTTTCTCTTTCTCTAATCTATAATTAGAAAGCATGTTTAGCCTTTAAGTCTTAATAAGAAAAATTATTTCTATATTATTTTGCCAATGTACTGGTATTTAGATTTTCAAATTAAATTGAGAAATGGTTTTGTAAAATCTTCCGCTGCCATAGGGCTTTTAGCCCTTCAACCTCCACACTCAAAATTAATCAATGTAGGAATGCAATTAAGAAAATATATATATATATTTTTTCTCACAAATTGTTCATCCAACAATCTCCCATTTAAAAACTTTTTACTCTTAGTCCCCCACTTGAAATTTTTTTTAAAACATTTTCATCGAGCAGTGTCTGTCTCTATAATATTGTGCATAAGTAAAGGTGACTAGTGACTTGAACCTTTATGTAGCGACAATAGTTTAGAGTATTGTAAAGTAACTTGTAGTTTTGAACTTTACTTCTAACGCTATTGCACACACGACATTATTCAAATGATGTTTAGTGAATGCTCTAGGAATCTGCCCAGAGTTCCATAAAAAGCGGCCCTCACTTCCACATTCACAAAGATGAATCTATCGAGAGTACTCATGTAGCTAGATACCCTACTTGATATCAAGTATAGATTTCATTAACAACAAAGTTTAGCCTCCTCATACGCTTCATGATATCTTGCTAATCACTGAAGCATAAGAATGGAACTCCTAATTTAGCATGATTCTCATCATATTACTTGTGATCAGTTATTACCCATTGAACTTGTTTCTTGAGATCTCCAGTCTTTCAAGTTGGGTTTACCTCACAGAATTCAATTTTCAATAGGCTTGAGTCCAATTTTTTCTGAAGTTTTAAAAACCTTCTCTCTTGCTAGTCCTTTCATCAAAGGTTCAGTCAAGTTGTCATCAGACCGTACATAATTCACTATCACTGCACCAATAATGAGATTTTTTGTAATGGTATTGTGCTTACGACATATTTGTCATCTCTTACCTTTATAATAATGATTCTGAAATTTTGCGATAACTGCATTACTATCACAATGGATTAGTATGACTAGTATCGGTCTTTTTCATGTGGAAATCTCTTATAGCAAACTTTGAAGCCAGCTTGCTTCTTGACTAGTAGTAACTAGTGCTATTATCTCTGACTCCATCTTTGATTGCGTTATAGCCACTTGTAGCCTTTGAGTCATTTAAAAGGAAGTTTCAATCAACATTAATGTAACCTTCAAGTACAACTGGAAACTTTTGATAATGTAATCCTAGATGTCTTCTTAAGATATCTCATTACTCATTCTATAGCATTCCAGTGTTCTAAACTAGGTTTCCTGGTAAACCTACATAGTAATCCTACAGCATAAACTATGTCTGGTCTAGTGCAATCAGCAGCATACCTCAAACTACCTATGATACTAGCACACATGGATTGGTTAATAGTGTCACCACTATTTTTGAATAATTTAACACTAGAGTCATAAGGTGTACAAGCTAGCTTACTTTCGAAGTAGTTATACTTCTTTAGAATCTTTTTTTTGTGTAATGAGAATGATCTAAAGAAGTTCCATTTTCAGCTCTTGTAATCTTGATACCTAGGATTACATTAGCTTCTTCTAATTCTTTCATGTCAAAGTTTGCACTCAACATAGATTTTACATCATTTATGACGTGCAAGTTTGATCCAAAGATTTACATGTCATCTACATATACGCATATGATAGTATATAACCTATCATTAGTCTTATAATAGATATATTTGTCACTCTCATTTACTTTGAATCCTTTGGACATGATTAAGTTGTCAAAATTTTCGTGTCATTGCTTAGGAGCTTGTTTTAGGCCATAGAGGGATTTATCTAGTTTACAAACTTTGGATTCTTGGGCATGAACTATGAAACCTTCAGGTTACTATATATAAATCTCTTCTTTTAAATCACCGTTTAGGAAGGTAGTTTTGACATTCATTTGGTGGATTAAGAAATTGTTCAGGGCAGCTATAGAAATCAACACTCTATTGAGGTGATTCTAGTAGACCGAGGAAAAAGTGTCCAAGAAATCTATGTTTTCCCTCTATTTAAATCCTTTTGCTACTAATCTAGCCTTATACTTATCAATTGATCCATCAGGTTTGAGTTTCTTCCTTTAAACCTATTTCCAACCAATTGCTATACAGCTAGAGGATAAGTCAACTAAGTGCCAAGTTCTATTAGATTCAAGAGAGCCCATTTCATTCTTGCCATAAGTTGGCATCTACTAATGATAAGGCTTTTGTTAGATCTTTTGGATCTTCTACGTTATACATTTCAAAGTCTTCTCCAAAGTCTTTTATGGTTCTAACTCTCTTGCTTCTTCTAGGTTCAGGATCTACTTCCTTTTCTTGAGATTAGATCCTAATTGAAGGTAGACTACTTAAAATTGAGCCTCCACTAGTTTGACTATTTAAACCCCCACTATTTCTAGATTTAAAATGAAATCTATCCTCGAAAAAATCTACGTTATTTGATTCTATTATTACTTTGTTCACTAAATCATAGAACCTATAGGCTTTATTATTTTTGGCGTATCCCATGAAGACACATTCATAGGCTTTACTATTTTCTTCTCTTTGGATAAGGTATTCTAATATAGGCTAGACAGCCCCAAGTTCTAAGATAAGGCACGCTTGGTGTTTTATTTTTAAGGACTTCGTATGGTGAAGTTTTACTGTTTTATTTAGGAATCCTATTAAGGATATAATTAACAGTTTTAATTATTTCACCCCACCAAGATGGTGTTGCTCCTAATTCAAGTAAGATAGCAACTACTAACTCAGTTAGAGTTCTTTTTCTTCCTTTCAACTTTTCCATTCATTTCAGGAGAGTAAGGCAGTTGTTTCGTGTATTATTCCTTTCGAGTTATAAAACTCATTGAAGGCAACTAAATCATATTTAGTTTCTCTATCACTACGAAGTCTCTTAATTCTTTTGTTAAACTAATTCTCTATTTCAGTTACATACACCTTGAACATGTCAAAAGCATCACTTTTATTACTAAGTAGGTAAATAAAAGTGTAGTCGAAACAGTCATCTATAAAGGTTATTACATACCTTTTACTGTTCCTAGTTAATGTGCCATCAAATTCACATAAGTCGGAATGAATTAATTCAAAAGTCTCTGTTACTCTAATTACAGACTTATGCGAGGTCTTTGTTATCTTAGCTTGACTACAACATGCACATTTTTCAAATTCATGCATAGATAACTTAGGCATAAGATTTAACCTACTCATGTTGCTAATTAGTCTTTTATTAATATGACAAAGTCTCACATGTCAAACATTAAAAGAAGACAACATGTAAGCAGAAGATAAATTCTTATTAATTTCCAAATTCAACTTGAACATACCGTCAGTAGCGTATCTCTTTTCCACAAATACATTATTTTTTGTTAAGGTAAACAAGTCTAATCCTATGGTTTGAGTGAAGCTAGCCTTGTTGAGGAAATATTCGGAGACCAAATTCTTTCGAATTTCTAAAGTATGCAGAACTTCCTTCAGCACAAGCGTCTTGCTAGATGTGAATTTCAGTTCTACTTCTCCAAATACCAACCACCTTGGTTGTGTGATGATCTCCCAGAAGGATATTCTTATCTTTAATCTTAGTATATTTTCTAAACAACCTAAGGTCATGACAGACGTGACAAGATGCGCTAGTGTCTAGCCACCAACTTCAAACCCAATAATGTCAACTTCAGAAATCATAGCTACAAATTCATCTTCTACCAGGTTCGATTGCATAGTAGGATGATTCCTGTTTCTACAATTCCTAGCTAAGTGTCCAGGCTTATTACAGTTATAACAAACAATTTGTACCGTACTTCTGGACTGGTGGTTGTTTTGTTTGTTGGATCTACATTTTATCTTGTTTTCTTTTGGCTTCAGATCCAGTTTTAGAACTGCAGTAGTAGGCTTCTTTCTGGAAATCGCGTTCACATCCTTTTTTGATCATGCTTTCTCACCTCCTCCTCTATTCTTAATCTCATGATAAGACTTTCCAACGAGAACTCCTTGGTTTTAATCCTTAAAGCATTCTTGAAATCTTTACATAGAGGAGGTAATTTGCCAATTACAAACGCAACTTGAAATTGATCGTCTAGCGTTATACCTTCGCTGATAATTTCATGTGTTATCTTTTGGATTTCATTCGATTGAGCTACCTCCACGAATCTGTCATCAGTCATTTGGTATCGTAGGTATCGGCTCACAGCATACTTTTTTTATCCCACTTCCTTAGTATCATACTTTTTTTGTAACGCGTCCCACACCTCTTTTGCAGTTGACATTGTACTATAATAGTCACACAACTCATCAGTAAGTCCACTAAGAATTAGATTCTTACATATGAAGTCAATTTTTGTCCATTCTTCTAGATCCTTGGTTTGTTCCTCAGTTGGACTCGTTTCTAGAATAGTTGGCTTCTCGATGGTACAAGCAACGACCTTCTTCAATGTGAGAAAAATAGCATTTTTTGTTTCCACCTTTTGAAGTGTGCTCCTTCAAATCGATAAGGACAGTTGAGATCAGAAGACATCAGATCAGATTGGAATGGTCCAGCCATCGCAGCAGACCAATAATACGTCTTAAAAGTATTGTTGCACTTCGGTCTTCAATTCACGCCTTGGTCAATTCACCAAGCTGTTACGTAGGAATTAGAATAGCAACAACAAATCAGATCAGTACTGAAACAAAAGTTGCAAGACAAAAACGAAGTTAATATTCGACTGGGTCATGCAACATGCTCTCTTTAAGACGTTTTGCAGCTCTGCTCTCGATTGTGCAAACAAATAATATCCTCTTCGTTCCTAGAATAAAACAGTCTCTCATCTTCAATTGATTTTACTCGAAAATCTACTGGTAATAAAAAAGACACTCAAAGACAGCCACACTATTACTCAAGAACTTTGTGTATAACACAGAGAGAATATCACAGAGAAGAGGATCGATTTTTGTATCTTATATGAAATTAGGGAAAACTGATATATATATAGTGATATATGAGGGGCAGCCAACGGTCACATGTTTAATGTGAGAACAAAACTTGGGGGCAGTAATAGGGGAGAAAATCGTGAGAGTCAAACGGTAATAATGTTGCAAAACCGTAATACCAATTAATTTCCAAAACGATTTTAGTTAATGAAAAAAAAAAAACGTTGACGACGAAGCGCATGGAAATATGAGCCATACCTATTTTTGGCTATATCCTCCCTTCTTCCAAAACTTACATGCCCTAAGGTCATAAACCCATTAACCAACCAACGAGTATAAGAAGGGACTTCCACACTGAAAATTAATCAATGTGGGAATGCAATTGAGAATAAAATAGTAATATATTTTTTCTTTCACAAATTTTTCATCCAATGAAAGCTTAGTTGTTTTCAAAAGTTCGTGTGTTAGAATGTAGTGTTTAGTTTAGTTGAATTCTTAATATTTTGTGTAAATTTTAAACCTAAGAAGCATACATATTTTTTTATATTTTAATTGGTGTTATTATTACTACTACTTCATTAGATGTAAACTTAATAAACGAAATTATATTTTACATTTTCTAGCTATTGCAGTTGATGTAAAAATGAATACTATTATTGCTATAATTAGTAACCCAACATAACACATACTTTAACAGTCATCCTACCCAATTGATGCAAAAAATACTTCTTCCTAGATTGTCAAGAAGCAATTAGTCTTGTGGTAATAGTGAAAAATAGATGGATCCAAAAACAGGTAAGTCCTACATAACCACAAAATGTCATACACAAAGATACACACAATAGTCAAGTCACAAGTAATAGAGGACACACGGGATTGTTAATCGAGTTTGGTGCAAAGTCACCTACACATAGGAGGCTATATGTCACAATCGTAGCGTTTCAACCTTGAGACGGACGATTGTGCGACACTTGTTCTCACTCAATGAACAAGTCAGTCGATCAAAATCCAAAAGTTCTGGGTAACGTCGACGTATGTCATAACCTTCCTTGGCGTTCTTGGGAAGTTTGTTTATAAAATGGGGAAAAGAAAGAAATACATTGAAATAGACATTACAATAAGCATTAAAGACTGTCAATTGCAAGGAAAAATGGTTGCTTGGAAAGATTACAACTAATGCTTGGGCGAGGATTCAACTGGTATGCCTCCCCTATAGTACATTTTGAACATTTTCAGCTCTGGTAGGCTTGCATAATGAAAATGCCGAAACGTCACACCCAAGATTTATGACTTAAAATGAAATGCAACTACCTAAACTAGATATGGGACTTAAAGATAAGATAAACTGGGGGTAATCGGAGCATATAACCATAGGTAAACACACCTTGAAAAAATATGACCGTGACACTATACACCTAGGTGAAAGCTACTTACTAATATGAAATTGGATAAGCATGATGCATGACATTACTTAGTTAAATATAATTTATTATATTTAAATTAATATCTTGTGTATGCATGATTGATTTTCATGTGTTTTTTAAATATAAATGTTATATTAATTAAGATGAAAATCAATTTGCATTGAGTCTATTACATCCATAGTGTAATATAATTGTTATATTAATGTAATGTTTTGCATGTTGCATTGTTTATTATTTAATTATAATTTGATTTTAATTAATTAAACCATATTATGCATATTATAAGACTAATTAATTAATTATATATTGTTATAAAATTTGATAATTAGAAACCGTTAGCTTATAATAAAGAGTTGCATGCAAACATAGAATCTTAGGATTAATTTTTTTTAATTTGAAATTGTTTAAAATTAAATAGACCTAATATCACATTAATTCTAATAGGATTAGAATTATTTCTTATTTTAGTTTAATGAAACTAAGTAGGAATAGGATTTAAGGTTATAAGGAAACTCCACCGGTAAAGTTCTATCTCAAGCTGGGGGTACTTAAGTTGATGGTTTACAAAACACCTCCTACCTGGGAACTCACTCAGAACCGGCGTTGAATTAACCTTATTTCTATTAGCATAAGACGTCACTAGGTAAATTAAATGGTTTAATACACCTAGAAAATGTAAGAGTAAATAAGATTTAAGGTTATAAGGGAACTCCACCGGTAAAGTTCTGTCTAAGGATGGGGGTACTTAAGTTGGTGGTTTACGGAACACCTCCTACCTGGGAACTAACCTGAAACCAACGTTGAATTAACCTTATTCTTATTAGGATAAGATTTCACTACGTAAATTAAATAGTTTAATATACCTAGAAACTTTAGAGTAAAGTTTTATTATAAGAGTTATAATAAAAATAGACTTAGATTAATTTAGCTAGAATTTAGCTAACTACAACAAACCATAAATTAATAGAACATTTTAGTGGGAGAAAATGATATATATGATATATGAATTTTTAGCTCTTATGTCCCTAGGAGTTCACACGTGAGATTCATACTCGACTTCGTGTCGCCTTGGGCATGACCTCCCTTCGAAAAGTGTTTGTATGGGTCAATAACAAGATGAATAGGGGAAATGATCATAGTGTAGGGATAAAAGCCCTTGGCAGCAGAAGATTTTACAGAACCATTACTCAATTTAATTTGGGAACCCCAAAAAACCAATATATTGATAAAATTAAGAAACTAATTTTCTTATTAAGCACACTTTAATAAAGTATAGATTAGAGAGAGAAAAACTTACATAGTTTGTGATGGAAACGGTAGACATGCGCAGCGAAATTAGGATCAAAATTTACTCTAATTACAACTAAACACTTTAGTGGTAAACATGCTTCACAACCCTAAAAAAAACAAAATAGGGTTAATAGAAAAACTCACCCTTGATGCTTTTCTATTATCGCAATCTTCTCACGTGCTCTTCACGATCTCCTCACGAAAATCAAAACCGGGACTACCACTAGTGTTGACCCGCTAATCTCTGGACTTAGAACTGAGTTGTGGGACTAGAACGGTAGAGAAAAATAGAGAGAGAGAGATGGATTTAGGAGGAAGAATTTGTGGAGAGAACTTTTTGGAAAGTAAAAGGAAAATTGGTTTGATTTTGCAATTCCAAATTACAAAATCAATTTTTCAACAAAAAAACAACCAACACTTTTTATTTCCAATCCATTCCTTTTATAAGCAAACTACATGCAGAATTTGCATGTAGTGAGCTTCCACTCTCCACACTTGGCATATTACCAAGTAGGTGTCTCACATGCATGAAGCCATTTGTTATTTACATGCAATATTCTTCCAAGGGTAAAATGGTAATTTGACATTTTAAAAGTCAAAAGTCAACATTTTGACTTTTTACCATTTTTTCCGTCTTGACTAATTTCAATCTCCCGAGTATGAATCCGCAATCATTTTTTTAAAATTCAAATCATATTTGAATATAAAGTCGGTCAAAGTTTGATTTTTCAAAGTCAAAAGTCAACATTTTGACTTTTTACATCTTTGACCTTTTTCATCAATTTCGAGCTTTCAAATATGATTCCATATTGATATTTAAATCATATTTAAACATGAAGCTCTACTTAAGTTATAACCGATGACTATGTCAAATATATTTATTTGTTTCTCTCTCTTTACCTATTTTGAACAATTCAAATTATTTCATCATAATGTTCTAAGTTGATTCCTTATGAGCTAGCGGGGGAACCTAATGGACCTATAGATCATGGGCTCCAACGATCCGAGATTAACTGGCTAAACTCTTTAGACCGAGTTAATCAACCTTCGTTAACTAACGGGTCATTCCACTAGAGTTCCGTAGTTGCACTCCCCTCACTATAGATATATTTGTGTCCATGTGATATGACCATGATAAGTAAGTTAATCCTTCACAGGTTGTTCATAATCTCGGCTGGGTCAAAGTACCGTTTTACCCCCGAGATTATATCTTTTTTTTTTCTTAAGTCCCACTGATCCACTATTGAACAATTGGTTTAAGGTCCAACCTTTAAATCGAATCCCTCTCGGGCCAATGAGAGGGTGGGGCCCCTTTTTCAAGACCTGGATTCAGTCCTCAAGGGAACAACCTATCTACTAACCCTAGAGTGGGTAGGAGTGAATTTCGTCTTGCACCCTATGTCCCTAGCTATCCACCAGATCTTACCCCTGAAATGGAAGGCTTATTGGGCCAGCGCCATGAAAATGCCCTCACCTATACAGATCTAAGGATAATTTCGTGTGAACAGAAGTTCATAGTTAGCTCAGGATTAAGATTAAGTTACATTGGATATCTATAAACGAAATAGTCAGTTTTACAAAGTTAACGGTGTTATAACTTAAAGGCGACTATCTCATGGTTCCAGTCTTATGTAAACTATTTACATAAGATGCCCCCACTTCCATGTCTCTACATGAACGATTTAGGATCACATCGTTTGTACTAACTACAAAGTGGGCTGCATCAATAGTATCTCCCGAATAAGGCGCCCAACCGTATTCGTATACTATAGACTATTTAGGTTATTTACTCGAACTTGATCCACGTTTATGTCTCTACATGAAGTTCAAGTTTACATAACAATAGCCTTGGGACCTTAGTTTATTGGCTTTAAAAATATAGTATTAATAACGATTTATTGAATAGAATGTGATTACAAACTACGAGTTTTAGGACATAAATTCCAATAGTTTGACGTCTCTGAATTTACTAAATCTTCAAATTTGGAAACATCACCTTTTGAAGACCTTCCTATCCTCTTGGATGAGATTGATTTGTGGGAACCAATTGGAATGAAAAAAAATTTAGAAAGAAAACTATTTTTGCAGAGAGCAAAAACATTGGTTTTTTCTTAATTAAAAAAACTGCTTTTCTTTTGCATATTTATAACTTCATTTTCTTGAGAAAGTAGGAGAGAATCGTGAGATTCTATTAATTTAAAAAATATTAAATTAATAAAAATTTCAAATCAACTAATTAATTAATTAATCGGTTAATAATTATTTAATTCATATTGAATTAATATTTTATTTAAATCATATTTAATAAATATCTCTTCAATATCTTATAGTTTTAAATTAATTTAATTAAATCAAATTTAATTAAATAAAATAAAATTAAACTATTAATTAATTCTCCAATTAATTAATAGTTAAATTAAATATCTTATATTTAAGTTAATATTTGAATCATATTCAAATATAAATTTCTCTCATAATCAATAATTTTAATATGTATTCAATTCACATTAAATTAATATTTGAACTCATTCAAATATTTTATCTCTCATAAATTAATTTTGGATCATATCCAAAATCCAAAATTAAATTTATATAATAAGTTTGATTAAAATATAAACTTTATATTATTTATATTCGAATGTATCACTATACATTATACTAATTCCCAAAGTAAATTTGAACATTTCAAATTACAACCAATATAAATAAATTTCATTACCCTTTACGAGCTAGGAAGGGGACCTAATAAACCTACAGATCAGAAGCTACAACAATATGAGATTAATTGCCTAAACTCATTAACCACATTAATTAATATTTGTTAACTGTGTGTATACTCCACTAAAAACTCATAGCTGAACTCTTCTCACTTTAGATATATTTCTGTGTCCATAGATATAGACTAATAACAGTAAGCTAGTCCTTCACGAGTGTTCATAACACCAGCTAGGTCAAATTATTGTTTTACCCTTGAGTTACCTCTAGTCCTTGAATACAAGTGCTCCACTAATGAACAACCAGTTTATGGTCCAACCAATAAACAGAAAATCTCTCTTGTGCCATAGAGAGGGTAAGACCCTTTATTCAAATCTCAAAAACACCATTTAAGAGAACACTCATCTACTTGCCCTAAAGTCGAGAAGGAGTGAATTTCATCTTGTGTGATTATGTTCCCAGCTCTCCACTCGGTCTTGTCCCCAAAATGATAAGCATATTGAGTCGGCAATCTGACCACTCTCACCCATACAAATCAAAGGACAATCCCTCGCGAACAGGAGTTCATAATACACTCAGGATTAAAATTAAGTTACCTAGGTCATCCTTATGAAATAGAAACCTAACTAGTTAATGGAGTTACTTCTAGTGGTTACTATTTAGTCATCTGGTCTTATGCAAACTCATTGCATAGATTACCCTCACTCACATGTCACCTACACGAACGTGTTGGATCATTGTGTTTCTATCAAATACAAAGTGAGTCGTATCCATAGTGTTACCAGGATAGGGTACCCAATCTTATCCCTATACTATAAACCCTTTAAGCTGATCTCGAACATTGATCCATGTATGTCTCTACATATTGTTCAAGACTCATCAAACAACTTAGGATGTTAGTTTATTGGATTTGGATTATTAACACAAAACTAATAATATAACCAATAATATTTATTGAAATTATAATAATAACACTTTATTAATAACGGTCAATGGATTACATTTACAATCTACGAGTTTTAAGACATAAATTCCAACACATAGCAATTGGGAGAAGGATCTATGTCAAGTATCCTACAGTCTCCTCCATTAGGTTACACCATGAGATTTCTTTGATCCACCTGCATGTCTTCCTAGAGCGGCCATCCCTTTGGAGAGCCTGATCATATAAGTTGGAACAATGCAAACTCCATAAATGGATAAGGTTTCTTAGATTCATCTTCCACAGTTATCTTTCATTTCGGTAGCTTGTTGAATCGTACCTCTGCGATTTAAAAATTGTAGGGTTACACTTACGGGATGAATTAAGTTAGTTAATTAATCCTTGACCAAAAAATGGTAACTAAGGACTATAGGAATATGAGTGATTCTGATATTAGGTATTAGCTGAGATTGTCTCAACTCAGGAGAGAAGTAGTTGATCACCCTTCAGTGACTGTTGCTCTAAACTTCTAAAGTATTGTTAAAAAAACTAAACCATTTGTTTTATTAAGGTTATTTGATTACTTGTTTTTTGCTGAATTGATTGGATTATTTTATTTAATGGGTTAAGACAAAGATAACTAATACGGTCAATTGTTTGATATTTTTGCATGTCTTCTTCAATTATTCAACTGCATAAAAATGAAAAATTTGCCGATGAATATTATGCGACGTGGAAGCCAAATCTGAATATGATTCTTGTTATTAATTATCTACGCTTCATCTTAATGGAGGATTGTCCTCCTTCTCCTGCTCAAAATGCATCTCAGAATGTCAGGGATGCATATAACTATTGGACAAAGGCCAATGACAAGGTTTGTGTCTATCTCTTGTCCAATGACAAGGTCACTGCACGTCAGATCATGGACTCCCTCCAAGAGATGTTGAAAGGATAGAAAGAAGGAGAGGTAAACGTTACCCATTCCAAGAGGTTTAAAATGGGTTCATCCTCTAAAACCAAGTCTGCACCATTATTCTCTGGGTTTAAGAAAATCGAGAAAATCCAAAAATGAGGGAAGGGGAAGCGTCTTGCTGCAATTGCTAAGGGCAAAGGGAAGGCTAAGTTAGTCGATAAGGAAAATCTTTCCTCTACAATGTGAATGGACATTGTAAGAGAAATTATCCCAAATACCTTGTTGAGAAGAAGGAAAAAGAAGGTAAATATGCTTTACTTGTCTTAAAAACATGTTTAGTGGAAAATGACCAAAATGTCATGATACTTGATTAGGAGCTACTAGCCATGTTTGCTTTTCTTTACGGGAAACTAGTTCCTTTAAGTAGCTAGAGGAGGGTGAGATGACACTTAAGGTTGGAACAGGAGATGTCATTTCAGCTCGTGCAGTGGGAGATGTTAAGTTGTCTTTCATAAATATATTCCTGTTTTTTGAAAACTTGTACATAGTTTCTAAGATTAAAAGGAATCTTATATCTATTTCTTGTCTTATTGAACAATCATGTCATGCATTTCTTTAAATGAAGTGTTCATTTCTAAGAATGGTGTACATATTTGTTCGAGTAAGCTTGAAGACAACTTGTATGTATTAAGATCTAATGAAGCAAAAGCAATTTTAAATCATGAGATGTTTAAAACTGCTAATACTCAAAATAAAAGGCAAAGAATTTCTCATAATAACAATACCTATCTTTGGCATTTAAGATTAGACCACATTAATCTCAATAGGATCGGGAGATTGGTAAAGAATTGACTTCTAAATGAGTTAGAAGATGATTCATTACCTTCATGTGAATCTTGTCTTGAAGGAAATATGATTAAAAGACCTTTTACTAGAAAATGTTATAGAGCCAAAAAGCCCCTAGAACTTATACATTCACACCTCTTGGTCCAATGAATATAAAAGCTAGAGGAGGTTTTGAATATTTCATCTCTTTTATAGATGATTATTCAAGGTACGTTTATTTATACTTAATGGACATAAGTCTGAAGCTCTTGAAAAGTTCAAGGAGTATAAGGCTGAAGTTGGAAATCTATTAAGTAAAAAGATTAAAAGACTTCAATCTGATCGAGGAGGAGAATACATGGATTTGAGATTCTAAGCCTATATGATAGAACATTAAATCCAATTCCAACTCTCGGCAATTGGTAGACCTCAAAAAAATGGTGTATCAAAAAGGAGAAATAGAACCTCGTTAGACATGGTCCGTTCAATGATGAGTTATGCTCAATTGCCTAGCTCGTTTTAGGGGCATGCTGTAGAGACTATAGTTGATATCTTGAATAATGTTCCCTCAAAAAGTGTTTCTAAAACACCTTTCGAGTTATGCAGAGGACGTAAACAAAGTTTAAGTTACTTTAGAATTTGGGGTTGTCCAGCACACGTGTTAGTGACAAATTTCAAGAAGTTGGAACCCAGTTCAAGGTTATGCCTATTTGTTGGTTACCCTAAAGAATCGAGAGGAGGTCTATTCTTTGATTCACAAGAAAACAGAGTGTTTGTATCGACAAATGCTACTTTCTTGGAAGAAGACGACATGAGAGATCATAAACCATGAAGCAAATTAGTATTAAATGAAGCTGCTGATGAATCAATAAGGACTTTTGATGAAGCTGATCCCTTATCAAAAGTTGATGAAATCAACACATTAGGTCAGTCTCATCCTTCTCAATCATTGAGAATGCCTCGATGCAGTGGGAAGGTTGTATCACAACCTAACCGTTACTTAGGTTTAACTAAAACTCAGGTTGTCATACCTGATGATAGCGTTGAAGATCCATTGTCCTATAAACAGGCAATGAATGATGTAGACAAGAACCAATGGGTCAAAGCCATGGACCTTGAAATAGAGTCTATTTACTTCAGTTCAGTGTGGGAGCTTGTAGATCTACCTGAAGGGGTGAAACCTATAGGGTGCAAATGGATCTATAAGAGAAATAGAAATTCAGCTGGGAAGGTACAGACCTTCAAAGCTAGACTTGTAGTAAAAGGGTATACCCAAAGGGAATAAGTTGATTATGAGGAAACTTTTTCCCTTATTGCGATGTTAAAGTCTATAAGGATTCTCTTGTCCATAACCACTTTTTATGATTATTAAATATGGCAAATGGATGTTAAGACTGCCTTTCTGAATGGTTATGTTGAAGAGAGTATTTTATGTCTCATCCCGAGGAGTTCATCACCCAAGGTCAGGAGTAAAAAGTTTGCAAGCTAAATTGATCCATTTATGAGTTGAAACACGCATCTAGATCTTGGAACAATAGATTTGATACTACGATCAAATCTTACAATTTTGACCAAAATGTTGATGAACCTTGTGTATACTAGAAAATCAACAAAAGTAAAGTAGCTTTCTTAATACTCTATGTGGTGGATATCCTTCTCATTGGAAATGATGTAGGATACCTAACTAACGTTAAAACTTGGCTAGCAGCCCAATTCCAAATGAAAGATTTATGAGAATCACAATATCTTTTTGGAATCCAAATCATAAGGGATTGTAAGAACAAAATGCTAGCACCGTCTCAGGCAACCTATATCAACAAAATGTTGGTTCAATATTCGATGCAGAACACTAAGAAGGGTTTATTACCTTTCAGGCACATAGTTCACTTGTCTAAGGAATAGTGTCCTAAGACACCTTAAGAAGTTGAGAATGTGAGACGTATTTTCTATGCCTCAATTGTGGGCAGATTAATGTATGTTATACTTTGCACTAGTCCAGACATTTGTTATGCAGTGGGAATAGTCAGTAGATATCAGTTCAACCCAGACTTAGACCACTAACGGCGGTTAAAGTTATTCTCAAGTATCTAAGGAGAACGAGAGACTACATGCTTGTGTATGGAGCTAAGGATTTGATCCTTACAAGATACTCTGACTCTGATTTCCAAATCAATAAGAATTCTAGAAAATTCACGTCAGGATTACTGTTCACCCTAAGTAAGGGAGTTGTGGTATGGTGTAGCATCAAGCAAGGATGCATTGCAGACTCTACTATGGAGGCTGAATACTTCGTTGCTTGTGAAGTAGCAAAAGAAGCAGCTTGTTTCAGGAAGTTCCTACATGACTTGAAAGTTGTTCCAAACATGAACATGCTCATATTGTGATAACAATGGGGCAGTAGCCAATTCTAAAGAACCTCGCAGCAGCAAACGAGGAAAATACATAGAAAGGAAGTATCATCTTATACGGGAGATAGTGCAATAATGTGATGTGATCGTCACTAAGATCGCTTTCGAGCACAACATTACTAATCCATTTACGAAGACTCTCACTACTAAAGTGTTCGAGGGTGATCTAGAATGTCTAAGGCTGCAAGATATGTACATTAGGTAATCTAGGGCAAGTGGAAGATGTGTAATGGGTATAAGGATGTCTTAGTTTATTGTTTTGGTATATATACGTTTTATGTAATATATTTGTACATTTTACCATTTCCAATGTTTGAGGATTTCTTTATTATGTACATCCCATAGAGACTAGAGTTTTAGTCCAAGTGGGATTTTGTTGGGATATATGTCCTAAAACTAGTAAATAGTAAATAATTTAAATGGTCCATAGCACAATTGACAAACTATTTACGGCTCATAGCAAAATTTTAATCCAAGTCCAAAATAGATAACTATAATTTTAACCCAAGCCCAAAGTATCCATTTTTTTTTGCTATAGGATGTAAATACTTTCCATTTTCTTCTATTTATGTAAATTCCTCTAAATATAATTGATTGACCATTATTAATTAATAAAATATTATTGTTATAATTCCAATAAATTTTATTTATAAGTTTTGACTTAACAATTCAAATCCAATAAACTAACATTCTAAGCTATTTAATGAGTCTTGAACAATATGTAGAGACATACATGGATCATTATTCGAGATCAGCTTAAAAGGTCTATAGTATAGGGATAAAGTTGGGTACCTTATCTTGGTAACACTATGAATACGGCTCACTTTATATTTGATACAAACACAATGATCCAACGCGTTCGTGTAGGTGACATGTGAATGAATGTATCATATGTAGTGAGATTGCATAAGATCGGACCATGAAGTAGTAACCACTAGATGTAACTCTGTTAACTAGTTAGGTTTCTATTTCATTAGAATGATCTAGGTAACTTAGTCTTAATCCTGAGTGTATTATAAACTTCTATTCGTGAGGGATTATCCTATGATTTGTACAGGTGAGAGTGGCCAGATTGCAGACTCAATATGCTTCTTATTTTGAGGACAAGACTGAGTGGGGAGCTGGAAACATAATTACATAAGATGGAATTCACTCCTTCCCTACTTTAGGATAAGATGATGAGTGTTTCCTTAAATGGTGTCTCCGAGACTTGAACAAAGGGCCCTACCCTCTCTGTGGCACGAGAGGAGTTTTTGTTTATTGGTTGGACCATAAGCAGGTTGTTCATTTGAGAAGCACTAGTATTTAAGAACTAGAAGTAACTTAGGGGTAAAACGATAATTTGATATAGCTGGTGTTTCGAACACTCGTGAGGACTAACTTACTGTTATTGGTCTATATTCATGGACACAAAAATACATCTACTATAAAAAGAGTTCAACTATGAGTTTTTAGTGGAGTGTACACACAGTTAACGAATATTGATTAATGTGACTAATGAGTTTAGCCAATTAATCTCATATCGTTGTAGCTTCTGATATGTAGGTCCATTAGGTCCCCTTCTTAGCTCGTAAAGGGCAATGAGATTTATTTATATTGGTTGTAATTTGAAATGTTCAAATCTACTTTGGGAATTAGTTTAATGTACAGTGGTACATTATAATATAAAGTTTATCCAACTTTATTATATAAATTTAATTTTGGATATGATTCAAAATTAATTTATGAGAGATAAAATATTTGAATGAGTTCATATATTAATTTAATGTGAATTGGATTCATATTAAAATTATTGGTTATGAGCGAAATTTATATTTAAATTAATATGATTCAAATTTAATTTAAGTTAAATATAAGATATTTAATTTAGCTATTAATCAATTGAAGAATTAATTAATAGTTTAGTTTACTTTGATTTAATTAAATTAATTTAAAACTATCTGATATTGGAGAGATATTCATTAAATATGATTTAAATGAACTATTAATTAAATATGATTTTAATTGATTAATTAATTAATTAGTTGATTTGAAATTTCTATTAATTTAATATTTTTTAAATTAATAGAATCTCATGATTATCTCTTACACCCTCAAGGAAAGGGAGTTATCAATATGAAGAAAATAGTTTTTTCTTTAAGCCAATGTTTTTGCTCTCTGCAAAAATAGTTTATCTTTAAACTTTTTCTCATCTCAATTGGTTCCCACAAACCAATCTCATCCCAGAGGATAGGAAGGTCTCCGACGGGTGGTGTCCCTATTTGGAGTTTTTGTAGATTCAGAGGTGTCAAACTACGTAAGGTTTTCATTCTCTGTATTTTTTAATTTAAAAGCATGCTTCGCCTTTTAGAATTTTGTTTATAAATATTATTAATGTATTGGTATTTTGGGATTCCCAAATTAAATTTAAGAAATGGTTCTGTAAAATCTTCTGCTGCCTAGGGCTTTTATCCTTTCACCAAGCCCAAGTCTCGAAAGAGTGGTAGCAGTTCTTCATCTTCATATTTGAAAGAAATGCACTCTAGAGAGGTTAGCGAACTAAGAGCTAGCCTTGATTGTTCGCAATCAAAAATTGAAGAACAAAGAATTGAGCTTGAAGAAACTAAACGATTAGTTGAAAAACAACGAAGAACCTCAGAGTTGCATGCCCAAAATATGGAAGAAAGGAAGAAGACGTTCGGGGAAATTTAGTCGAGCACACAAAGAATTTTGAACACTTGTGGTACATATTTTTTAACTTTTAAGTTGTTTAATTTGTTATCGGTCATATATATCTAAATTTACTTTTATGTCATTGTAGGTGTGGAATATGGCACCCGTGGCGATTAGGAGATAATGTATTTTTTTTCTTTTTTAATGTAATTGTTTCAAACAATTTACAATAATTCAAATATTTGGATTTAGATTCTAATATAAATTACAATTTGATATTTTAATAATTTTCTATTAATTTTGTGTTAGTTGTCTTTCAGAACTTTATTGAAATTAAATCGAATCGGAACCTAAAAGAGTACCTCACGATGAAAAAATATTTAATATAATAATTGGAAAAAATATATTAAAAATATTTTTGACGCACAAAAGGCGTCGAGAATCATGCCCTTGCCTCGACGTTGTGAGTAACGCATCGGGGAAACCTTCTCCAATGCTGCGTCAGGCATACCTTTCTTCCAACGCAAGTAGGAGACTTCGAAAGTCCCCTATTGTCGACGTGCTCTTTATGTCGACATTGACGGTGTCGGGAGAAAGGCATTCCCAACGCCTTTCCATTTGCACATGGAAAATTCCTCCCACAACGCACTACTATCGACTTGCTTTCCAACAACACCATGTAAGTCGAGATCATATCCTTTTCCAACGCCTTTGGGTACATATGCTGGCGTGGGGAGACCCTCGATTTTTTGTAGTGTATTTTTTACAATCTCAATTGTAAGTTAGATATTTATTTGTAACATAGTGAAAAATATAAATATATCGATATACCCTGGTTTATGTTTTAGTTTATGAACATTTTTGTTTTGTTTGTGGCCGGTCAATTAACTAAAAGGACTTATCATCGTCTTTAAAACTTGAACATTAAGATGTTGGAAACAATTTAGTGGCCAAATAATACTCAAAACTCAACTTTATGATTACTTTTATCCCTAAAAACTAATTTGATAAAAAAAATTAATATTTTTCAATAATTGAATTTAAGATTAAAATATTAATTTATTTCACTTTGATGTTTTCAAATAATGGTTTCATCCTCTCTAAATTAGTTAAAGTAACAAAAGTCTATAAATTTTTATTTCAAATCCTACAAAAATCAAAATATGAAATTAATAAACAATGAATCAAATAAAATTATATGAGGATTTTTAAAAAATAGAACAAAGTGTGAAAATATTATTTATACCTTATAAAACAATTTTAGAAAAAGAAAAAGCCCACAAAGTGAAATAACAAAAATACCCCGCAATTAATCAGTCACACACGCGTTAAAAAATGATATTGTACCCAGTCTAAACAATCTCTTAGTAAGTCTAAACGATCTTGTACCCTTGTACCTATCCTAAATGATCTTGTACCCAACCTAAATGATCTTATACTAAATCTAAACAATCTATTATTGATAGTGGCTTATCTCTGCCCTATCTGGAATAGATAACTGATTGTTTAGATACTAATACACGATCGTTTAGGTCTTGTACCAAAGAGAAGAAAAAAAATATGAGAAATGAAGGAGAATAAAGAAATTCCAGAAGAGGAAATGAAGAAATTAGTAAATATTTACATAAATAACCATAATATTATAAAATAAAAAAGAAGTAATAATATGAAGAGGAGATGCAACTCAAAGAAGAAGAAGAAGAAAAAGAACTGAAAGATCGTCAGATTATTCAAAGACAAACCTGAAATTTATGAAAATATCATGGACCTTTTGATTTTGTCGCACGATTATAAATATTTTTACATTTTGTTATGTTAATGAAAATTAAAAAATTATAATATAGTCAAACCCATCTTTAAAAATTATATATATATATAAATTTTATAGTCTATTTTAAATTTAATTATATTAAAAGAATTAAAACAACAATAATAAACCATTTAAAAATCTAATCCATTATTAAACACAATAAAATATTTCACAAATTCAACATAAATCTGAACTTTATTCTTCAACTTTCTAAGTTTGTACTCCAAACACAATTTTCTTAAACTTAAACCACTTAAACTTGCAGTGAAAATACAGTTTCTTTAAAATTAGGCCACAAAAACCTCTCCGTTGAACTTAAAGGTTTAATATTTGTAGGCATAACATTTCAAACTTGAGCACCAAAACCAGAGTACTTTCTTAGTCTTGTAACATTCATTTCTTTAATATTTTTTTCGATGTTATTATATTATTATTTTTGCTGTCATTTTGTTAATATTGTTATATATATATATATATATATATATAAATTTAGAGCTGACCAAGATCATTGAAAAATATTTGAACATTTTGATTATAAATATATACATGATTTAATTGATAATCATTTCGTTATACTATACGATTTTAAAAGGTCATCTCTATAAATTCAACATCAGCATGTGGAATTAACAAACTTTTTTATTAAAAATTTTCAATAAAATTTATTTAATTTGATTAATTTTTATAAAAAAAACTAAAACTAAAACTAGCCTTCGTAGAAACACAATTTCACTCATATTCTCCTAAGATCTGTCTAATGTTAAAGTCTTTGAAATTAAATGTAAAAATGTGAAAAACAAAACAGCTTAAAATGATTATAAAATATGATAAAATTTCATATTTTTATCAACGATGAAGACTAATAAACTTTCATTATTGTATAGTATCTGAAATTTATTATATTTTATAAATATTTTGATTCATAATAATAATGATATAATTAAAAATGTCTAATGAGAATAAAACGAGCATGGACATTTTAGAGGGTCAATGATTCCTTACTGAGTTAAAAAGTTTTGGACTTTGAAGTAGAGATAATTGAGGAAATTTTTGTGAGAATCGAATTCCTCCTGGTAGGACTTTTGTTTCTGTTTACTATTCTTTTATATATATATATAATCAAGCATTAAAAGAATGAGTAAAGTCAAACAATAATACAACACTTCAACTTGTAATTTTCATTAATTATATGTGTACTACTTTTCAGCTTTTTCAATTTTCATTATATATGTATATTGAAGAATGGAGATGAAGCAGACATCACGGTCCCATATGAAACACCTCTCACTTCTATTTTTTTTTTTTTTTTAATTATATACTTTCTACTCATATTTTAAAATAATTATATCATTTTTTGCAAACTAATTTTTAAAAAAAAAAACACGTTTCAAAAACTAGAAAATCACGGTAACAAATTTAGAGGAAATATGTTCAACTAAAAAAACTAAGAATCCTTTTGTTAATATAACTATTTATTAGTATTTTAAAAAATTAAGTATACTCTTTTTACTCTTAAATTCTTTATTTCTTAAAAGTAACTTTTAAAAAACTTGTTTTAGGAGTGGACCAGGAATCCAAGTGTGATACTTAAAAAAAAAAAAAAAAAAAAAAAGAATTCAAATCATGATAACATAAAATGGAGAGAAACTTAAGATAAAAAGTAAGTTTTAAAAAGGAAAAAGAAACTAAGAAGATAGAAATGATTAGTAAATGAAAGGAAATGAACGCATAGGTTAAATAGTAATGAGGATGAGATAACAGTAAAATAGAGAGAGGAGTTGTTGGGCAGAGAAGGGGGGAAGAGAGGGGAATGGACAACATTGTTGTTTGGTGTGACTCTGCTTTGCCAAAACCACACACTAAACCCTCACACAAACAATTTATATATATATAACTATATATATATATGGTATATGATATTGTCAGAACATAAACACACATAATCACGGGTGGCTCAATATTTTCCCTCCAAGAAGAATAATGTTAGTTAAAAATCTTAAAACTAACAGACACAAACACAGGAGACAGAAGGTCTGCCAAAGTTGAAAGTGACTTATCATATCCCATTTCTCATATTCCAATTCTCCATATAATCAATTCATCTTTTTCTTCAATCACTCCAAACTCATCACATCACAATCAACCAACCATTTTATAAACCCACCTTTTCTAATATCATTTCCTTCTTTTCTTCTAATTTTCCACATCTCTTTTTTTATGGCAATCTTTATGAATGGTTGATGTTGATGCTACAGTTCATTGTGCTAAATGTTTATTCGCTTCCTCTCAGTACAATACCCATCAAAATGTCAATGTATTTCGTTATGTATGCAAAGAGTAAAGAGATGATGGTCGAATTAAAATTATTTGGGTTTTTTTAAATTGTTTTAATCATAGAAATAATATTTGTATGTTTTATTTTCCAAACTCAAATTATTAATTATTATCAACCAAAAATTTCTAACACTCCATTCATTCATTCATTCTATAAATTTATTTTCCTAATGCAAGCATCAATATTTTTATTAACGTAATATTAGAATAAAGATATACGTACCTGTAACACCCCAAACTATTAGGATTTTTTTTAATTATTTTATGGAAGTGAATTTGTGATTGGTGAATTAAATTATGTTGCAGGTTTTATGGGAAAAATATAAAAGAGGTGATATAAGGGTTATTAATGAAGAGAGAGGGAAAATTAAATGGGAATAGGAAGAGATGAAAGAAAAGAGGAGTTATTTGGGGGAAATTTAATAATAATAATATTAATGGTATTATTGTTATTATTATTATTAGAATTTTATTTATTTAAATACGCCCTCGGGATGCGTGCCATAGTTACTATTCATCATCTTCTTCCTCACAAAGAACCCTAGCCGTCGCAAGGAATCTCTACCATTCTCATCTCAGTCCGTCCCTTCCGCCGGCAGCCGCACGTCGAACATGACCGCTGCCGCCGTCTGACCTTCATCGCGTCGCCTGAATCAGAGTCGAGACTGGCAGCCGCTTGTCTGAACGTTGTAGCCGCATGTCCTTCTCTTCCAAATCGCAAGCCGCAGCCGCACAGGTTCCAGCCGCACGGGTCCACGCCGCGTTACCGAGTCCAGCCGCACACGTCCGCAAGCTGCTCGCATCCGCAAGTCGTTAGTCCAGCCGCTCGCGTCCAGCCGCACGCGTCTGTCTCCACCGAGCCGCGTCCGAGTAGCAAGCCGAGCGTCTCCACTGCTTCGAGCCGCACGCGTGAGTTCTTCTCCACCAAGCCGCGTCCGAGCCGAAGCCTCTTCTAGTCGAGCCATCTTCTAGTTTAGCCTCTTGCAACCTTTTGAGCCATTTGGGTGAGTTTGTATGGGTTTCGTACACCCAATTAAATATTTTTTTTAATCATAAATGAGATGGTATTTGGAATAAGTTGATCTATGGTTGCTTGAAGGTTCAAGTGAAATTGGTGGAAATAGAACTGTGAATTTTCCAGTTAAGGTGGTGTTGGAATCAACCCTAATCTTGGGGTAAGCTTGGATAAGTTTGGTTGCTTAATTAAACTGTAGGGTGATGGTTGACAAGATTATTAATGTTAATTTTGTTTATGTTTAGGACTGAGTATTGTGAGGAATTGACTGCCAACCTGTGAATTATTTTAGCAGATCTCCTGGTAAGAGATTTTTTCCCCTTTTGATTGAGATGCAGTACCATTGGTGCATGATGTGATTATATGTATTTCTGAGATTATGTGTGTTGAGCTGAGATGTTGATTTTATGATGAGCATGTATAGCCTATAGTGTTCTGTTGGTCTGCTGGTTAGAGTCGTACCACGAGGGGTCCATCAAGGTCCTCCCCTATATATGTTTGAGTAGTTATTGAGACGTGATTCGACGGGATCACTTACAGCCCGACTCTCCTTTAGGGTGATTCCTTCGGGTTCACCGAGAGCCCAGTTCAGTCCCGGTGGGACTACTGGATAGTGTGCGTTCGGGAGCACCATAGAGCGTGGTACTTTATTTCAGGACTCTAACAAAGAGACTAACAACACATAGGGAGACTGATAAGAAGTGATCTTGGTTCGTCATAGAGAATAGTTCAGCTTTTCCGCATTTATGTTTAAGTAATTATTTTTTTTTTGGATTTCAGAACTTTGGTATAATTATTTTAATGTATTTTTTTTTATTTTATGGGCCCAAACTAGTATTTTGTTTTACCACTTTAATTACTTATTTATTTTCTTATTATTTAAATTTTTTCTCAACTTATAAACTAATTTTCCTTTTAAAAAAAAAATATTATACTTATTTAAATAGTAATGACCTCAACCTTCTAGTAAAGTTGGGTTGTTACAGTACTCTTGTTATAAGAGAAGATATTAGGTCTCTTGCAGATTTGTTATCTATGGTGTATATTGAAAACTTTTCAAGTGTTTAATTTTGCAAATAAACATTTTAGAAAAAATTAGAGTGTTTAACAACCAAGTCAAAACAATTTACTTAAAATTATTTTTAGTAAGAAAAAAACAAAATAAAAATGACCTTTTTAAAAAAAAACATTTTTCATTCGAACAATTACAAATATAATAATCATATTTAAATTAAATATTAGTAAATATAACTGAATAAAAAATAAACTTTAAAATATAAGAAAATTTATATTAATTAAGCTTTCAAAGTCTATCAAATTAATTATATCACAGGTAAGAGTCTATTGGTGGTAGACCATATTCCTAGTATGAAGATAAAATCTTTGTAGAAGTCAATCAAATAATATAGTTTATTATTAATAAATTTTGATATATTTATATTTTTAATTATTAGTCTTAAAAGGGTTATCCAATGTCGTTCTTTTTGTTTTCATTTTTATTTAGTAAATCAAACGAGGCCTTTATTCATTGAGGTTTTGTACCATCAGTACATCCATAAGAACTGTGTGTATTTTGTTTGGATTAATCAGGAGACAGAAAAATGTGACTTACAAAAAGAAAACTCGCACACCATTGTGGTGTTTGTCACAAACACTTTGATGTTTAAGTCAAAAATTGAAAGAGTGTGGAAGTTAGAGTGAGCCTGAGAGTCAGATTCAAGTTATCTCGTATGTAGTTGTAATGATGTATTTATAGAGAAAGTTTACCTAGGGCACTCGTTATACCTTAGAATAGTTAGATAACAACCAAACCAAAAGGTGTACCTGGTTTTGATGTTTAGCTAGGGTTTAGCCTCAACCAAATATCTTTCTTAGGCTATATCTTGGACATAACGTGTTACTTTGAGTTAGATATGTGTAAAACATGCCTTGTTGGATATTTGGCAAGGGTCAACCTTGATCATTTCCAAATCATGCTTCTTTTAGGCACATTTTAGTCTTTAGTTGTCATTACTGACCTGTATCATGCTTCTTCTTAATTTTTGTTGTTTATGAATGTTACTTATATTCTTTGTCTGAAATCACCCATAACATTAGCCCACTCTTATCTTCGATCGTGTGGTTTGACTACTCACAATTATGCACTAAACATTTTAGGTTCGACTTGAAAGATAAATTCTTCTAACTTGTGCTACTTCATGACCTTGTCGGTTGGTTCACTTAAGTTTTGTATACTATCTCGAAAAAGTTGAAATCAATTTTTGAGTAATGAGAAGACAACCTTTCCAGAAAGATGAAAATCGATTTCTTTAAGTTTTGTGCACCATTTCGAAAAAGATGAAAATTGATTTATGAGAGTTGCATGAGGAGGCAATCTTCTCAGAAAGACGAAAATAAATTTCTCAGATGTGAGGAGGCAATTTTCTCAGAAAGATGAAAATAAATTTTCTTAAGATTTATGCACTGTTTCGAGAAGGATGAAATCAATTTTTAAGGGGTGATGCGACAATCTTGTTGGAAAGATGAAAATTGAATTTCTTTATATTTGTACATTGTCTTGAGAAAGATGAAAATCATTTTCTAAGAGGTGAGAGAGACAGTCTTGTTAGAAAGATGAAAGTCGATTTGTTTAAGATTAGTGCATCGTCCTGAGAAAGATAAAAAATGATTTATGAGATGTGAGGAGACATATTTATCTTAAATTACCGCCAACTGAAGAAAGTGATGGTTAATAATAAATACCATTTGCCATGAATAGGTGATCTCTTTGACTAGCTGAAGGAAGCATCAGTGTTCTCTAAGATGGATCTGTGTTTCAGCTACCATCAATTAAGGATTAAGGAAACCAACGTGCCTAAGACATCATTTAAGACACGTTATGGACACTATGAATTCTTAGTGATGCCATTCGGATTAAACAACACCCCAGTAGCTTTTATGGACCTAATGAATTGAGTATTTCATCCTTTCTTGGACAAGTTTGTCATTGTGTTCATCGATGATATATTGATTTACTCCCCAAATGCGCAAAGACACGCGAAACACTTGAGGGTTGTACGGCTAACCCTACAGAGGAAAAATTATTTGAGAAATTTAGTAAGTGTAAATTCTGGCTAAACCAAGCAGTATTCTTTGGACATGTTAATTCCTCTGATGGTTTAAAGGTAGATTCACAAAAGGTAGGAGCGATTGAAACATGGGAACACCCCAAAACTGCTTCAGAAGTTAGAAGCTTCCTTGGTCTAGCAGGTAATTTGCGATTCGTGGAGGGGTTCTCCAAACTAGCCCTTCCTTTGACGACACTCACCAAGAAAGCCACAAAATTCGAATGGACACATGAGTGTTAGAAAAATTTCTAGTTGTTGAAACGCAGACTCATTACTTTCTTGTACTAACATTATCTACACCTAGGAAAGAGTATGAGATCTTTTGTGACTTGTCCCACCACGATTTAGGATGCGTCTTGATGCAAGAAAAGAGAGTGATAGCTTATGCGTCCCGACAACTGAAACCACATGAACATAATTACCCCATGCACGACTTGTAATTAGCAGCCATCATCCATGCCTTAAAAATCTTGCGACACTACCTAATGGGGGAGAAGTGCAGCATCTTTACGAATCACAGGAGGTTAAAGTACATATTTGATCAGAAGAAACTAAACTTAAGACAGAGATGTTGGATGTAGCTCATTAAGGATTACAATTGCACTATCGCATATTACCCTAAGAAGACCAATGTAGTAACCGATGGGTTGAGCAGAAAGGGCGGTTAGAGGGAGGATGGCTCTACCAAGTGAATTAAAAAACTTTAAAGTTGTGCTAAACACCAGGTCATTGGGGAACTTAATAGTACGTTTCCAGGTGAAACCCACACTTGAGGAAAAGATAGTTAAATCACAACCTGAGGATCTAGTGCTAAGAAAATTAGCCGAAGAGGTAAGGTGCAAAAGACGGTTGGTGTACACGTTTAGAAGGGATGACGCATTTTTAAAGGAAAGGAGACTGTACGTCCCACAAACAAGGCATTGAAGGATAGTATTTTGGAAGAAGCTCATCGTTCGAAATATGCGATGCACCCTGAAAGCACTAAGTGTACCAGACTTTGAAAGGTCATTATTGGTGGCCAGGCATAAAGCGAGACATCAGCAAGTTTGTGGCCAAGTGTTTAATTTGTTAACAGGTCAAACCTCAGCATCAAAAGACTAGCGGGTTGTTCTGTCCCTTACCAAGCCATGAGTGGAAATGGGAACACATAACCATGGATTTTCTGTTTGGTTTACCTAGAACGTTGAGTAGTTGTGACGGGGTCTGGGTAGTTGTGGATAGATTCACAAAGATAGCACGCTTCATCCCCATCAAACAGTTCTTTCTGCTAGATAAACAAGCTAAGTTGTATATAGATAAAATTGTTAGTCAGTACAGGACACCAGTGTCTATCGTTTCAAAACGAGATTCGGGATTTACCTCTACGTTTTAGTTGCAAGACGCATTAGGAACGAAGTTGTGTTTTAGTACCGCATTCACCCACAAACTATTCTATAAGCATGCTTTTACAAAAGAATTGTAGAGACATGAAGGAACTTACCCTTGAAAATTTCCTGTCTTTACTTAATTTCAAATCTTTTTGCTTGCTCCTCAACCTTCCTTTATCTACAAGAATGTCACTACCAAGAGATACCACCAACAAAAAGAGCTTTCTTGTTGTTACTCTCTATGATCATAAATTGGATGTGTGTTCTCCAAGACTTTGGTGAGGACAATTCTTTTGGAAAGGTAAGGAAAAGTTAGAGATAATTAATTGGAGGCTAGATTTTTTACGTAAAAAAATGACCATTCACCCTAAGGGGTTATAATGATGTATATATATAGGGAATGGGTGACCAATTTTCCAAGCCACCTCCAATTTAATTTAATTTAATCAATTAATAGTTAATAATTAATAATTAAATCTAATCAATATAACTATCATATATTGATATGTAGCTCCAATTTATTGGTTTAATTAATTAATAATTAAATCATATTAAATTAAAGAGTCCTTTTAAAAAAATAACAAAGTGGCAAAATATTAACATGGTATAGATCAATTTCAAAAACGGGAAAAGTCCACATGCCCACAATGAGAAATACTAAAAATGCCTCGTGATTAATTGGCATCTAGATCACATAATATATTTAGAAAACAATCGTTTAGATTTGGCTATTCTTTCCTACATGATTTTTTTCAATACTTTTTGGTACACGATCGTTTAGATTTGATCGTTTAAATTTGGATAGTCAAACCTCAACGATTTGTTTTCAAGATTTTTTGGTACACAATCGTTTATATTGGTACTAGATTCTCGGTAGACGTTGGCTTGTTCATTTATTCTCAACTTCTACGTCATGTTTCGCACTTATGGTGTTGCCTCACGAATTATTAACACTTTTACAGCAGAATCACGGGCACTGAGTACCTTTATCAGTGTGTTGACGGATAGAAGGGTGGAGATAGATTCCATAATTCGTTACTTGAAGAAGTTAATTACCAGTTCTCCCTCTCCATCTCAAGAATGAATTCTCTTTGTTTTCAAAGGGGGAGAATTTTGTAAGTACGTTTGTTGGTAGACCCTTTCTGTCTTGACTATGGTATGCTTGATGAATCATGGTGTTTTTTTTATATACGCTTCTGAAAGTTGTTGTCTTCAAGATGGTTCCTTATCATTTTTATGGTGCTTCTATTTATGCAGTTTTATTTATGGGCATCTAATTGAAAATAAAAAGAATTATTCTCTTCTAGACAAAAAAAAATGGGAGTTTGTTGGTATTTTTGTCAAAAAGATTTAATAAGAATTCTTTTTTATTATTTAATAATAGTTGGTTGCTTTATAAAGGATAAAGTATTATATATTCTAAGAGATAAAAGATTGGGCTACTTATCAGTAATCTTGATCTATATCTTTTAAAACAAGAAGATCGAAAAGATCTATATATATTGAAGCTTCTCGTTAAGTTGAGGGTGACGATACTGGACTTTCAATTCGAAAAGCATTGATTTGTTGAAGAAGTTTTCTGAAGGTATCTTAGTTATCTTCTGCAGTATGACAGATTATTGAAGATGGTCAAGTGATTTGACAGAGTATCAATTGATAAGAAATATGAATGAAGGTTGACATAATTGTACTGCGGTCAATGAATTCAGAGGGAGTCTGAATTCGTCTTCAAGGAGATTCACAATTACATTCACGGAGAGCTTGCTCTTATTTTAAGTTGCAGTGATAACTTATCAAAATAGCTTTAGATTTAAGTTACTGATCTTTTAATCTCAATAATATTTCTTATATGAGAAAATAAGCTCTCCAAACGTAGGCCGAACTTGCCGAACTCGGTTATCAAAGCCTTTTGTGTTATCTGTTACTTTTGTGCACTTCGGCTATTATTTTGGTTAATTACTTTTGATATACAGATATTATTGATCATTACGAGTTTTTCAATTGGTATCAAAAGCGGGTTGACGCTGGTGCATTGAGTTTTCAATGGCGTCGATCATGGAAGATGGGTCAACAACTCGTTCTTCAGTATTAGTGGCACAAATTATTCTTTTGGAACGATAATGTTAAATATGTTGTTAAATTAAACAAATCTTTTAAGTGCAGAGAATGTGAAGGGTATGGCCATTATTAGGTTGAATGTTTGATACAAAAGAAGAGTTTTGGCGCTACTCTATGTGATGAAAAGTCTGATGTAAGTGATGAGGAAGAGGAATATACCAATGTATTTATCAGTGTTATATCTAAAGTGTATTTTGTATCTGATACAGAAGACATCAGCTGTCAAATAGGATCCTATGTCATTTGATCAAATGTAGGGGAAATGGAAGGAGGATTCCTCAGCTCGGGCTATTTAAAAAGAAAATATTCAAGAATTGATGGAAGAGAATCAACGATTACTGACTGTCATATCATCATTGAAGCTGAAATTAAAATAAGCTCAAGCAAAATTTGAACAACTATCTAAATCTGTAAAAATGTTGAATTTTGGTACAGATAGTTTAGATTAGATCCTGACTATGGGTAAAAATGATTGAAAGAAATATGGTCTTGGCTATAATGTCGTGGCTCAACCTTGCAAACATGCAAACTCAACTGTGTTTATTCCTACAAAAGACAATAATGAAGGAAGAGATGCAAGCACACGAGGTTGCCAAATGGTTCCACATAAACCAAAGGTTTGGATATGCTACTATTGTGGAAAAAGGGGTCATATCAGACCCTTCTGTTATAAGCTGAGAAGTAATATTACTTATCAACATAAAATGTCATATCAATCAAGAACAGGTAGCACTAGTCAGAAATATAATTCAGCAGATCAAATTTCAAAAAGAACTAAAATAGTGTGGAGGGTTAAGCAATCATCTGAGAAGTGTAATAATGCCTTCACAATAATTCAAGTGTCAAGTGGAGACTGGTATTTTGATAGTGGTTGCTCAAGACATATGACAGGCAATCGTTCGTATTTTTCTGAATTAATTGAATGCTCTTCAGGACATGTAACTTTTGGTGTTGGAGCAAAAGGAAGAATTTTAGCCATAGGGAACACCATTAATACAAATCTACCAAGACTTGATGAGGTGCTATATGTTGAAGGCCTTACAGCAAACTTAATTAGTATTAGTCAACTTTGTGATCAAGGCTACACTGTGAACTTTTGCAAGAAAGAATGTATTGTGACACAACAATAATTCTGAGAGGAGTTCGACAGTTTGATAACTGCTATAACTGGGTATCCAACAAAAGTTTATTGTGCAATTTTTCTAAGGAAGAACAGACTCATTCAATCATGGAGACTTTCAATGTTGTGGTGAATGACAATGAGAAAATATCTCACAAACGCAATGATAATGAAGAATTATCTATACAGAAGCCTGATGGTGTAACTGAGTTTGTGAAAAATATTGAATATGCGTCTCCAGCTAATAAGGATGATAAAGGGCTACCCTTGATCTTTCTCAAGAAAGTTCAGAAACTGAACATAGACTCCTTATACAAGTAGTGGTTCCATCCTCACATGTTTAGAAGAATCATCCATCAAGTAGCATTATTGGTGATCTCAACACTGGAATCATAACTAGAAAGAAATAATAGATTATGCAAAATTAATTGCTAATCTTTGTTACACTTTTTATGTTGATCCAATCTCTGTTAATGATGCTTTCAAAGATGAATTTTGGATAAATGCAATGCAAGAAGAACGTTTGCAGTTTCAAAGAAATAATGTATGGACCCTAATGCCTAAGCCTGAAGCTGCTAATGTTATCGGAACAATATGGATATTAAAAAATAAAACTAATGAGCAGGAATGTGGTATAAGAAACATGGCAAGATTGGTTGCCCAAGGCTATTCTCAAGTTGAAGGTGTGGATTTTGATGAAACTTTTGCACTTGTGGCCAAACTTAAAACCATACGCTTGTTGCTTAACATAACATATATGCAGAGGATCAAATCATATCAAATGGATGTAAAAAGTGTCTTCTTAAATGGGTACTTAAATGAAGAAGTATATGTTGTTCAACACAAGGGATTCATAGATCCAATTGTTCCTCAACAAGTGTTTAAATTGCATAAAGCTCTTTATGGTCTGAAGCAAGCATTTAGGGCTTAGTATGAACGACTTACTATTTATCTTCGTCAGCAAGGATATGTTAGAGGAGGCACTGATAAAACTTTGTTTATTAATCGAACAGACAAAGACATAATTGTGGCTCAAATATATGTTAATGATATCATCTTTGATGGTCGTCCTAACGATAATGGTTGCAAACCAAACAAGGCCAAGATGGTATATTTATTTCTCAAGAAAAATGTACCAAGAATATTATGAAAAAAATTCAGTTTTGAAAAATTTCAGCACAAGAGAACACCAACAACTACATATGTAAAATTATCAACAGATTTTGAACATAAAGCTGTGGATATCAAGTTGTACAAGAGCATGATAGGAAGTTTGTTATATTTAACAGTTAGTAGATTAAATATTTCATATGAAGTAGGAGTTTGTGCTTGTTTTCAATCAGATTCATGGATTTCACATCTAACAGCTGGTAAACGAATTATTAAATATTTTCATGGCACGAGTGATTTCGGTATTTTATATTCGTTCGTCACTAATTCAACTCTATTGGTATTTTATATCTTTAGCTGTTTGTTTGGCCGGTCTATGGTATTCCAACTGCGTTGCTAAGCATGCAATATGCCATTTTTTATAAAGTTGGCATTACCAACTGGTTCTTGTCTTCACATGCATCTAGTGTTTGCCTGCACTTGCTATTTTTTTTATATCAGATTGGCACTGGATTCTCAATTAACATTGGCTTGTTCATTTATTCTCAACTTCTGCGTCATGTTTGACATTTATGGTGTTGCCTCACGAATTATTAACACTTTTACAGCAGAATCACAAGCACTGAGTACCTTCATCAGTGTGTTGATAGATCGAAGAGTGGAGATAGATTCTATTATTCATTACTTGAAGAAGTCAATTACCAGTTCTACCTCTCCAACTCAAGAATGAATTCTTTTTGTGTTCAAAGAGGGAGAAGTTTATAAGTTCGTTTGTTGGTAGACCCTCTTCTATCTTGACTATGGTCCGCTTGATGAATCATGGTGTTTTTTTTTATATATGCTTCTGGAAGTTGTTGTTTTCAAGATGGTTCCTTATCATTTCTATGGTGCTTCTATTGGTGTAGTTTTATTAATGGGCATCTGATTAAACATAAAAAGAATTCTTCTCTTCTTAACAAAAAGGGAGAGTTTGTTGGTATTTTTGTTAAAAAAATTTAATAAGAACTCTTTTTATTATTTAATAATAGTTAGTTACTCTATAAAGGATAAAATATTATATATTCTAAAAGATAAAAAGATTGGCCTATTTATGAGAAATCTTGATCTATATCTTTTAAAACAAGAGGATCGGAAAGATTTATATATATTGAAGCTTCTCGTTAAGTTGAGGGTGACGATACTGGACTTTCAATTCGGAAAGCATTGATTTGTTGAAAAAGTTTTATGAAGGTATCTCAGTTACCTTCTACAGTATGACAAATTATTGATGATGGTCAAGTGATTTGACATAGTATCGATTGATAAGAAATATGAATGAAGGCTGAGATAATTGTAAAACGGTCAATGAATTCAGGGGGAGCATGAATTCATCTTCGAGGAGATACACGATTACATTCAGGGGGAGCCTAATTTTATTTTAAATTGTGGAGATAACTTATCAAAGTAGCTTTAGATTTAAGTTACTGATTTTTTAAACTCAATGATATTTCTTATCTGAGCAAAGAAGCTCCCTAGACATAGGCTAAACTTGTCGAACTGGGTTATCAAAGTCTTCTGTGTTATCTGTTACTTTTTGCACTTTGGATATTCTTTTAGTTAATTACTTTTGATATAGCTAGTGGATACTATTGATCATTACGATTTTTTCAAAAATATATTATGGAAAATGAACAAAACATGAGGATATAAGTATTTGAACAATCATACTACTATTTTGAAACAAAACAATGTCCTTGCATAATGAAAACTAAGTTGGCCTAGCAGCAGTAAGTTCAGCATACAGAAATCGAAAATCTGGACCTAGAAAGTGGGAAAACATTTTGAAAGAGTAAGTCAAAATACTTAGTGAGCAACAGTTTTATAAAACGAATTTTCATAAACATTTAAGTATAAAACTGAAGCTTAAATACATTTATCGGTAAACAGTCATAACATGAAACTTGAAACATTTGGATAGCTTTTCGAAGATAGTCCTCCATAGCCACAGACAATATTACCCCTTCGTTCGAAGATGGAACAGTCGATGGGTAGCTAACCCTCATCTTTTAAGGCATAAAAGTATAGCCTTCTTGATGGCCCATAAATTATAGATTCGTCAACCCTACCATTAGTACGGAGTTAACCACATGTATACAATAGGTCTCATGAAATATTTGGCCACAGATAAAAACATTTGAAAACATGAAAACATTTCCTTGTACTTGATCATCAATCATCAAACATGGTATAACTTGAAAACAGTTCATAAACATTTTACATAAATCATAACTTGAACAGTAACTTGGAATTTATGCTTGGTAAATCATTTTCACAAGCTATTGCTTGCGGAACTTGAAATCATGTTTTATTAAATACTTTAGAAATCATGGTGTTACTCACAGTCACTTGAATATAGCCTTGGTCTTGGGATTCCACTTAAGCTTTCTTGATAATAAAATTCATATTTAATCCTTAATGAATTCCTTGAACATGAAAATATCCAAATTTTTTTTTAAATTTTCCAAAAATATCAAGACAGCCCAAAACAGCTTGAAAACATCCCAACGGTGCCCATTGACACGGTGAATGGAGTTGGCCGCACGCACATGGCCTAAGGCCTGCCTCGTGCTAACCTCGTAATTGGGTTGCTACGTGCATGCTTGGTGCCTACCTAATGCCTATTGCGTGCTTGGCGCGTGTTGTACTTTTCGCACACCGTGCGTGCCACACTAACCTCTTAAGACAGGGTCGCGTAGCCTGAGCGCATGCCTTGCTGCTTAGTTGTGCCATGAACTTGTCATGTGTGTGCAACTTGACCCAAAATAATCTCTATGACCAAAACACATGCCCATCTCTCCTACACATGCAAGCCTCTCGGCCACTACTCAGAATACTGTTTTACTTCCAGAATTATAACCCAACTTTGAAAAATCATAACTTAAAATTCATAACTCTTTTGCAAAACATCCTTCTACAAAGTTTCTCTAAATTATCTTAACTTTCTTACCTCAAATTTTCGAAGAAAAATTCTTAGTAATGAGTCCTATAGCCTTCTAAAAATAAACCTTGCTCAGATTCTCCTCGAAAATGACATTCTCGCCTAAACTTGATCTAATCGTAAACCTTTTTTATTCCAAATTGAACAGCAGCCCTCTCTCACAAACTAAACTCAACTTCTGAACTTTTAAGACCAATTTAAGTAATTTTACAAGAGTAAGTTATGAGAAATTGATTGTTGAAATTTGCCTATCCATGTCCTCTTTGGCTACAAAATGCATGATGACATGGTTAAGACACCTGGATTTACTTTTAACCGATTGCTTAGAGTATGCCACATGTATATTCTAATTTTATGGCTAACCTCCATGGCTCTCTCGCATAGCCCTATTGCCCAACAACCTTCCTCGCCTAGCCTTCCTTCCTCGCCCAATAAGCCTTATGCTTACCTCTAAAGGCCTAGCCAAATGCCTAGTCAATGCCTTCCTCGTGTGACAACCTCTCAACACATAGTCATTTGGCCTCAAGCTTGCTAACCTCTTTTCCTTTCTCGCCTAGGCTTCTTTGCTCGCCTATCCCCTTGCCTTGTCGCCTAGATAACCTCTTTGGAGGTTATAGCAAGCTTCAACGCCCAAGATCCCAAACTCCTAATACCAAGCAAAACAACCTCTAAAGACAAGTTCTAGTATCTAGTGACACTCCTTTGGAGGTTCTTTCTCCTTGGTTATCTACTCCATGTCCAAACGCGTATCCTTAGGGATTTTCAAGCCTTTCTTGTTACCCAATGACACCCTTTTGGAGGTTTTCTAGCCTTCCTTTGTCGCCCACAAAACCTCCAAACGCCTAACACCATACTTTTGACACTTAGTCAATTTTTCAACATTTTCTCTTTTTCTCAAATTTAAACTTAAATTCCAAGTCTTTTTAGCTTCTTTTCCCATAAATTGCATTTTCTCTTGATCTTGACTAAGCTTAGCAAATTCCAAAGGGTTAAAAAAATTTTGGGTTACACATCAACGCAGACATCTTCTTTTGTTGTCAAGTCACATCAACTCCATCTACCACTTTTGTCTTCTAGCGAACCTCCTCTCGCGTTCTGATGTAGTCTTCTTGCCTAGTCTCCATGCGTGTTCCTTTGTGATTCACTAGCATATTCTTTTGTTAATAATCCTGCGTTTAGACACTAAAAACCAGGTAAAGCAGCCATAATGCTTATGTAAAGTGTAATTCTAAATATTTATGAATTTACAACATAAGTTATGTGTTTTGATACACTTATCATGCATTTTGGTCCTACTATTATACCTAACAGGCCATAATAACTTGTATTTCTACAAGTTACCAGTGTGTCAGAGACATGAGACATTTTCGAATTGGGCTACTTTTCGCCGCCGGTTAAGAAAATCATTTCAATTTAGAGAAACACTTCTGGAAAGATCTATAAATAGAGAGTGTGAGTCATCTGAAAATACTTCTTAGCCTGATCTTATTAAGAGTGGGAAAATTTGAAGGTGCTTAAGAATTTAAGGTAGGGGCAAGCTCATTCCGATCAGGTTATGGAACCAGCAAAGGGACCTTGGCAAGAGAACCTAAACGGGATGACCATAACTGTAAGTGACTTTCTTACTAAAAGTTTTTGGAATAATAAAAGAGTTTATAACTCTTATTTAATGCTTTACTAACTTTTCTAAGTTTGTGATGCAAAAATTTTCATGTTTTCCACCATCGTAATGAAAAGGAAGGTGTAACGACATGTTCTTTGAATGACTTTACACTAATTGGTGTGGTCTAATGATCTAGATATTGCATCGTTGTGTGTTTGAACATTGAGAGATTTAATGTATGATTTGAGGTAAGTTAATCTTGTATCCTTGAAAATAAGATGTCTTACCCTTGCTGTGTGATCTAAGGTAAGATGCCTTGTCTTTGCTGTGTGATCTGGGATAAGATGCATTGTCCTTGCTTTGTGATTTGGGATAAGATGACTTACTCTTACTATGTGATATGGGGTAAGGTGCCATATTCTTGTTGTGTGATCTTGAATAGGATGTCGCATACTTGTTGTGTGATCTGGTATGACATACCTTTTTCCTGCTATGTGATCTGGCATTGGAAGGCAGATAACGCGTAGTGAAGTTGATGGCATTGTTAATGCGTCGAGTTTACTCCACATGACCGCAACTGGACCAAAGAGTGTGGTAAACGATGAAGCCGAGGAAAAAGGGTACAAGTGTATAAATCTATTGCATAGAATGATTATGTAAGATGAATAATCAACATGCTTAAGACACACGATATGAAGAATTGTGAAATAATAAATTATTGTTGATATAACTGATTTTCTCATGTTCAATGATGAGGCCACTCGAAAACTTGATTTGTTTAATAATAAAAGATAAAAGACCCCACTCACTAGACGTTTTAGTCTAACCATTCAAGTCAGTCTGTATTTTATTTCTTTTGAGGCGATGTAATTACCCAGCTCACATGTACTATTATAACTACATTAATGAAGCATCCTTCCTTTCTTCAAGATAATCTTCCGCACATAAATTTTAAACTGATGAGTTGTTCCACTTACTAGATGTTTGACGCATCAACCTAAAGCGGTAAAATGCATTGGACGTCTAGGCGGCACACCCTCCATTATTCGCAAGGTGCGACAATCGATTAGGGTGTGACATAGAGTGATAAAGGGATTAATGTTCGAGATACAACTTAAAGAATCTATAATATAAATGTTAGGTTAGGTACCTTATCCTGATAACACTATAGATATTGTCTACTTTGCATTTGATACAAAAACAATTATTTAAAGCATCGGTGTAGGTGACATATAAGTGAGGGTATCCAATGTAATAATGAGTTTGCATAAGACTAGACCACGAAATAGAAATTACTATATGTAATTTCGTTGACTAGTTAGGTTTCTATTTAAATAGGATGACCTAGGCAACTTAGTCTTAATCCTCAGTGTATTATGAACTCTTGTTCGCAAGTGATTATCCTTTGATTTGTATGGATGAGAATGGCTAGATTGTCGACTCAATAAGCCTACCATTTTGGGGCCAAGACTGAGTGGAGAGTTGTTGAACATTATCACATAGTACGGAACTCACACATTCCCAACTTTAGGGTAAGTAGATGAGTGTTTCCTTAAATGGTGTCTTTGGAACTTGAACAAAGGGTTTTACCTTCTCTATGGCACGAGAGGGATTTTGTTTATTGGTTGGGCTATAAATAGGTTAGGCTATAAATAGGTTGTTCATTAGAGGAAGACAGATATTTAAAGACTAAGACGTGACATACAGGTAAAACGATAATTTAAGCAACATGTGTTTTGAACATTTGTAAAGGACTAAAGTGAGAAGAGTTCAACTGTGAGTATTTAGTGGAGTGTGCACACACTAAAGAATGTTGATTAATGTGGTTAATGAGTTTAGTCAATTAATTTCATGTCATTGTAGTTTCTAATCTGTGGGTCAATTAGGTTTCCTTCCTTGCTTGTAAAGGGTATTGAGATTAGGGCTCCTTCCATATGTAGCAAAATAAAGCTAAAATATTACAAAGCTAAAAACTAATTGTAAATATAGCGAAATTTACCTTTAGCCCATGTAAAATCTAAGGTCCGGTAGTAGAAATCTCTTACCTCAAATTTAGCTAAGTTTCTTGGTCAAACTAAAATCCAAACGAACCAACCCAAGCAATGGAGATTTAAACCCCACTCTAATCTTGTTGTGAAATACAAGAGAACTCAAGCGTTACTTCTTTAATGGCACCTTCAAGGAAAATAATCCAATTTTAAGAAAATACCCCAAATTTAGGGACGTTACACCATGCGACCAAGGCTAGATGTCATATGATCAAGTGAAACCAAGACTATACCATACGACCAACTATGATATGCTATGTGATTTAAGGCTATGCACTCATGTGTAAGGTAGCCAGGGTAATTATAAGTGTCGGGCAACCAACTTGAGGTGAGCATTAAAGAATCCACAAGCATGATGCCATACGTTGAGGACTACAACCAAACTTTTGGTATGCTATGAGGGCCTTGTGGCCAAGTGAAATTAAAGAGTGAGCTATCCATTGAGATTGAAGCCTTATATCTGCTAAGTAGATACATGTGGCTGGTTAAGATTAAGTATGTGATAACGTGTAGTAATGATCGTTATTATAGTCCTTTTATTAGAATAAGGAGGTCAACACGCATAAGCAGATGATCAGAACGCGTGACTTGTATTGTAAATGCATACGTATTTAGAAATACAACTTGCATAAGTGTCATTCCTGTTTTACGCGGTTATCATGTTTAAACGCGGGATAAGTGGAAGAAGAAGAAAGGAGCAAATCATACAGAGCATCTCGCACAAAGGCAATGCAATGGAAACTAGCTTGGCAATTAACAATCCCAGACAAAGAACCAAGATATATCTCGAGGAAAGCTCACTAGATGACAGCACTGACACACACAGAGGAATAGTAGTTCCACGTCGAAAAGTAGCCTATACAAGCACTACGTCTCCACCAAGAGGAAGAGGCCCAAATAGGCCAAAGAAGGTTTGGATAGACCTTGAGAGAGCTCGAATGGGCTACTTGGAGAGAGTGTAGTTGTGACAGAGAAAAAGACTATCTATGTTGATCCTCTAACTTGTAATAGTGATCCATTTTCTCTGCCTTCCATTTGTTGTTTTATTTATATTTTATACTTCACATTTTACATATTGTATATAGGTCTATGACCTACGTTCATTGATGGTTTTATATAAACATAGCCATTCAATCCTACATCTCTCTTCTTCTACAAGTCAACGTGTTATGATCAGTAGCTTGGATAGGTGATAGGTCATGATAAGAGGAGTCACTTATAAATTTTAACGTGTTAATTGTGCTTTTGTTATTGTTTGGCCAACATAAGTTGCTAACTACTTGAGAGGGAAAGTAGCTAGAACCTAAATAGTGTGCACGAATAGGAACTTTGCCTCTTTTCGAGAGTATTTCTAACATTTGGACCTCGAAAGAAGGGCAAGTGTGGACAGTGGCTACCAAGAGGTAGCAATCCTTAATCATGAAATATTATAGGATGTATAAGTGGTCTCTCCTAGATATAACTCACCTAGCCATATTTGGTCATATGGATCTCTGAAAAGAAGTCATGTGTAGCATATATGCCTTCGAGAGAAGCATGTCTTAGTGAGTTAGATCACATCAAAATTATCTCTCTACTAATTCGAATGGTAACATGCAGACATTCATGCTTTCATTCCCTTAATACAAGTTAGACTCGTTTTATATCCTTCTCTTCACTTCGCCTTACAAACTCTCGCTGTGTAATTAGTCAATTCTTACTTTTTTTATTCTTTAATTCTTTGAACTCGCCTAAATGAATAGTAGATCCTAAAACTAACATTTGAAAATAATTTCATGTGTTCGACCCTGGATCACCCAGGTAAACCTGCTGTTTTGCTTGCACTTAGGCAGACTTATAGGAAAACCTGTACTCAACGACGACATAGGAATCACGCGATGAAGAGGTACATTGTGAGCATTTCGCACGCTATGATCGTGACCCATGACTCATCGCCTAGAATTGAAGCATGCTATATAAAGAGTTACTGAGAGCACATTACGTGCAAGGACCTGACTTAGTGATGTATTACAATTGCGTTATACACACAAAAAATTAGTAAGTCCAAACGAACAACCAGTATGCAGTAGGCTACTAACTAAGTAGGAGGTGGTGAATTTTACACATGCAAGAATGGTTATCAACAAGGCAGATTAAGAGAAGAAGTTCTTTCTTTTTCCTCGAGCAAAACTTATGTTTTTGGTGTCAATAAAAGCTAAGAGAATCTAGTTTTCAAGTGTGGCCTCTCATGAAGAGATTTTTAGGAAGAGATTGTAGGGCAATTTGCTGGAAAATAAAAAAAATGTCAGATTGTTTAGATTTTGAATCAATCTTAGCAAGGTTTCAAGATTTGAGTGTATTTGAAGATTCACTGAAGTTTGAAGGTAAACATTTAAGGAAAGCTAGTTAAGAGGTCAAGAAATGAGTTATAGAAGGAATTGTTTCAATTTGAGTAATAAATTTTAAGTCATTTAAGTTTAAATTTGAATATGGAAAATTTGGGTTAATTAGGCAGCCAAGCGCTTTAAAACGCATCTCGCTCATAGTAAGCATGTGAGAAGGCAGATAGACAGAGGTTGAGACGCACAACCCAAAGGTTAGTGTGCGTAGCAAGCAACCAACTGAAGGTGTGTGGCTAAAGGTGTTAAACGTATAGAGTGAAGGATGTGACTAGACTAGTGTGCGAAAAGGGGGCTATCTGCAAGTTAGCAAGCCCATTTGGAGATGACTAACATAGGGTGAAAGGCTGAGGCATTAAGTGTAGTTGGTCATGCTACACAACCAAGTTGTACTATTCGGTGCCACCTAGTATGTGATACATTGAGACTTTCCTAGTTCACATTGACATAAATTGGCGTCTTAGTGTTTTTAAGTCATTTTAAATATAATTTAAGTTTAAGAAGGTTAATTATGGATCAACTTTTCATATTTTAGGCAAAAAAGAAATGGGGCAAATTTACTAAATGATGGAAAATTAGCTAAGTATTGTAAGTGACAATATAATTTTTTAGTTTCTATAAGTAATTTGAAAGCATGATTTATTCACGCATGATTTCTTTATTTTGCTAAGTTTTAAAAGCAAGTAAGCAAAACATGAGTTATTACGATTCATTACTACAGATTTGGTCTTCTTTGATGCGCAAAGTAGATGGTTTTGGTTTTTTACCTTCAAGTAGGTTGTTCTTTTCTCACACACACCTTAGCTCCGTGCAAATTGGCATTTTGGTTCTCTCCTCAATGAGTCTTGTACTAACAATGGTAATAATATACTTCTACAAATTTTTAATGCAGGGTGGAGATTTGAATCTGAGACCTCTTGTACACACATACATATAGGTGCCAATTGAGCTAAGCTCGTGTTGGCCAGCTTCTGTAGGTTCTACAAATTTAAAAAACCCTAAATTACAAAGTTTCAATTCAACTCATTAAAGTTGAACACAATAACTAATTTAATTTTGACGAAATCACTTATTTCAATCTAATTAATTATAATTACAACAGTTAACTTTTAACAAAACAATATTGTCTTATCCATGAATAGAAAGTAATAATTGAAAAAAAAAAGTAAAGATTTAAGAATATTATTGATGAATATTGTATTTTCTGAGTCCGTTAATGAGGGTCTGAATTTCGTGTTTCGTGGAAAATATTTTTTTCTTGATGGGCATATCATTTTTCTTGATGGACCTTGCCCATGATCTTCTTTTGGTCTTTGTCCATCAAGAAACCCTAGACGCATCAAGAAAATTCTTAACCCATCAAGAAATCCAAAACAAATATATTAATTTTTTTCGATGATGGTCGTTGCAAATCAAGAAAATTCATCCATTGATGAGTCTCGTAGATCAAGAAAACCTAACTAACTTGATGGCATTACCAGTCAACTAATATATTATCCTTGATGTTTTGTCTATCGAGAAATAGTTTTCTTGACATTTGCGGACCATCAACAAAACTAAGAAAACTTTGTCCATAAAAGAAATCAAGAACTCACATTTTCTTTTACGTTTTTTCATATTTCTTCAACAAAATAAGAGAACTTTTCTTGGTGTACATGACCGTCAAGATAAACATTGTATCAAGAAAAATATTTTTCTTGATGGTCCTTTGTCATGAAATCAAAATTTGTGTGCATCAAGAAAGACCAAATTTGTAGTAGTGGTTTTAAGATTTCAAGTTAAGTTATTAAGTAGGCCATGAGATATTTGTATTTAAACATTGCTTTGTACTTGAGATATCCATTAACTGATGAGTATTAAGCCCTTTGGAGAAAACTACTAATCTGCACATAGGGAGATAACTGTTGTCGTGATGAGAAATTCCACCTCAGCGAGGACCTTTGATAGTGTTAAGCGAGCTCTACTACCACATAGTTTAGATGTTGCCAATAGTAAGCAAGTCCTACAACTATGTTAGGCATCGAAAGTGTCAAGTGTGCTTTACTTCAACGTAATTAGATGGATACTAAAGTAATGAGATATTTTGATGTTTATGCATAGCAAGTTAAACATATAATTTTATTTTACACATGATTTCCAAGAAACTTGACTTGATAAGTTGATTGCTAAAATGTAGAGATAAAGTTTTCTTATGCTAACTTGTTTAAGTTTATGTTTTCAACATTAACATATTTATTAAAGATAGTCACTCACTGAATTTTTTAACTCACGTTTTTCAAATGTTTTCTTTTTCATAGCTTGTAATGATCGTAATCCCATAACTTGACTTGCTGCTGTTAGTCAATCATTTTGTCTATTAGGTTGCGTACTGTTTTGTTTAAGTTTGGTGTGTTGAACTCATGCATGGTTGTGTCAGAGGTAGGTTGAATTTTGCTAAAGTTTTTTTTATGTTTAAAACTACCTTATAACCTTTATTGTAAAGTTTTTATGAATATGAATTTTAAATGTTTTCTGTAATAAATGTTTAAAGTATGTTTTAGATCATCTTATATTATTATTCAAGCGCGCCAGATTAAGTCGAGTTGTTCAGTAAGTATATCATAAGTGAGTCGATGCTTGTTGGGATCACACCTCCTTCTAGAGCTAGAGAGAGTGTTGGGCGGGGGTGAGATAATTGGCCTCAGTTGTTGGCTTGAGCCTAGCCCAAGCCAACCCATTTTTCTAGGTCTACTTTAATCTTTAGCTATCATTTTTTTTTACTTTTTCGTTTCTAAATGTCAACTATACCCTTTGGTCCAAAATAATTCATAATAGGAACAACAAACCCTTGTTTTTATAATTTTATTATAGTAAAATTATTTTTAAATTTAGAACTAATAAAAAAGATTGAAGTAAAAACAAGCCTAATTCAATGAATCATAGCGATCAAAGTATGTAGTTTAAATGGTCTTCACTCAATATCAATCTAAACCTTTAAAGGTTGTATATTTAAATTTATGGGTAGATATACATAGGTATAGGTTCCTCCTATTTTTGGATTGCTAAACTCAGGTGGGTCTAATAATTAGAAATAGACAATCAATAAGAGCATAACTCATTATATGATATCTAACAGTTATGATCTGAATTATATGTGGATACATTCCCAACAGGTCATTTTTTTATTTGTGTTTAATAATTAAGTCTCCTAATCACTTCTACTCTTTTTCTTGGAATGACAATTAAAAATAAAAAAGAAAAAGAATGAATTTTATTTTTTATTATAGTAAACTCAATCAGATCAAAACTGATAAAATAAACATAGCTACCCTCCCATTAAATATGTACTAATTGCTTTGAAGCAGAGTATTTTTTTTTATTAAGGATGAAGTTAAAGGCAGGATTGGAAGCATTGACCTATTTCTAAAGCCCCACTCATAATTTTAAAATATTTAGTTGTGTATTGACTTTTTATCGAAAAGTACCATCGATTTTGAATTAGCGTACAACTTATTACTTGATTGATTCTAAAGATGTATAAATATCATTTTGCATGTAAAAAAAAATATGTGGATAGATGTCTTAGATCTTAGTACTTAAATTATGCTCACAATTAAAATTTCGGTCTTATTTGATAATTATTTGATTTTTAGTTTTGATTTTTTAAAGTTAAGACTCCCTTTGGTAACTATTTCAATTTTTTGAACTACAGTTATTGCATCCAAACTTCGGTTTAAATAAACCAAAATACTAATTTAACTTAAAATAACACGTACGTATTAGATTGTCATTATTATATAAATAGAAAAACGTCATTTATATCAAGTTATATTCATGTTGACGTTAAAAGGGTGCATTAAAATAGGAAGCGGTGGATATAAGAAGTTTAGGATTAATAACGTCACGGGGCATTAATCAAAGCTATATCATTTATTATGGTAATAAGTGGAAGTAGCCAAAGGCAATCTCGTCAGCGACTAGTTCGTTACATTACTACTTTTCATTTTTCACCAAATTAAAATTTTTAAATAATTAGGTTCCTTCTTCTTTTTCGTAGGACTTAATTAATGACAGAAATTAAAAAAAGAAAAAAGAAAAAAAAAAGAACTCTTTTGTCATCAAAACGCAATACACTGTTCTTACCACTTACGACACATACCACATCCTAACTCAATCCTTCCAACTTTTAATTAGTTGGAGTTTAATATAGGTTACGTTAAATTAAAAAAAAAAAAAAGACAAAACAAAAACAAAAACAACTACCTTGGACTTTGTATTACTGGTAGAAAATATTCGAGCTTCTAAAAAGAGTTAAAAAAATATCATTACTGTTAGTTAGGAAAGAAAATCGTTAAAGTTTTTTTTCGAAAATATCTCTGAACCACCGAAAAAGTTTTATAAATACTCTTAAGATTAAAAAGAAAGTTAAAAATACTCTCATTGATCCAAATTTTGCACCAACTTTTGAGAAACCAAAATAATAACTTAATTTTTAAATTGTATTTGACTATTAACACACTGTGGTTGTCTATTAGTGTGAGATATTTTTTACTAATTATTCTTTAGTATGCATATCGATGAAAATTTAAATTTTGGTTTTTATTTTTTGTACTAAAAATTTTGGTGTAAAAATTGGATTAATGAGAGTTTTTTTTTTTTAACTTTTTTAAGTTAAAGGATATTTATTGAACTTTTCACTTTTTCATGGATATTTTCTAAACAACAATTTAAGGATTTTCATCCAACACTAACTAAAGGGTATTTTTTAACCCATTTGAAAGTTTAGTAGCATTTTTTACACAAACCACAACGTTTAAGGGCATTTTTATAATTTAGTCTTTTAATATGTTTGTTAAGTTTTTTTTTTCTGATTAGTCAATCACCTAACCAGTGAAAACAGGAAAGCCATTAAAGAAGCTATCATCGAAAAGATAGAACAAGGACCCAATGGCGACACTGTTACAATCCAGCCGAATTCAATCAACACCTTGATCTATACGGCTATCAAGCACTTTGTAGGACGAACTACCCTATACAGTGATCAATCAACTGAAGCTCTATTAGGGATGAAGTGCCCTAAGATGAGTGACTTCAAGTGGTATAAAGACACTTTTATATCACGTCTTTATAACCTCACAACATGCAGGGACGTAATCTGGAAACACAAGTACGTCAAAGGACTACCCAGGTATGTTCATGAAAAGTTCTACTCAACCATGATTATCATCAATGGCGGGTCAGAAATCGATTGGGAAAGTATCTCCTATGGAGATATTAATTCTACTGTTCAAAAGGTATGCCTTGAAATCTGCCAACAACAACGGCATGCTACGAAGATCGCCAAAGATTCTGATTATCGCAAAGAATTAGGATCTTTCTGCAAGCAGTACGGAATCGACAGTACTCCTCCATCCCTGAAGAAGTCACGTTCGAAGAAATTCTTACGTAAGCAGTACCAGGATGAGTCAAGCAAACATGGTCACAGAAAGAGAAACTACCATGGCAAAGGAAGAAACAGGCGGAAGTTCTCCAAAGATAACCCCACATGTTTCAGATGCAATAAGAAGGGACACTATGCAAACCGTTGCGCTATCGTCAAGAAAATCAACAAGATGGAGATTGATGAAAGTGAAAAGCAATCTCTATTGAGTATCATCAAGGCCGAACAGCTCTTTTCAGACGAAGAATGTTCGAGTTCAAACCAAGAGGAAGATTTACTCAATGCCATCATCGAAGAATCTTCCGACGCATCTTTAGTGTCAAACGAAGAGTTAGACAACGAAGATCCAATACCTTGTTCGGGCTGCATTAATGTTCTTACAAGCACCCAGAAAGGTCTCCTAGATATCATCGACGACGTTCAGGATGATGATATCAGGAAAAGGTTGCTTTTGAAACTGCGAGAAGATCTCGAAACTCCAGAACAAAAGCCCAAAGATCCGATAAACTTCAGTTTCCAGTCGGTTCGTAATCAATTGGCCAGCAATCAGACGGCTCCTGTCAAGATCCCTGACCTCCAGTGCGAGAAGATTTAGGCTTACCTATAAAGGTTAATACACGTGTCCTCAATTTGATACAACAATGAGAAAGACAAAGAGAGTGGCCGACAGGACAGGACCCCTGACTGGCACCTTATCTCTTCATAATCTTTCTTTTTGAAAATTAAAATATTACGATAAGATTTGGGTGGGACAGGACCCCCACTTATCCTTATCTTGTAGTAATGAATACAAAACGACAAAAACATAAAGTAAAGTAAATATAATTACTAAACATAATTATTACAAAATGACAAAAACTTAAAGTAAAGCGGAAAAGATATGTCTGCAGCTGTCCTCGAGTCTATCTTCGTAATTTCTTCTTTCTTGGTGGTGATGTCACCCGGTTTTGTCTGAATGGCCATGATTGCGCTTACCCTGCGACTACTGTTGATGCCTTGATCGGAGAATACATCCAGGGACTTACTCTCGGCTACCCCGCCATTCACTGTCCAAGCATCCTCTTCTCTCTAGATCGGTCGGTCGCGGTAAGCATTCCTAACCGGAATCAATCGCTGCCCAAAAGCACTGGCCCATGGTTGGTCATTCCACTTCAGTCACCTACCATCTACATCACCTCCCCTTCAATCGGAGATCACCAAAATCGACGATTACCTGTTACAGACTGGATATACTGGACTTTATTTACATGACACCAAACGTAAAAATATTTTTTTTTTTTTTTTTTTTTACTTAGACCTAATACTAAAATTTACAATTAAAACTAAAAATAAATAAAACCTATTGATTTTCTTTTTCTTTTTTCATGAAATGTAAATATTTTGTTTTATTATTATTATTTTTTTTTTAAAAAGCCCCACTTATTTACTTATTTTTTAATTTGAGTTTAACGACTAGAGTTTAGCAAAAAAGAAAAAAGAAAAAATGAACACAACATGTATTTGATCTCTCGGGATGAAAGGAGTTGATTTATTGAAAAATTATTGTAAATGTCAGAAATTTTAAAAATATTTATAAAATATAGCTAAATTTCACATTTTAACAATGATGGACGCTATAAACTTTTATCAATGTTTATTAGTCTCTATCATCTATAGAATCTAAAATCTTGCTATAATTTGTAAATGTTTTGATTCATTATGCTATATTTGAAAATAACCCTAATTTATTTTTTAATTACTTTTTAAAGAAAATTTTATTTGGCTAAATTATAAAAAAAAAGTAGTATTTCAAATACAACAAAATATTTACAAAATATAGCAAAATTTCATATCTATCATTGGCCTATTGATAAACTTCTATCGTGTCAATGAGTGATATTAATAGACATTGACAAAAGTCTATTAGTGTATATAATTGTTAGAATATGAAGTTTTGCTATATTTTATAAATAGTTTTGACAATTTTTCCATTTACAATAATTCTCTTATAAAAAATATTTCCAAACTTTTATCTTTATGTGAAAACAATGCTATATTTTTAGAAGTTAAAATATTTCACTACTATTTTTATTAAATGTTTTTTTCAATTAATGAAGAGAAAATAACATTGTACGAGTTTGGATATATATGATCTTTCTAAACCATGTGCACTCATATCAAACTTAATCAATAATTGACCTAGCTAAAGTTGGTGGTTTGTAAACATAATAAAATATTTAACATAAAATGTTACATGAAAATTTTGTTTGAAACAATTATATTGATATTTTATTCCAAGTTGAGATTTCAAGGTTGCTAAAATTGCAAAGTGGAAGCTCCTTTATAAATTCCTACCTTAAGTTATGGGTTGGCCTGCAATAGGTACCCATATTTTAGAGGGGGTGAGAAGATAGAAAAAGGGAGGTTTGATGAATATCTCCTCACACGTGCGTCGCCATCCAGTCGGGCAAGATGAGGTGTAAGGCATTGAGATTTCCTACGTGTTGACGTGTTGAGATGTTACAAATTTATTTTGTGACCATTAGAACATTACAAACCAACATCTATAAACTAGATCTTACAAGTTCTCTTTGTTTTGTTTTCGAGCTTAAATTAGAGTGTTTAATTTTGTATTTCGATTGGTTTCGGTGCAACTCTCATCGAGTTTTGGCACATTTATCATAGGGGCAACATGCATTATCAGAATTGTTTCACTTCAAATAGTGCCACAAAACGTCTTAAAGAGAACATGATGCATAACTCTGTCTTATTCCTAACAAGTTTCTGCTTTGCAGTTTTTTGCTGCATACCTGAGGTGTCCAAACACAGGATGACGAGATCTAGGCGTTAATCTAAATGCATTCTCATTCTAGTAGTTGAAGCTCACAACATAAAATTTTCACCAAGCAACCCAAATCTCCAGGCTTTCTTTCCAAGCGTTCAACTTTAGTCCTAGGCGTCCAAATTCAGATGCCTAACTCCTATTCCAATGCACTGTTCTCAATATTAAATCCAACAATTTTAAGACATCTTTTTCTGCAACGCGATGGTCGATTCAACACAAACGTGCACTGATCTTAACTGTCCATTCCAATTCGAAGGAGAAAACTTCAAACGATGGAAACAAAAGATGTTGTTCTTCCTAACCATAAAAAAAGTTGCCAACATATGCACCACTGAGAAGCCAGAAGTTTTAAAAACCAAACCAATCGAGCAACAGATGAAGGATTTCGACAAATGGAAGGATAATAAATTTATTTGCAAAAAAACTTATCTTAAAAGGTTTTACTTGTGATTTGTATGACTAATGCAATACACTGTCGACAACAAAATAAGTTTGAGATGTTTTACAGAAGAAATATGACACCAAAGAAACTGGTTTGAAGAAGTATGTGGTCAGTCGATACTTAAAATTTCAGATGACAGATGAATGATCTGTAGAGGCACAATCTCATGAACAGCATAAACTGCTCATGAAATAATGATTGAAGGTGTGATTATAGATGAACAATTTCAAGCTCTTGTTTTAATTGATAAATTACCTCCTCTGTGGAAGGACTTCAAAAACATATTGAGGCACAAGACCAAAAAAATTTATTTGAAAAGTCTAATAACATGCCTAAGGACTAAGAAGGAGGTCGGACGACAAGTCCAAAAAGAAAAGATGAACATCATTCCTAGAAGAACTTCCACTGCCATGCTAAAATATAGTTGAAGCCAAAGGGGAATAAGATAAAGGTTTCAGAGTCAAGGTCCCAACAACCAAAAAAATCAAAAGAATCATAAACCTCGATATGAAAGTACGAAAAAATTTATTTGCTACAATGTAATAAGCCTAATCACTTAGCTAAAAATTGTAGGAACAAGAACTGTCTTTGTGCAAGAGAACCTAATAGAGGAAGAACTTTATGCCATGATCATAGAAATAAATGTGATCAAGGGTTTTGAAGGTTGGTGGCTAAACACTGTTGCCACTTGCCATATTAGTAATTACTGTAGTCTCTTTAAAAATTACAATGAAACTAGGATAGAAATATACTTTTGAAGGATTTTCACACAGGTTGCTAAAATCGATGAAGTGGAGCTAAAGCTCACCTCTGGCAAGGTCATCATAATGAAGGAACTTATGCATACTCTAGGGATAATTAAGATGTCATGCCTCGCCCCACAACGTGTTCTGGCCCTCGCGTTACAGCACGTGGATGCGACTTGAGTAGCCCCAGTGCCTCAATCATGAAATGCCAGAACGCTATGTCCTATCCTTGAACCTTAGCTTTATCGTCTAGTTCCAACTTAAACCCTTAAACTACTAAGCGATAAGAAAACACAACGCATGATAGAACAAACAAACTTCTTTCATTAACTTAACAACTTGCGTTCCAAACACATAATACATGCTTTCTTTTACAATAAAGACTTAAAACAAAGACTTCAGGGTTCCAACGCCTAGCGTAGCTTTTCAAATTCAAATTTTAAATGTCTGGCAAATGTCTTAACACGGAGCAACTCACCTTGCCCTTATCAACTTGACCTTAACGCCTAGTAACCTAGAAAAGGGAAACTTAAAACGTAAGTCAAATACTTAGTGAGTGATATTTTGGAAATTCTTTTTGGGGAATTCAATTCAATCGCATAAATTTATTTCATAAACATGCTCTCAATCCCTTATTTAAAACATAAAACACACATTAGCCTCTACTTATTCCTTTCGCCAAGAACATGAACCATTCACACGCATAGACTACTGTGCTTTCTCATATCACAATCATCCTTTTTAGAGTATTTCTTCTTGGTTCATTTTTCATTGCTTAGGTTGTTAACTTAATACGCTCGTTTCAACGCATTGGCCAACTTCTTACCGCCATGTGGTCCTTTCACCCCTTGGTTGCCTTGACTCATTATGTGCACATAATAGCTAACTAGTTATGATAGGAATAAAGCTAAGGGTTACTCGCATACCTGAAATTCATACAATCATTAAACATAAAACTTTAATTTAGAAATCATTTGTACTTTCTCATAAATATTAACAAAGTTAGCCATGTGTTACAAAGCATAATATAACAGTACAAGACTCTAAAAGAAGACTTTTGAAACTTCATCTTTCTTTAAGAAAATCACTCCCAAAATACTTAATTTCCTTCCTTCCTCTAGTCACCTAACTTCAAAATCCTTTTTCTCGCTTGACAACGTCCCCAACAACACAACACTTTAGTAAATTTAGAACAACAACACTTTCTTCAGATCCTTCAATTCTATTTATACTCATCCTTAAGTTGGATTTGTGATCCTTAAGCTTTTCTTAACTTGTCAGCTCTTATTTAGAATTTTACACGTGTCCGTTTACTTAGCTTTTCAAACTATGCTTAATCTAAACCCAACATGTAATTAGCTGTCAAATCAAGATTAGACATTTTCTCGAAATACTTAATTCTCCTGGACTGACTTCATCTTGCGTTACAACATCAAAACGCCTAACTCTTCTTGCGTTTATAGAGCTTGAACGAGTACTTCTTCAACGCATCACCTAACTTCAACTCAAACTTTCAAAACTCCTACTCTACAAAACGCATACTTTCCAAAATAACACTTCTATTTCAGACTCGGGTCTCATAATTCTCCTCTCCTTAAGAGTTTTGTCTCTAAAATTCTATCTCTACAGTTCTTTTTCCTTTATCTAATATCGGGCCTCCCCGCATAGCTTGTTGAACAGAGTGAGAAGTCACTCCTGTTTGCGTTTGCTTCTTGCCTAACTTAGTTTTCTCTTTACAATCTTTCTGATAATGTCTAGCTTGTCCACACTTAAAAAAAACAATACTACTCTGTCTACCGACCCCTAAGTGTCTCTTACTGCACCCCATGCACCTTGGTTTTTTATTGCTAGTTCAATGTGATCCTTGGCTAAAATTAGACTTAGTTTGCTTGCTTGATCCCTCAACACTTGTCATTTCTTTTTCTACACTAATCATAGAACTTGAACTATTTCCTCCCAAACTCTTCTCTTCTTTCTCCAAATACCTTTTAACTCACATAGCTGCCTCAACCATCTTAGAAAAATCTGACACATTAGCCATTACTAGAGTTCAAATTACTGTCCTCAAACCATCCCTCAAAACGCTTACACTTGTGTGTCTCATCTATCACAAAGGCTATTGCATACTTAGCCAACTCAGTAAACTTCTTCTCATATTCTGCGATAGCCATATCGTCTTGTACTAAGTTCATAAAATCATTCCTCTTCTCATCACAAAACGAACGAGGATAAAACTTATTTTGGAATACTTGTTTAAATTCCTTCAATGAGACAGAGTCTACTTCTTCTACTCTTTCTGCATGGAGAATCCACCAATCCTTAGCACCACCTTGTGTTAAGTAATAAAAAGGAGCTTGTTTGTTCTATCTTGCGTTGCGAAGTTTATCGCCTAATAGTAGTTTAAAGATTCAAGTTGCGTTAAGGTTGATTGTTTGGTTAAATCCGCATACTAGGCATTCGACATGTTATCTCATGGAGAGACACACGTTGAATGACTAGGTGGTCATGCCTCCACATGGTCTCGTGAAGTGATCTTGAGGAGAGATGTGACACGTAAGCCTTGATGTGAAGTGTCACAAAATACTTCAAATTCCTTTTTAGGAGTAGGTAGCATACGAGAATTGGTGTAGTAGTGAGTATATGCTTCAACTCTTGGAAACTCTTTTCGCACTTGTTCGTCCATTTAAAATTCGTCGCCTTCTTTGTTAACTTTGTCATAAAGGAAGTGCCATCTTAGAAAATCCTTCAACAAATCGTCTGGGATAACCTGCCAAACCTCGCACTTTAGATACTATCTGTTGAATAAGAAATTTTAAGATCAATCACAAATGGCCATGTCATTTACTAAATTGATGATGAAAAATATATATAATTGAATTTGAGACTAATTAAAATTGACATGTGTCCCAAATTAAAATTGAAAACATAAATTGGTCAATTCTGATAATGCCACATGTTTTCATCCTAACGGTTGGATCAAGTTAATTATTTTAGTTTAATTAAATACTATTTACTTGGGATAAGTTCAATTGAGCCCAAAAACAAGCTTAATTGAGCCCAAAGGCTAAATATAACCTAAATTCATGTGGTTGAGTCCATGGGTTTGGTCCATTGACTAACCAGGCTTAAGCCCATAAAGCCCACCAGAGAACTCTATAAATAGAGGAGTTCTCCTCATTTGTAAGGGGTTGGAAATTTTTTACTCCAAAAGGTGTAAAGAGAATTCTCCCAAGAGCAAGAAGACTCCCTAACTTCTAAAGTCGACCATCCTCAAAGATTGCAGCTCCTTTGAAGATACAAGCTTTCTTCCAAGACTTCAAGTTCCCTCGAAGATTGAAGCTTCTTTGAAGATACAAAGCTTTCTTCCAAGACTCCAACTTTTCTCGAAGATTGAAGCTTTTTTGAAGATACAAACTTTCTTCCAAGACTCCAACTTCAAGAACATCACGTGCTCCGCTTTCTCAAATCAAGCTTAAGAATCCAATCAAGAGAGAACCAGAGGATCAAATTCTAGAGATTGAACTGCATCGTATCAAATCAACAAAATACAACATCAACTCAAGTTCAACTCCACGAATCAAATTTCTCCAAAAATCTCGTGCGAACACTATCTTAAGACGTTCCCAACTATCTATCGCCTCAACCTTTTGTGGTGCAACTTTTAACCCTTCAACTCATATCACATGTCCAAGATACACTACTTGATTCAACCAAAAGTCACATTTGGTAAATTTGGCAAACAACTTCTTTTCTCGTAGGGTTTGTAGGACAATTCTCAAATGCTTAGCATGCTTTTGTCGCATCCTCTAAGTAAATCAAGATGTCATCAATAAACACAATGCCAAATTGATTCAAATAGGAAACACTCTATTCATCTAGTCCATAAAGGGAGCTAGTGCATTGGTCAAACCAAAAGGCATTACTAGAAATTCATAGTGCCCATAACTCTTTCTGAAGGTAGTCTTAGGTACATGTGACTCTTTAATCTTAAATTGATGATGATCGGAACGCAAATCTATCTTTGAAAATATTGAGATTCCTTTCAAATGGTTAAATAAGTGTCTAAACGTGACAAAGGATACTTATTTCTAATGGTCATTTTATTCAATGGCTGGTAATAATTACATAGCCTCATGATACACTTGTAAGATTACATACATCTCCCCGCAAGAATCTTTTGTGTATAAGCGATGTATTGATTGCATAATAATATTTTGTGTTGAAGGATCCAAATCTCCTACCTCAATTATGGTTAAAAATACATGTATAAGCAAGTGCATTACACACATCTCCCAATACCAATCTTTTGTGCATCCACTTTATTGCATAATATATATATATATATATATATAGAAAAGAATGGTAAAAATTTAAGATTCGACAACAGAATCAAGCGAGAAAAACATTTTACTAAATAGAAAAAGGATAATAAGCATTGAAGAAAGAGAAAATAATAACAATAAAGGTTAAATGAAAAAATTCCTTTTGATCTTACGTTTTGTACTAGTTTCTATTTGGTGTCAATGTTTCAAAATCTAGCGTATTCATTTGAAGAAAAAAAAAATCACATAATCTTTTATATATTAAACAATTATCATCTTAGTGCTAATCAACCTTAATTAAATCATATTTTTTAAGAAACAGGTATGTTTGATAATCATGGTTGTTGAAATGAAAAACATTTTTGAAAATTGAACAAAAATAAAGAAATTTTGGAAAATAGTTTCTCCTAGGTCTATTTTCATTTTATTTGATTATGTTCTTCTTATATTTTATTATCTTATTTGCTCATTAGTTAAATATAATCTTATTTGCTCATTAGTAGAGACACATGCATATATCACTTTTGACCTGAAGATCTTGGGTTTAATTTTCAACTTTAATAATTTTTTAAATTTAATTTTAAATTGTTCAATATTTAAATTTATATATTGTTTTGATCTTCCAAATTTAAATTGTGAATATGTTTATTTAAATATCTTCTAAATTTAAATTTCAAATTTCAAATTTATCAATAGTAATAGACATTGATAAAGTCTATCAGTGTCTATAATCGATATAATCTAAAAGTTTGTTATATTTTGTAAATAACCACGATATTTACATAATAATATAATTAAGTTAATTTTAATCAACATTGTTTAAGAGAAATGAATTGAATGAGAAATAATATTTCAAATCAAATTTTAATGGCATATAACTAATAGAACCTTTTGTATTATAGTTATTAGTTTTGCAACGAAATCTATGTGTATTTGATAATATTAATGTTTTATAATTTTTTTTTCATATTTTAATGACTTCTATATTTTTTTATATTTTTTTTACATAATTAAATTATATTTAAACTAAAAGAAATAAGCAAAAATGTCAGAAAAACAACACAAGAAATGATTATTAAACAAATTTATATTTCTATTTTTTTTAACAAAAAAAAACAAGAATAGTTTATCATACATAGTCCCATCTAATGGTGTAAGAATAACCTAGTAATCCGACAATTCGGACTACCCAACCCATATTATAAAGCTTGGGTTGGGTTGGGTTCACATTTTTTATTTTTTTCGGGTTGATGTTGAAAATTTTGGTTCAAGCCAACCTAACTCGAATTAATGATATATATAAATATAAAAAAACACAAAATATTTACGGTCCGTGTAACAAAATCAAAAATTCATGAAGCCGGCTAATTTTTTAAATATTTCACGTTTACCATTGTCGCTTTTGAATTTTGCACGGTTTCGATTTCTTCATTCTTCCTGTTGAACTTCTTTCTCCTCTTTTTCTACAATTTTTCTATTATATTTTTTTGAAACCATGATGATTGTTTTCAATCGATCGTAAATTTGTATTTTTTTTTCAAAGTATTATTTTGTTCAAGATTGTATACCAAATATAAAAGATCCTGGACACGATCTTGAACAAAAAATCATTGGAATATTGGTACACAATCGTTTAGATTTGACTACACGATTGTGTACCAAATGTAAACGGTATTGGTACAATATCGTGTACTAAATATAAAAGATCTTGAAAAAAAGATCGTTGGGATATTGGTACATGATTGTTTAGATTTGGCTAATTTGGATACTCGATCGTGTAGCAAAATCTAAACGATCATGTACCGAATATAAAAGATCATGGTACACGATCTTAAACCAAGATCATATATAGTTGGTACGTGATCATGCATTATTTACTACACGATCACATATCATGATGGCTTAGAAGAAAATTGCGCGTGTGTGGCCAATTACACGTTGACTGAGTTCTTTTGGTATTTTTCATTGTGTGCCCGTAAGTTTTTTTGGTTTTTGAATTTATTCAGTAAATATTTTCATGGTTTCTTATATATTTTTTTTAAAAAAACTCTTATATATATTTATTATATATACATATATATTATTAATTGAAGAAAATTGGAGTAAAAGAAAATATTGGTTGATAGTCCGCATCCCGTATAACCCGACAACCCAACCTATATTTTAAAGATTGGGTTGGGAATACTTGCTTGTTCGGGCTGTCAATCCAATCAATCTAAAAATATGGGTTGAATTGGTTATGTAGCTACTCAATCCAAACCAGTTTACACCGCTAGTCACGTCCCATTTTTTTTTTGTTTTAAAGAAACAAAACCAAAAAATAAGAAATTGGATACGAAAACAAACTATGTTGTATTATTTGGTGAACTAAAATTGGAATCCAATAGAAGTGCACCAAAACAAGGGGGGTGGGGTTACCAAAAGTAAAACAGAGAGCCGCGCACTTCCAAACTCACCAAGTTTCAACCAACAAAAACCCAGATGGCCAGATCCTTCTTCTATTAAGTTCTTCACTTTCACCTTCCTCTCCCTTTGATTTTCTCGAGAAAAAAATTTTCATCTCTGTTTTTTTTTTTCTCGAGAAAATTCCTCACAACTACATCAACAACCACAACAACTTCATCTCTGTTCTTCAACTTTTCCATTTTCCCTTTCCTCTCCCCTGCTCCTTTTAAATTTCTCCATTTTACAAGATCCCTCTTCCCTCCATTCATGTCTTCTGCTCCTCTTCTTCTCAGCCTACTATTGCCTTCCCTGCTTAGGGTTTTGTCAAGAGGTGTGTGTGTTTTTTTTGTACTGTTCTCTGGATTTGTTCTCTAATTCAGCTGCCTATTTTCTGTTTTTTTTTCCCTTTTGTTCTTCCAATTCTTTTTTTTGTTTTTTTCCACTGTTTGTGATGGATTTGATTCGAGATCCGAATGGTGTGCACCGGCATTGTCGAGATTCATTGTGCTTGTGGCTCTCCTTCCGCATTTGCGGAAGGGAATTGATGGTTTTTGTGATGAGATTCCTATTGACTGACCACTGTCACTGTTTCTCATCTGTTCCGGAATTTTCGGTTGAAGCTGGAGAGTTTAATGGACATTTATTTTTATTCAGCTTTGGTTTACGGTTTTTTGTTGATCACCCGTTTTCGTTACGTAGAAGCACATTGGGTTCTTCTTCTTCTTCTTCTCTCTCACTTTTTCTTTTTTCATTCCCGATAATAAGAAAAGTGAGCTGCTGGAAGGTGGAAAATCTTTTACGATTTGACATCCGTGAAGCCATATGAGAAATTAGGTTTCTGAGTCGTTCTCTGTTTGGATCTGTCTTTAATGCTAGTTTCTGAGCTCATCAAATTCTTCCTTCGCTTCAGGTTATCGGTACTCTTTCTTTTTCGATCGAACTTTTGTATCCGCTCGAGGAAAACTGGCATAAAACTAAATATCGTATACGTTGTTATGTTGGCTTTGGACGTTTTCATCAAATGGGAAATTTCTATTTACTAATCCTCTTTCTTGCACTCTGATCTTTTGAAAATGCTGCCCAAAGAGTTTCCGAATCTTTAATCTGATCTCTAACGCCATTGAATACAGTCGCTTCTTGACTTTTGACAGAGTAGGAGGGATTTGGAATGGTAGTTTTGCGTGCTGTATTTGTTAGCTATTTCCAATTACTCAGCGAAAAAGGAATCTAAATGCTTCACGCCTACGAAAAATGCTACTTCACTTTGTATGCTTCAATTACGCGTCTTCATGTACTTGATATTGCAGTTTTCTAATGATTTCTCGTTTTTTCCTGCTACAACAGGTTGACGCCCCTGTGCAGATCGTTTCCAGTGGGTTTTGCGTTATTCTCTGAAGCTCATTGACATTTAGCTTTCATACTCATTGTCCCCAAATTGAAATGTTAGGTATGTTTTGTAGTTCATGGGCGTGTAATAAAAAAGCACGGTGCTCTGCATTTGATGCATGAGTCATTGAGCATTGGTTTTGGAGTGCTAAAATGTCGAGAGAATTCTTGATGGATGGACTCAATTTATTTCTTTAGTGATAAAAGTTTGTTTTTATCTTACTATTTGTATCTTCTAACACCATGTCGTTGTTCCTCACTCCAAGGCTTTGAAGGTCCTGGAACTAGTGATGAAATTAGAGAGAGCTTTGAAAATTCTGAAGATGAGAGACGGCTGTCCAAAATTGGGAACCTCAAGAAAAAGGCAATAAATGCTTCCAATAAATTTACTCACTCTCTTAAGAAAAGAGGAAAGAGGAAAATTGACTACAGGATTCCTTCAGTACCCATAGAGGATGTACGAGATGCAAAAGAGGAGAGTGCTGTCCATGAATTGCGTCAAAAACTTCTTGAGAGGAATTTATTACCTGTTAGGCTTGATGATTATCATACTTTACTGAGGTCCGTGCAATTTCTGAAAGCATGCTGCTTTACCAACAATATTCTACTAAGTTCATGCATTTTCTAGTTAGTGTCTACAAGTATTCTCATTCTATTTGTTATATTTCTGTAGATTTTTGAAAGCTAGAGAGTTTAACATGGAAAAGACAATCCGGATGTGGGAAGAAATGCTTAATTGGAGAAAGGAATATGGAGCTGATACTATTCTAGAGGTAATTTTCATATACATTTAAGAGGTCCTCTAAAATGTGCTTCAGTACTATCTGGATGAGAGTTAATTTCATTCGGAAAAAGTGCATAATGTAGTTGGATAAATTTGCTAATATTTGAGCTTTAATATATCGGTGAAGTGTTCTATCTGTAGGATTTCGAATTTGAAGAGCTTGAAGAGGTGTTGCAGTATTATCCTCAGGGATATCATGGAGTTGATAAAGAAGGCAGACCAGTTTACATAGAGAGACTAGGAAAAGCCCATCCAAGTAGGCTCATGCATATCACCACGATAGATAGATACTTGAAGTACCATGTGCAAGAATTTGAAAGGGCACTACATGAAAAATTCCCTGCTTGTACAATTGCATCTAAGAGAAGAATCTGTTCAACGACAACAATATTGGATGTGCAGGGCTTGGTACGATGAAAACAGTCTTGAAAGGTTTTGTCTATTCAGTTTGCTTGAAATATAATCTTAAATACGATCACACTACTGTATCAGATAATGATGAAAAATGTTACTTCGATATTGTGAGCTTAAATTTATAGAACCACCAATAATCATATTCACTGCTTGATTGAAAGGTTAGGGAAACATTGCTTGGACTTAACATTTTTATCTGGGTATGGAAACTTGAAAGTCCTGGATCCTACCTGATCTATTTGGTAAAATTACAAAACCGAAGTTCTTAAATTTGGAGCCAAGTCAAACAGTGTTTCCTTCTATATGTCTGGCCTATTCAAGAAAATACCAACACACACACGTATATTTATCAAGAAATACCAATATATCACTTCAAGATTTACAAATGTGTATATAATTTCAATAATATTATCATTTTCGATATGAAAACCTTGACCAACAATTGTATCTTAAATAAAATTTAATTTTATGGTACTGATATTTTGATTCCAGGGCATGAAAAATTTCTCCCGCACTTCTGCAAATCTCTTAGCTGCCATGACAAAGATAGACAGTTCTTACTATCCTGAGGTATACACTTCCTTTCAAACATGAACATAACCAATCGTTTTCTCTTGTGCTTCTCTCATTCCCTTTTCTCTTACATCTGCAGACATTACATAGAATGTATATCGTCAATGCTGGATCTGGTTTTAAGAAGATGCTCTGGCCAGCTGCTCAGAAATTTCTTGATGTGAAGACTGTTTCCAAGATTCAGGTATAGATTTGGTACATACAAGTTACATGCACTCCTTTTTCCTAAAGATGGATTAATTAATTATTTCCAATTATAGGTTCTTGAATCCAAGTCAATTGGAAAGCTACTTGAAGTGATTGATTCAGAGTATGTCTACTTACATTCTGTATGTGAATGGTTCTTTATCTTCAGTGTTTACTTTGCTAAGATAGTTTTTCTTTCAGTCAGTTGCCAGATTTCTTAGGTGGCTCGTGTACATGTAGTGGCGTTGAGGGAGGATGCCTTCGATCTAATAAAGGTCCTTGGAACGATCTTGATATTATGAAGGTGGTTTTACATCATGTTCCAAATGTACTCTGACTTTATGTTAAGTAGTTTAATTCTTCATGCAAATTAAGCTAGTTTTGTGTTTCTAGGTTGTGCATAATGCAGGAGCCACCTTTGTAAGGCAAGGCCCAAGAGTGGGCAAGAATGAAGCAAAATGTGACTCCCGTGCTCAAATGCCTTCAATGAAGGTAACTTTGGTTTGATCAGATCCAGTCCGAATATTGCATGTTATTGCACGTTGTAATTGTGATGTGTATATTCACATGCATATTTTCTTTTCCATTAGGAAAGAAATAGTGATACATCATTAGCGGATTCAGGATCAGATCTTGATGACCCGTATTCCCCACTGGGGCGTGCTGGCTCTTTGGTTACTTGTTTGGCTCCCGTTCACGAAGAGGTAAATATTAAAGCATGAACCACATGAATTGTGAAAAATGTGTAGGCAAAAATGCAGCAAGACTAATAAGAATTTGTCCGTTTTGCAGCATAGGACAGCAGATCCAAATTCTTACTACAGTTGTGATGATTTCCTACCGGCTAGTTCAGTAGCTGACAGTGCCGAAGGCGTTGGAGGTTCTCAGGGTCCATCTCTTGAAATAATGGAGAATGGAAATTTCTTGAACGACGAAGCATCGAACACAGAAGGTACGCAATGTGATTATATTTCTCACTCTAATTTTTGGTAGATCAAAGTCTCTACTCTCACCTGGCACTAGGAAGGAAGGAATATATGATAATCTTCAAATTACCCTTAGATAGTGTTCGGATTACTAAGTTATGTAAGTTATATTGTTCGTTGGTCAGATTTTTGTTCTCCTTTCTCATAGATTTTTTCTTCAACTCCTTTTCAGATGTGATAGAAAATGAGCATGAAATTCTGAAACAAAAACTTGAGAAAAGAAACGTTCAGTCTATGGGGAGAGTTCTTATATCATTCTGGGTTAAATTGGTAGCAGTTGTTCGTAGTTTACAGTTTCAGTTTTGGAAAAGACAGAACAACATATATCCTTCTAACACAGTACACATTACAAATAACAATGCTGCTGCAATCCAAGTGGTAAACGAAGAAGATTTCGTCGGTCCATGTTTACAGCGTCTTGAAAGGCTAGAAAAAATCTTTGTAGAACTGAGCAACAAGCCTGCTAAAATTCCTTTGGAAAAAGAGCATTTACTTACTGAATCTTTGGACAGAATCAAGTCGGTTGAATTTGACCTGGAGAAAACGAAAAGAGTAAGCTTTTGTTTTGTGTATTTAATTTAATTAGTTATTCATATGAGCGTTGGTTGTGATTGATTCTTGTAGCTTATTGCATTTACGTTCATTTCATTGGTTCAGGCACTCCACGCTACTGTCTTAAAGCAACTTGAGGCTGGTGAGCTGCTAGAAAAATTACGAGACTCCCAATGTCAAGTAAGCAGCTTTTTAAAAACATAGGGCACATCTTTTTTGTATTTGTTTATCATTATTATTATTTTTTTTAAAAAAATTGTTTTCCTTTTGAAATATAATTCTGACTCTGACTTTTTGAAAGGCAGTTTTCAAAATTCCTTTTTTCCCCAGGATTCTGAAAAACTAAATAAAAACAAAATAAATCATTATCTTCTTTGTACTCATCTCATAACCAAAAATCTTCAACCGCAATAATATCAACTTGGAAAATTTCAAACATGGAGAAAGGGATATGAGAGAGGCCTCAATTCAAACGGGGTCCAGCTGCTTATAGTAGTCAAATCCCCATTCATTTGCGGAAAGAAAAAACTTAAACCACACTATTAACGTCTGTCTTGTTTCTATAATCATTTAGTATTCTTACTTTATGTTTTTGAAAAATAAGTTTACTCTCATATCTCAAATTTTCTTTACTTTTTTCATTCATTGTTTAACATTGTAAAGTTTTAAAAATTAGAAGAAGCTGTTTTGAAAAACTTATTTGTTTCCGAAATTTGACTAAAATTTCAAGGGTTTAGAAAACTAAAACTGAAACCATTGTGGAGGGGTCACTAGTTTTAGTTCTTATCAGTTTTCAAAAACCGACCTTTTATGTATTTCTTTGTTCATACCAACCTTAAAACCCTCAAAACCTTTTGTTACACTTGTCCGATTTGACTAAAATTTGAAATACATTTGAAAAGAAATTGGAAGGAAGCAAGAATAGTTTGCTTCATTACTAAAAAAATGTTGTCAATTGTGATGTGTATGCGCAGCAGAGAAGATTTTTGTGTTAGGATTGCAAAATGGGAGGGTGAAATGTAAAAATGGGTAACAAACCCTATACGAATAGCGTTGGCAGAAAGACAAAGGACGCACGCGGGATTACAAAATCCAATGTTAGATTGGTGGCGGCAAATACATAAGAAGCGAAAACAGAGATAGAGAAAGAAGGAAGCAAAGTATAGAACTCTTACTTTTTCACTCCCCTTTCTTTTGGTTGGAATCACCTCTACCCTTTTACTTTTTTTACTTTTTTTTTTTCTTTTTTACTTTTTCCAATATATATAAATATATCTTTTTTAGGAAAAAAGAAAAGATATATAGACAAAGGTCTGACAAAATGTATAGAAAAGGTGGGGGTAATGTTTCCTATAGAGAGTACAGGGTTTGGAGGTTCCCACTTCCCAGTACAGAAGAAAGAAAAAAGAAAGGAAAAGGGTGAATAACGTAATGTGGGCTTTGCATTTGCAATTACACTCAGCGTCTTCCAACTTCCAAGTAATTTTTTAAATGCTTTTTTTCTTTTTTCTTTTTTCTTTTTGGTTTTTAAAAGATGAATCATGATGATGTACTTGTAGAACATTAGATTAGACGATGCCCTATAATCCCAACTTACCATTCTGTGAGAATGAATTAATATGACTCTCTCTCTCTCTCTCTCTCTCTCTTGTTGTATATGGTTAATCTAATTCTTACTCTTTTGTTTCATTCCTTCACTTTTGAGATAAACTGTTATACCACATTACGACTTTTTCTTGTTATTGGAAGGATTCAAGATGGGGGTTTGTGTGAGAGAATGCCAGACCATTGTTTTTTTTTTAAATATTATTAATGGTGAAAATAATTCTTTTTTCTTAAACCGAAATTGATTATATTATAATAGTAATTACTGTTTTCATGTGAATAAATACATACTCTTGAACATTTGTACTTGGAATTTTGTTTTATTTTATTTCAAATGTCTAAATTTATTCTCCACACTTTGAAGAAAGCTTTAAAATTAGCTATTAGGGTTAGTTTTGAAGTCAATTTTAATAATTGCTATTATCATGCAAGAAAAGACATTGTTGACACATTTTGGTGGTTATTGTACTTTAAATGAATTTCATTGCATAACTTAGTGTATGTAATTTCAAATGTCTTACTTTATTTCATACACTTTTTAACTCCAAATCTTAAAATTAACTCCTATTATGAGTTTGAGTTTTTTTTTTTTTTTTTTTTTGGCAATGATTAAAAATAAATTATAACATTTCTTGTGATATGCCAACTATTAGGTATTTAAAATAAAAAATTGTAGGACAATAGAAAAGGCAAAAATGATATTTTAAGTAAAGAGCAAAGAATTGAAAAAACTCAAAATTGAGGTTGATAAAAGTAGGAAGAAGGTTGAAGTGCATTATTGAATTGAAGCTACTATCAGACTACACCGTGACTTTGCAACTATCTTTCAAAAAGATGTTGGAATGACTTTGTGTGTATCATTCTTTCAAATATTTAGTGGAGCAAGAAATAGAAAGGAATGATGGAGGCATCATTAGAATAATTGAATATGTGTATCTTGATTGCAAATACACCATCAAAGGTAATTTTGAATGCCCATGCTTTATGACATGTGTGGAAGTGATTGAAGAAGTGTCTTTAGCAAAAATGATTTAATTATAATTATTATTATTGCTATTTTTTAAAAAAAGTTGTGTCACTAACATATTTGAAACTTTACAAACTTGAGTCACATGATCATCATATTTTTATACAAAATCAGTTACCTGTGACGATTTGTGGTGTTTTATTCAAACATGTAAAATTTGTAAGTATTTGCGTATGTGTTTTTTATGCTATATGTAGCCAGATGATTAATTCAACTCAGTTAGAAGGTATGCAAGAGGATACAGTTGTTCTTAATTCACCGACTGATTCAAAAGCTTAAGCTAGTGGGTGAATGCAAATTTAATATAATACTTAAAACTCTCTCTCACTTGTGGGCTTGAAATATGATGAAAACTACAAGTGAAAATCAATTTTTAATGGAAAGGAAATAAAAAATGCAGAAATTTGAACACATGATGACCTCCTTAAGACTACTTGCCTTGATACCATATTAAATTCCTAATTGAACAATATAACCTAATGGATATAGGCAAATTTAATTATACATCATCTAACAATTGTCACTCTATTTCTCTTAGAGAAGTATTTTAGATCATCATTCAAAACAATAATGCTACATCTTGTAGAGCATCTCGTAAGAGAAGTTTAGTTTTGTCGACTTATTTATTTGGGGTGGATGTATTGTTTTGAATGAGATACGGAAGTGTTTGAAAACTTATATATGAAATAGAAATAGCCTGAGAAAATTATATTGTCAAGGAGGCCGTAGAGTTTTGCTCTGAGTTTATATATGAAGTTAAAAGTAGATTCAAATATGGACAGACCATGGTCAGTGTTGGGCTTTTATTTGAATTTTGGAAGCCCAAATTGAGAATAGTTCTGATCTAAAATGACTTTATGGTATGTGACATATATGGAGAACAACATTCCATGTTGCAACTGAGAGAAAGCACGTGAGAGGTGAGATCTTTTGACTTTCTAAATGAATTTCTTTTGTTTTCAATTCAGAATGAAAAATCTCTCCCTCTTTGGGCTAAAAAATACTCTCATTTCTTTCTAACTTCTTTGAACTTTCTATCGAGATTTTGCAAAAACAACTTGAAGATTCTCACACATGCATCAAGTAAAGCAGGAGAAGAAGATGAAGACATTACGTGGTTCAGTTTGAACAACCTGTATCCACGAAAAAGGAAAGATCATTTATTAGATGGCAACTGAAGATAAGCTCTCCCTTTACACAAAATTCTACTCACATTTCTTTTACAACAAAGATTTGTATTTATAATAGGTAAATCAGTTATAAGATATATTGTAAAGAGTCGTTCGAAATCATTTATTCTTCCGTCAGTTCTCTTTTGTCGGATTGTGTAAAGATAGTTGGATCAAACTCGTCTTTATGTCATTCAAAATGTTGATGATGTTCTTTCATATGTTAATTAGTATTCAAAATGTAGATGATGTTCTTCCATATATTAATTAGTATGTGCAAATATGAATGGTATTCTTATTTTACACTTGTTGATTATTTAATGATCTACTATATTTGTCATTTATAATAGGCAACATAAGTTTGTCTAGGCTCAATTCTAGTAATGCTGGAAGTAGAAAGTGGATTCAAGAAGTGAATAAATCGCATGAGTAATCTCTAGAGTCATATTCTTTGATGTATAGTTAAAGTTAGCTAACTAATTACAAAATATGGTTGCACTAACTCTTGACGTTTCCAACAACTCTATATTATATTCTTTTAGATAGATAGCTTATGGACCTTCTTCAGATGTGGTCAAGTAGTGTGGCTTATATGTTTAATGGTTATCACTATCACGAAAAAAAAAAAAAAAGACATAAAGATATTAAGAGAGTTCATAATAGTAGAGTTAATATAATTACTACAATGCAAGTCTCTTGTGCTAAAGATAAAATCCCTCTCATGTTAGATGTGACCTTTATGGTGTAATATAAGAAATATGAAAGCTTAACTACCATGGTTTATCTTTTATTTTATTTAAATGTGATTGGGTTAACTGAGGAATGTCCTCAAATCCTTGCCTCTAATGTTAATCAAACTGGTCGGGAAGCATATGATCGATGGGTAAAAGCAAATGAAAAGGCTCGTGTTATATTCTTGCCAGCATGTCTGATGTTTTGGCAAAGAAACATGAATCCTTAGCTACGACTAAAGAGATTATGGATTCATTAAAGGAAATGTTTGGGCAATGGTCCTTAAGACACTAGGCAGTCAAATACATGTACACTAAGCATATGAAGGAAGGGACCTCTGTTAGAGAATTCTGGACATGATGATGCACTTCAACATTGCCGAAGTAAATGGTGGTCCCATCGAAGAGGTTAATCAAGTTAGCTTTATCTTAGAGTCTCTTTCGAAGAGCTTCATTCCATTTCAGACGAATGCGTCTTTAAACAAGATAGAGTTTAAGCTGAAAACCCTTCTGAATGAGCTTCAAAGGTTCAAAATTCTTACTTTGGGTAAGGGAAAACAAGTGGAAGCAAATGTTGCTACCACAAAAAGGAGCTTTTCAAAAGGATCGTCCTCTAAAATCACAAGTGGACCTTCTAAGCCTAAAGCTCAAATGAAGAAGAAGGAAAAGGGGAAGACTCCCAAGACGAACAAGGGAAAGAAAGCTGCAGAAAAAAGTAAGTGTTACCATTGTGACCAAAACGGGCACTGGTTAAGAAACTGCTCGAAATACCTTGTTGAGAAGAAAGCAGAGAAAGCAGCACAAGGTAAATATGATTTACTAGTTGTTGAAACATGCTTAGTCGAATATGATACTTCAACCTGGAAACTAGATTCAGGAGCCACTAATCATATTTGCTTCTCATTTCAGGAAACTAGTTCTTGGAAGAGGCTTGCAGAACACGAGATTACTCTCAAGGTTGGAACGGGAGAGGTAGTCTCGGCTGAAGCAGTGGGAGACTTGAAGTTGTTTTTTGTTGATAGATATATCATACTACCTTAAAGATATTTTGTATGCTTCTCAAAGAGTTGATAAATTTAGTATCTATCTCTTGTATTTTGGAACAAATGTATTAAATATATTTTGAAATTATGAAGTGTTCACCTTTTCTAGATAATATATTCAATTTTGTTCTACTTATGAACAACTTATATAAGTTAAGACTAACTAAAGAAAAATTTGTCTTTAATACCTAATTGTTTAGTATAAAAGACAATTGGTTTCTTCTAACGCTTATTTATGGTATTAAGATTTGGTCACATAATTCTCAATGTGATTGGGAGATTAGTTAAGAGTGGACTTCTAAATAAGTTAGAAGATAACTCTCTCAATGTGAATCTTGTCTTAAAGGGAAAATGACCAAGAGATCTTTTACTGGAAAAGGTCTAAGAACACAAGTACCCTTAGAGCTCGTACATTCGGACCTATGTGGACCAATGAACGTCAAAGCGCGGGGAGGACATGAATATTTCATCAGTTTACTTGATGCTTATTCAAGATTTGGTCAAGTTTACCTAATACATCACAAATCTGATTCTTTTGAAAAGTTCAGAGAATATACGACTAAATTGAGAATCAATTAGGTAAAATTATAAAGACACTTTGATTAGATCGAGGTGGAGAGTATGTGAACTCAAGATTCTGAGACTATTTGATAGAGCACAGAATCTAGTCACAACTCTTTGCATCTAGTACGCTTAAGCAGAACGATGTATCAGAAAGAAGAAACTGAGCCTTGTTAGACATGGTTCGCCCTATAATGAGCTTCTCTCTATGATCCTCAAGGAACAAGGAATTTGTATTGACAAATCTCACATTCTGGAGGAAAACCTCATCAGTAATCACCAAACCACATAGTAAATTAGTATTGAATATGATTTCCAAAGAGGTTAACAAATATACCTAGTTCACCAACTAAAGTAGTTGATAAAACTTGGAAATCTGCTCAACCACATCCTTCTCAAGAGTTGAGAGTGCCTCAAAGTAGTGGGAGGGTTGTACATTAGCCTGAACATTACTTGGTTTTATCGTAAATCAAATCATCATAGTTGATGATAGTTTAAAGGATCCATTGACTTGCAAAAAGGGAGCAATGAATGATGTAGATTATTTATCTGACCTCAAGAAATGGCTAGCTGGGCAATTTAAAACATTTGGAAATGCGCAATGTGTTCTCAAAATACAAATTGTTTGGATCTACAAGAATAGAACACTAGCCATGTCTCAAGTATCTTATAAAAGCAAAATTATGTCTAGATATAAGATGCAGAATTCCAAAAAGGGTTTGTTGCCGTACAGACATGGAATTCATTTGTCTGTTTATAGGTAGAATTTCCTAAGACACCTCAAGAAGTTGAGGATATGAGAAATATTCCCTATGCTTCCTTTGTTAGGAGTTTTGATGGACTCAATGTTCTATACTAGACCTGACATTTGCTACTCAGTAGGGATGGTCAGTAGGTATCAGTCCAATTCTGGACGTGATCACTGGACAATGTCGCTAAGAATATTCTAAAACAGTTTAGAAAATAAAAGACTATGTGCTTATGTATAGTGCTAAGGATTTATTCCTTACTAGATACATTAATTATGATTTCTAAAAGATGCTAGAAAGTCTACATTGGAATCAATATTCACTCTAACTGAAATAGTAGTAGTGTAAAGAAGCGTAAAGTAAAATTATACTACCTTATCTGGGTGATTGTGCATCATGGTCACGTTGTAGTAACCCAGATACTTGTTGAGAAAATTATGGTTGTTTTGGAATACAAAATCCTTCACGGCTAAAGTGTATGAAGGTCACCTAAAAGAGTTTTAGGTCTATGAAGTTTGTAAACTAGGACAAGTGGAAGACTTATTGGGCATGTGCCCTAGTTTAAAATATTCATATGTTTATTGTACTCATATGTATATTGGTCTCTCATGATTAAATTCAACATTGTTTGATCTCACTAGGAGTTTTAGTCCAAGTGGGAGTTTGTTGGAATTTATGTCTTAAAACTCGTAGTTTATATTCAAAATTCTGTTAAATAAAAAATCTTATTGATACTATAATCTGAAAGCCAATAAACTAATGTTTCGAGGCTATTATGTAGACTTGAACTTTATGTACAAACATAAAAGTGGATCAAGTTTGAGTCATAGCCTAAATGGTCTTTAGTATATGGATAAGGTTGGGCGCCTTATTTGGGAGATACTATTGATGCGGCCTACTTTGTAGTTAGTACAAACGATGTGATCCTAAATCGTTCATGTAGAGACATGGAAGTAGGGGCATCCTATGTAAAGAGACTGGAACCATGGGATAATCGCTTTTAAGTTATAACATCATTAACTTTGTAAAACTGACTATTTCGTTTATAGATATCCAATGTAACTTAATCTTAATCCTGAGCTAACTATGAACTTCTGTTCACAGGAAATTATCCTTAGATTTGCATAGGTGAGGACAGCTCAATGGCGCTGGCCCAATAAGCCTCCCATTTCAAGATCGGGTGGATAGCTAGGGACATAGGGTACAAGACAGAATTCACTCCTACCTACTCTAGGGTTAGTAGATAGGTTGTTCCCTTAAGGACTGAATCCAGGTCTTGAACAAGGGGCCTCACCCTCTCATCGGCCCGATAGAGATTCGGTTTAAAGGTTGGACCTTAAACCAATTGTTCAATAGTGGATCAATGGGACTTAAGGAGAAAAGATATAATCTCGGGGGTAAAACGGTACTTTGACCCAGCCGAGATTAAGAACAACCTATGAAGGATTAACTTACTTATCATGGTTATATCACATGGACACAAATATATCTATAGTGAGGGGAATGCAACTATGAGACTTTAGTGGAATGACCCGTTAGTTAACGAAGGTTGATTAATTCGATATAAAAGAGTTTAGCCAATTAATCTTGGATCGTGGAGCCCATGATCTATAGGTCCATTAGGTTCCCCCGCTAGCTCACAAGGAATCAACTTAGAACATTATGATGGAATCATTCGAATTGTTCGAATTAAGTAAAGAGAGAGAAACCGATAAATATATGTGATATAGTCATTGATTATAACTTAAGATAGAGCTTCATGTTTAAATGTGATTTAAATATGAATATGGATTCATATTTGGAAGCTCGGAATTGATGAAAAAGGTCAAAAAAGTCAAAAGTCAAAATGTTGACTTTTGACTTTGAAAAATCAAACTTTCACCGACTTTATATTCAAATGTGATTTGAATTTTGGAGAAATGAATACGGATTCATGCTTGGAAAGTTGAAATTAGTCAAGACGGACAAAATGGTTAAAAGTCAAAATGTTGACTTTGGACTTGAAAATGTCAAACTTTGAATTTGATTTAAATGTTGAATTACCATACTGCCCTTAGACTAATTTAAATAATAACACTTGTTGAGATTTGGCAAGCTTATCACTTGCATGTTGTATGCAAGTGGCTTATTGCATGCAAGGCACCTACTCTACTAAGAATGTCAAGTGGTGAGATAGGGAAGCTCTTGCATGTAGTTTGCTTGTAAACAAGTTTTATGAAAATGTGAAATGACTATTGGATTTGAAATTGAAAATTAATTTTGTAATTGAGAATTACAAAATAAAACCAAGAACTCTTTTCATTTGAGTTTTAATTTTGGAACATAAAAACAAAAAAAAAACAAAAAAAAACCTAAAGGTTAGGTTCCTCTAAAGAATCTCATCTCTCTCTATTTCCTCCACCATTTTTGAGTCCCACAACTCGATTCTAAGTCTGGAGAATAGCGGGTCAACACTAGTGGTAGTCCTGGCTTCAATTTCGTGAAGAGATCGTGAAAAGTACGTGAGGAGATTACAAGAAAAATAAATCATCAAATGTGAGATTTTTCTTTTAACCCTATCTTTGTTATTTTAGGGTTTTTTATGAATGTTAATCACTAGACTTGTTTAGTTGCAATAGAGAAAAAATTTGATCTTTATTCTGCTGCGCATGTTTACCGTTTCCATCAATTCCTTCACCCTCTTCCTTACTACAAATGAGTTCATGCTTGCACCCCATTCTCACAATCACCTTCATTAAATTATCTTTACAGAATTCTCTAGTGTATATAAGATATAATTTAAGTTTATACTTTGTTATACTATATAGAATTCTTTTATACTGCTTGATTGACAAATAGACTCTAGAACAAAGCTTTGATATCAATTCCCTATGTTCGACCCTAGATCATCCAGGAAAACCTATTGTTTCGCTTACACTTGGGCAAGCAATAGGAAAACTTGTACACAACAAGGACTTAGAAGTACATGATGAAGAGATCTTTATCGAGCATTTTGCATGTAATGATCTTGATCAATGACGCATCATGTAGAATGAAACATCAACATAAGCAATAGCCCTATTTCCTAAGTCCTAAATCTTTGTTGCTTAGAAGTAGATACGCATGCCTGACATTGCATTTTACTTCCCCAAGTCCGTGGAGTTAACCAACCAAGTCAAGTTGTTGGCACTATTAAGAGTGTTCAAACAAACCGATAACTCAACTTACCTAACTCAACCCGGTTATTCATTATATATATATATATATATATAACCTAAAACCTAAACTAGCTAAATGAAAAGCCCACTTTGCACGTGCCTCTCCTTCAACCTTTTCGTCATTGCAAATGCACGCAACAGTTTCCTTCAAAAGCTCTTCGCCATTCGCCTCCTCTCTCTATCGTTCACCTCCTCTCTCCACCTCATAGACTCCCATTCAGCCAACCTCCCCGCCGTTCACCTTTCTCTCATTCTCTACCTTCGCCTCGCAGTCTCTCGGTCGTTTGCTCCTCTCTGAACATATCTAAGATTTGATCTTGAATATTCTTCTTTGGTTTTCATAAAAGTCAACTCATGATTTTTTTGGGTTTAGTTTTGATGAGGTATTAGATGAAGTTTAGGATTTGTTTGGAATAAATTGAAAATTATTTAATCTTTAAATAAATAGTAATGGAGAATTAAAAAATATACATATGAAAATGGTGCTGGTTTCTTCTTCAGCAAAAAATCCAATATAAATATGTTGCATATTGGCTCTTAAAGCAGATTTTTATTTTTATTTTCAATAGATATGTCTGCAGCTAGGAAGGGAGAAATCAAAGATTATTGACAAAAAAGAAATAGTTATAATGCATAAATAATTTAAAATAGATGAATGCCAAGAAAAACCATTATTTTTCATTATATTAGAGCAATAATGAAGATGGAAAAAAAACAAGACCAACCCGCCAACCCAACCCGACCCAACTTGGATTTTTTGGGTTGGGTTGACTACACAGTGAACCGATAGGGTTTATTTTTTGTCAATCTGAACACTTCGGGTTGGTTCATAATTTTCCACCAACCCGACTTATGTACACCCCTAGGCACTATTGAGTGGGATTGACTTTACAACAAGCAGCAACCTACGTACCCAGCTAACTACTTGGTCTTACCCCAGAAATATGAATCATTTTTAGTCAGACCTATTAAGTTGCTCTCACCTATGCATATCTAAGAATCATCCCAAATAAATAGGAGTTTATAGTTAGCTTAGGATTGAAATCAAGTTATCTAGATCATCATATTTTAAATAGTGAGTTTTAAAGAGTAAACAATGTTATAAAGTAAAATTGACTTATTTTATGGTTCGATATTAGACAATCTCATTGCATAGAATGTTCCCACTTCCATGTCTCTATATGAAGATTCAGGATCACATCATTTGTACCAAATACAAAGTGGGTCATGCTCGTTTGGGTGTATGCATTCATGTTCATACTATCGTGGATATGACATTAATGCTCTAAATATGCAACTTCACTAGGCTTTTAGGCTAAGGTCATGCATTAAAAGGTGCAAACACTTCTAAAGGTCTGTCAATTGTGTACAAGTTTTTATGAGGTCCAGATCTGAGAAAGAGAATCCTATTAAAGAAGAAAGGCGTTAAGGAGTGAGATAATCCTTCTAAAATGAAAAGATTGATGATTCTAAAGATAAAATTCAAAGGAAAGAAAGGAAGTCACGTTGAGAAAGGGCGATGGAGGTAGAGTTGTCGCAATTAAGGAGTTCTATCGCAAGAAGAGTTAGGTGATCTGGTGAAGTAATGCGAACAAAAGTCAGAAAAGGAGTAGGCTGTTGATATTTGTCCCAAGAAAGAGAAGGTAGGAAAAAGAGTTTAATTCCCTAAAAAAATTAGTCAAAGAAGAGTTCGAATTTCCAAGAAGATAAGGTTTGCATCTCGAGGAATTGTCTAATTTAGAGTTGATCGTTGGCTTACGTGTCAAGCTTGGTTTGGCTGCATGGTGAGACAAGGTTGTGAGGCAATACGTGAAAAGTTATAATTCAAAACTGACGGGGAAACAGAGTAATTGGTTCAAAGGATTTGTATAAATAGGGGTGAAGGCGTAATAGAAGTTTTGTCGAAATAGTGCAAGAAGTTGAGTTACTACTGAGAGAGTTCTACGCGAGAAGAGGCGTTCAAAGAAGAAAAGGATCAAACATTGGCATGAGTGACTTTCCTAAACTAAACACTTCTGCATAAGTGACTTTCTTACACTAAACAGTCCTGGGAGGGTGATTTGTAATGTTTTCTTAATACATTCTTTTGGGTTTGACTTATGCATAACGTATTCGGTATCTTTTTGTGTTATTATTGTTGTTTTTGTTGTTTGAAAAAGGAAAACTATTGCTTTCTATGTGCTGATTGTGATGAATGTGTGCAAACCATTAGTCTTTATAAAATGAGCAGTGATTATATAGTGTACACATAATGTAAATGGCATCGTGTGGATGGTCAATACAACACAAACAAATTAGAAAACTTCCAAGATGGTGTAGATGAAGTGAACATCACAGTAGCTCAATCCCAAGAAACTAGCGAGAGTGAATAGTAGTAGGCTCGGCGAGGGGAAGGATTCATGTTCTTGGTAGAAAAGAATAAGAGAAGTTAATGTGAGATTTTTGTGGTTTATGAAATAAGGAGTTGGAAGATGCATTTGAGAAAAGAAAATGATTTGTGCCTGACTTGTAATCTCAAAATGGTTTTCTAAAATCTTCGCTCACTAAGTATTTGACTTTCGTGTTTAAGTTTCTCTTTTGCATGTTGTCACACTCCAGCTAAGGTGTCTGCTTGCTCTTCTCTAGACATTGCGTGATGTCAGACGAAGTCGTTCGTCTCTAGAACAACCTCAACTAACACATGACATGGAAACGTGAAACAATCGATCACAGTGAAAGTCTTTTAACTTGAAATAGTTATAATCGTAGTGTGGCTCATTTGATATTCTTTTTATTGAAACCAAGTGAAAAATATATAAAAAAATAGAAGTATAAACTCTTGAATAAATACGGTAATGCTTTAAAGTAAAACAATTCCTTTTATGGTTTAAAACTAAGTTGGTCTAGGAGCAGTATATTCAGCACGCGGAGATCCACAATCTATACTTGGAAAGTCGGAAAACATTTTTGAAAGGGTAAGTCAAAAGACTTAGTGAGGAACGGTTTTGTAAAACATGCTTTTTTAAAACAATTTATCTTTAAACTTGATATTTTGCATAGATATATCATTTTACTTGCTATACCATATGAAACACAAGGTGGACCCTTTGACGGCCCTCATCTTGTTCACAAGGTGGACCCTCTGACGGTCCTCATCTTGTATATGATATTAACGAGGCAGAATTCAGATATCCAGTAGTGCCCCATCTCGTTATAGCTACTTGAGTTGGGAACCTACAATGATGGAAACGGTAGACATGCGCAGCGGAATAAAGATCGAATTTTTTACTCTAATTGCAACTAAACAAGTTTAGTGATTATTATGCATAAAAAACCCTAAAATAACAAAGATAGGGTTAAAAGAAAAACCTCACCTTTGATGCTTTTCTTTTCTTGTAATCACCTCACGTGCTTTTCACGATCTCCTCACGAAATTGAAATCGAGACTACCACTAGCGTTGACCCGCTATTCTCCGGACTTAGAATCGAGTTGTGGGACTCAAAAATGGTGGAGGAAATAGAGAGAGATGAGATTCTTTGGAGGAACCTAACCTTTAGGTTTTTTTTTTTTTTTTTTTTTGATGTTCCAAAACTCAAATGAAAAGAGTTCTTGGTTTTATTTTGTAATTCTCAATTACAAAATTAATTTTCAATTTCAAATCCAATAGTCATTTCACATTTTCATAAAACTTGTTTACAAGCAAACTACATGCAAGAGCTTCCCTATCTCACCACTTGACATTCTTAGTGGAGTAGGTGTCTTGCATGCAATAAGCCACTTGCATACAACATGCAAGTGATAAGCTTGCCAAATCTCAACAAGTGTTATTATTTAAATTAGTCTAAGGGCAGTATGGTAATTCAACATTTAAATCAAATGCAAAGTTTGACATTTTGAAGTCCAAAGTCAACATTTTGACTTTTAACCATTTTGTCTGTCTTAACTAATTTCAACCTCCCAAGCATGAATCCGTATACATTTCTCCAAAATTCAAATCACATTTGAATATAAAGTCGGTGAAAGTTTGATTTTTGAAAGTCAAAAGTCAACATTTTGACTTTTGACTTTTTTGACCTTTTTCATCAATTCCGAGCTTCCAAATATGTATCCATATTCATATTTAAATCACATTTAAACATGAAGCTCTATCTTAAGTTTTACCGATGACTATATCAGATCTATTTGTTGGTTTCTCTCTCTTTATCTAATTCAAACAATTCGAATTATTCCATCATAATGTTCTAAGTTGATTCCTTATGAGCTAGCGGGGGAACCTAATGGACCTATAGATTATGGGCTCCAACGATCCTAGATTAACTGGTTAAACTCTTTAGACCGAGTTAATCAACCTTCGTTAACTACGGGACTTTAGTGGAATAACCCGTTAGTTACACTCCCCTCACTATAGATATATTTGTGTCCATGTGATATGACCATGATAAGTAAGTTAATCTTTCACAGGTTGTTCATAATCTCGGCTGGGTCAAAGTACCGTTTTATTATATCTTTTCTCCTTAAGTCCCACTGATCCACTATTGAACAATTGGTTTAAGGTCCAACCTTTAAACCGAATCTCTCTCAGGCCAATGAGAGGATGAGGCCCCTTGTTCAATACCTGGATTCAGTCCTTAAGAGAACAACCTATCTACTAACCCTAGTGTGGGTAGGAGTGAATTCCGTCTTGCACCCTATGCCCTAGCTATCCACCCAATCTTACCTCTGAAATGGGAGGCTTACTGGGCCAGCGCTATTGAGTTGTCCTCACCTATGCAAATCTAAGGATAATTTCGTGTGAACAGAAGTTCATAGTTAGCTCATGAATAAGATTAAGTTACATTGGATATCTATAAACGAAATAGTCAGTTTTACAAAGCTAACGGTGTTATAACTTAAAAGTGACTATTTCATGGTCCAATCTTATGTAAACTCTTTACATAGGATGTCCCCACTTCCATGTCTTTACATGAACGATTTAGGATCACATCGTTTGTACTAACTACAAAGTGGGCCGCATCGATAGTGTCCCCAGAATAAGGTGCCCAACCATATTCCTATACTATAGACTATTTAGGCTATATACTCGAACTTGATCCACGTTTATGTCTACATACAGTTCAAGTTTACACAATAATAGCCTTGGGACATTTGTTTATTGGCTTTAAGATTATAGTATCAATAACGATTTTGTTGAATAGAATATTGAATACAAACTTAAGTTTTAGGACATAAATTCCAACATACGGATCATCATATCAAGAGATGGAAAACCATCTGTAGAACCCTCATCTCATTAGTCTGTCCGAGTGATAAGAATCTAGGTATCTTCTGAATACCTTCACCAAAGGAAACTCTGTGCATAGGTAATATCCCGAAGGGTTGCTATACAAATCGTACGGTATAGTCTAAAACATGCTTAAATACTTTAGAAACTTATCATAAACATTTATCATAAAACATAACTTGAAATAAGAACTTGGAAATCATATTCATAAATCACTCCACAAGTTATTGCTTGTAGAGCTTGAAAGCATCTTTAATAAATAACATTTAAAACATTTTATTACTCACAAGCTATTGCTTGTAATCTTCAAAACATGCTTAACAAATCATTTAGAAATAATGGTGTTACTCACAAGCTATTGCTTATGGAGCTGGAAAACATGTTTAATAAATCAGTTTGAAATCAATGTGTTACTCAGAAGCTATTGCTTGTAGAGCTTGAAAACATGTTTAATAAATACTTTTAGAAATCATAATGTTACTCACAATACTTGTACAGATCCTTCGCTGAAAATTTCTTCTAAATCGATTCCTAAACATAACCAAACATAAAATCAACATCCTTCTAATTAGTTTCATCCATTCAAATCACCCATATGTAAATCTCGCAACTTACCCAAGAAGTGGAGGAATGAACTCCAATCGAATCTTATGGCAAAATTCAAGGCCCCTATCTTCAAATCCCCAATGTCGCCTTCAAGAACAAACATCAAAGCAACCCATTAAACAAACATCACATCTCAAGGTATTTACAAAGGCAAAACCTTATAACCCAACAATCTCATCCTTACCAAAACCAACTTACAACAAAACTTTGACGATCGACCGTAAAATAGAAGCAGCGGCAGACGAAAACAGAATGGTTCGGATGCTCAACACCAGCTAGGAGCGACGGAGAACAATCCGGAAATGCAGCCGAGTTCGTGCGACTCGGCCTGATTAGGAGAGAAAGAAAAACGCTCGACTTCGATTTGGCTGGGTCGGTCGCGAAGGGTGAGGGACGCGTCGGCTAGGGGTGTGACGGATAGAGACGGACGGCTGGGCTTCGGCGGACGGACGGGAAAGAGGGACGCGAACAGAGGAAGTCGTCGGCTGCACTTCGCGACTGAAGACCGAACGCCGAAGAGGACGAACGGCTGGCGACTGGGTTTGGCTGGCGGACATAGAGGCGGTGAGGCTGGGCTCCGAGCGGCTGGACGGCGTGAGGTTGAACGAAAAAGAAGAGAGAGAGGGGTGGCTAGCGGCTAGGGCTGGGAGAAGGAGAAGAAGAAAGAAAAAGATGAGGGAGAGAGGGGAGAGAATTTTTATTATTATTATTATTTTTTATAATAATAATGATAATAATAATAATAATAATAATAAAAATAATAATAATATATTATAATAATTATTATATCATAATTATTAATACATTTCCATTTTCTTTTTCTTTTTAAATCCTTTTCTTTTTCATCAATTTATTTTCTTTTCCTCACCAAACTTCAACATACAATACCTCCAAAATAGTTTTTTTTTTTTTAAAAAAAATTATCAATCTAAAAAATAAAATAATTACGCTTTAGAATTTCATCAAAACTTTAAGGCGTTACATTCTTCCCTCCTTAATAAACTTTCGTCCTCGAAAGTTCTAATCCCAAAATAACTCTGGGAAACGAGTCCTCATATCATCTTCTCGCTCCCAGGTTGCCTCTTCAACTCGGTGATTGCGCCACAACACCTTCACTAAAGAAATTCCTCTATTACGAAGCATCTTTACCTCTCTAGCCAGAACATCGAAACATGGAAAACATTATGAACTGCAGAGAGAGATGGTTGTAATGCCAAGCGACATGCCACAATACCAATTCTCTCTCAAATCTCAAACGGTCCAACAAAACGAGGACTTAACTTCCCCTTCTTTTCAAAACGCATAACACCCTTCATAGGTGCTACCTTCAAGAACACCTTATCTTATACCTCAAACTCAAGGTCTTTCCGTCTCACATCAGCATAGCTTTTCTGTCTACTCTGCGCTGTTCGCATACGTGCTCTAATCTTCTGAATAGCCTCATTAGTAGACTGAACCAATTCAGGATCCATCAATCTCTGTTCACCAACCTCATTCCAACAAACAGGGGTCCTACAACATTTACCATACAAAGCTTCAAAAGGTGCCATGCCGATGGTAGCCTGAAAACTGTTATTATAAGCAAACTCCATCAAATGCAAGTGAGAGTCCCAACTACCTGGAAACTCTAGAACACAGGTTCGTAGCATATCCTCTAAGACTTGGTTCAAACGTTCAGTTTGACCATCAGTCTGTGGATGAAAAGCCGTACTAAAATCCAACCTCGTGCCAATAGCAGCCTGAAGTCCCTTCCAAAACTTGGAAGTAAAACGTGCATCTCTGTCAGAAATAATAGACACAAGCACTCCATGCAGTCTTACAATCTCAGTTAAATATAACTGTGCCCACTTACTAGCAGTATAAGTGGACTTTCCTGGAACAAAATGTGTTGACTTCGTAAGTCTGTCTACAACAACCCAAATCACTGTGTAACCCTTCAGGGTTCTAGGCAGTCATGTAATAGAGTCCATCGACACGTTCTCCCACTTCCACTCTGGCACACTCAAAGGCTGCAACAAACCTGCTGGTTTCTGTCTAGGTGCCTTAACCTGTTGGCACACCAAGCACCTACTAACAAACTCGGCCACTTTCCTCTTCATATTACGCCACCAATACACTCGCTTCAAATCCTGATACATTTTCGTACTACCAGGATGCATGGAAAATGGAGAACTATGGGCCTCATTCAGTAAATCGGTCTTGACTGCAGTGTCTGCTGGCACACACAGACGTCTCTCAAACAACAGTCCACCATCAGAGGATATGGAGAACTCATCAGTCTGTCCTGTCCCTACGAGGCGACGCCTCTCCTCCAAATAAGGATCACTACTCTGAGCATCAATAATCTTCTTCCTCAGAGTTGGTTGCACTGTTAACTGAGCTAACTGTGAGGCAATTGCCCCTACAGATACTGCAATCTCAGCTCTCTCAAGGTCTCGATGTATCAGTACCTGACTAGTAATAAGCGCTGCTGAATGTGATACTTTCCTACTAAGAGCATCAGCTACCACATTCGCTTTACCTGGATGATATAATATCTCTCAGTCATAATCTTTTACTAACTCAAGCCACCTTCGCTGTCTCATATTTAACTCTTTCTGGGTGAAGAAGTATTTCAGGCTCTTATGGTCAGTAAAGATTTGTATCTTTTCACCGTACAAATAATGTCTCCAGATTTTCAGTGCAAACACTACTGCTGCCAACTCTAAATCATGTGTAGGGTAGTTCTGCTCATGGCTTTTCAACTGACGAGAGGCATATGCAACCACCTTACCCTGCTGCATCAAAACACAACCAAATCCTTTCTTAGAAGCATAACTGTAAATCACAAAGCTCTCTGATCCATCTGGTACTGTGAGGACAGGTGCAGTAACTAACCTCTACTTAAGGTTCTGAAAACTATCCTCACAAGCTGGGCTCCAAACAAAAGGAGTCCCCTTCCTGGTCAACTGGGTCAAGGGAGTAGCTATACGAGAAAAATCTGCCACGAACCTCTGGTAATAACCTGCTAAGCCCAGAAAACTACGAATCTCCCTGACAGTAGAGGGTCGAGACCAGCTGGTAACAGCCTCAATCTTTGCAGGATCCACAGAAACTCCCTCACTAGAAACCACATGACCAAGGAAAGCCACCTGTTTCAACCAGAATTCACACTTTGAGAACTTAGCATAAAGTTTATTCGCTCAAAGAGTCTCTAAAACCTTATGCAAATGTTCCTCATGTTCAGCCTCGGTCTTGGAATAAACTAAAATGTCATCAATGAAGACTATTACAAAAGTGTCTAAGAAGTCCTTATACACTCTGTTCATTAGATCCATAAATACAGCAGGTGCATTTGTCAATCCAACAGACATTACCATGAATTCATAATGTCCATACCTGGAACGAAAAGCAGTCTTAGGAATATCACCGTCTTTAATTCTCAACTGATGGTAACCCGAGCGTAAATCAATCTTAGAGAATACAGTAGCTCCTTGCAACTGATCAAACAAATCATCAATTCTGGGCAGTGGATACCTATTCTTGACTGTCACCTTATTAAGTTCTCTGTAATCTATACAAAGACGCATCGATCCATCCTTCTTCTTCACAAACAGTACGGGTGCACCCCAAGGCGATACGCTAGGTCGAATAAAACCTTTGTCAAGCAATTCCTATAACTGTACCTTAAATTTTTCAATTCAGCAGGAGCCATCCTGTAAGGGGCTCTAGAGATGGGAGCGGTATCCGGCTCCAGTTCAATAGCGAAATCAATCTCCCTGTGAGGCGAAAGTCCTGGAAGCTCTTCTGGAAATACATCAGGATATTCTCTTACTACCGGTTCTGAGGTCAAAGAAATCTCAACTTCTCTAGTATCCACCACACTGGCCAAGATACTCCAGGTACCCTGGTTGAGTAACTTACTGACCTTCATAGTCGAAATTATTTTAGGTATGACCACGATCCCTACCCCTTTAAACTTAAAAATAGGCTCGGTAGGAGGACTAAACACTACTTCCTTACGAGAACAATCGATACTGGCATGATTGGCAACCAACCAATCGATGCCTAAAATTACGTCGAAATCATGCATATCCAATACTAACAAGGTTACATCCAACACATGACCAGCTAACTCGATTTGGCATGCTTTAATCTTTTCCTTTGACAACATAATTTCCCCAGATGGTGTAGACACGGATAAAACATAATCTAGGGGCTCCACTTCTAAGCATGCATGGGTTACAAATATCGACGATATAATAGAGTGAGAAGAACCAGAGTCAAACAAAGTTAAGGCAAAATGCCCCAACACTGGTAGCGTACCTGTAACAACTGTGCCAACTCTTTCAGCCTCAGATCTGTTAGTAGCAAAAACTCTGCCCTGCTGTGGCGCTCTCGCTCCCTGACTGCTCTGCCCAAACTTAGTAGGCTTCAAAGGACAACTATCAGCCGTATGCCCCTCTTGCCTACACTTGAAGCAAATCCTTGTCCCAAATAAACAGCGACCCAGATGGCGCTTCCCACAAGTGTTGCACAACGGTTTCTCTCTGGCAGTTTCTCCTGCCCCAAAGGGACTCTACTGGAAACGGTGGAAATTACCACCTGACCTCATGTTCCTCTGAGGAACTTCGACGAACTTCTGCTCCGCCTTTCTCTTCTGACTAAATGAGGTTCCCTTGTCAACACTCTTTGGCTGAACCTCGTCCTTTCCAATACTCACATCCACTGCCAGACGCAGTGCTTCAGCCTGAGTGGAGGGCTTTAGTGCTCGCACAAAGCCTCTGATGTCATCCCTTAATCCTCTAACAAACTTCTTAGCTCTGGCCTGCTCATTACGAACAAGCTCAGGGGCGAAGCGTGATAGCATGTCGAACTCCTGATCGTACTCCTCAACTGTCATGTGTCCTTGCTTCAATTCCAAGAATTCCTGGCTTTTAGCATCTCTAAGGTTAGCCGAGAAAAACTTGGTATAGAAGCAATCTCTGAACTGGTCCCACGTGATCTGGTCCAACTTTCCACCCAACATACATAGTGTGGACCTCCACCAGATAATACCTCTATCCTTAAGGAGAAAGACAGCACATTGAACCTTGTGCTCTTCTGGGCATCTCATATAACTAAAAATGGTCTCCACAGAAGACAACCACAACTCCGCCTTGGTAGGATCCTCCAGTGATCCATCAAAAGTCTGAGGGTCGTATTTCCTAAAGTCCCTCAAGTGTTTCGCCTCTGCAGAAAGCTGATTTGGTAACATCTGTGGCGGCTGTACGACCGATCCCTGTGCAGGAGGGTCTACAGACGTAGGTGGAGCTGCTGGTACTGGGGAACTCACTGGCGCAGACTGGTTCTGAGCCATAGCAGCCGTAATAAGCTCTGTGATTCTCTGCTCCAGGTGAGCAGACAAGGCTGCCAAATCCATTTGAGTAACAGGTGCAGCAGGGACACGAGGGTCAGCTTGGCCCACAGCAGGCTAACTACGCCCTGCTCCTCTACCTCGGCCTATAAAACCACCCCTACGTGCACCTCTCCTTGGCGGCATGGTTTCCTAACATCCACAAAAAATTTTCCTTTTAGTCTTAAACATCAAAGGTCCTTGGTCAGTCTAGTTTAACTTAGGCAAGGTCATGTTCATAAAATCATACATATAAATCATGAAAGCGTACCTGACGAGTGACGAAGGATCGTGCTAGCCATAGAGACATAAAAACATGTACTTAAATCATAAGTCAGTCTACAGAACCTAAAACTTAGGCTCTGATACCAACTGTGACGACCCAGACTTTTCGACCTTGTCTAAGTCGTTACGTTTACTCAAAACCGTTTGTTGACAAAAGACATAGCAAGATTCAGTTGAAACCGTAAGAAAACGAAGAGAAATTTTAATCGGGCCCTATTTCCAAAATACAAAATTTCAAATGTTGTTTACAAAAAATTTAACTATTTGTAGACTTAGTTAAATAAAAATATTTTCAAACCGTCAGCGGAAGCAGTTTAAAGACAGTCCCCTATGGCAATTCACGAGTCCTTCTTGTCCCTCGTCGGTCTGCCCCTCGTGTTACCTTTGCCTGAAAAGTTAAACATAAAAAGGGTGAGTATTAATATACTCAGTAAGAGACCCACTACTGGTCCCGTTAGGGGAAAATAAATTAATAGCTTCCTATGGGGTATCCTACACAGTCACAGTCTCGTGATCCCGTAGGATGCACATATCAGTCTAGTGCTCCCGAAGGATGCATATATCAGTATAGTGCTCCCGAAGAATGCACATATTAGTTTAGTGCTCCCGAAGGATGCACATATCAGTCTAGTACTTCCGAAGGATGCACATATCAGTCTAGTGCTCCCGAAGGATGCACATATCAGTCTAGTGCTCCCGAAGGATGCACATAAAGGGGATGATCCCGAAGGACACCCGCAGGGTAACTATCCACTAGGAAAACTAATAATTTATCCCCTCAGTCCATTCTAAACATCTTAAAAATCATTCTCAATACAGTCAAATTTCCTTATCACATAAGCTCCCCCTTTAACCTCAAACAACCATATTATCCAAATTTCACTCAAGGACAGTCGAAACATATCACTACATCAGTCAGCCACATAAATAGCCCAGCAGTCACAACATACGCTAGACAACAAGTCCACGTCAATCCATACATACATATATAAATTTCATTCAGTCAAGCACAATATACATTAAACTTTCAGTCCACACCCAAACACACAGCATAACCGTCATCCCGACTCAGTCCAGACATAACATTTCAGTTCATATAATCAGTATGCCTTAATTCTTGTTATTGAGTCCAGTAGAAAGTCCCTTACCTCGCTCTTATGCAATTTCTTCAATCGAAAAAATTCCAATAAATTGATTCCTAAACATAACCAAACATAAAATCAACATCCTTCTAATTAGTTTCATCCATTCAAATCACCCATATGTAAATCTCGTAACTTACCCAAGAAGTGGAGGAATGAACTCCAATCGAATCTTATGGAAAAATTCAAGGCCCCTATCTTCAAATCCCCAATGTCGCCTTCAAGAACAAACATCAAAGCAACCCATTAAACAAACATCACATCTTAAGGTATTTACAAAGGCAAAACCTTATAACCCAACAATCTCATCCTTACCAAAACCAACTTACAACAAAACTTTGACGATCGACCGTAAAATAGAAGCAGCGGCAGACGAAACAGAATGGTTCGGATGCTCAACAGCAGCTAGGAGCGACAGAAGACCGAACGCCGAAGAGGACGAACGGCTGGCGACTGGGTTTGGCTGGCGGACGTAGAGGTGGTGAGGCTGGGCTCCGAGCAGCTGGACGGCGTAAGGTTGAATGAAAAAGAAGAGAGGGAGAGGTGGCTGGTGGCTAGGGTTGGGAGAAGGAGAAGAAGAAAGAAAAAGATGAGGGGGGGGGGGGGGGGGGGGGGGGGGG